>SJYA01003311.1:136061-152703 GCA_006410615.1 Neotragus moschatus | reverse complement strand
AGGGGCCTTAAGAAACAAGCAGGGATGACAAGATGGGGGAAGTGAAGTAAAATGAGGTAAAAAAGTAAAATGAAAAATGAAAGTAATGTGTCTGAATGTTAGGGAATGTGAAAAGGCCACAACAGAAACTGTTTTAGTTGCCACTTGGTCATACCCTTCCTTCCTATAGGATACCTGTCCCTGGATCACCAAACACCAAGTTTAGAGCACAGTCGAAGTAGAGTTCACATTTAAGTATTTGATAAATTTTGAGTAATTTGGATTGAGAAAGAATACATATCTGGTTTAGTAAAATGTATCAGTAAATATTCAGAGGTATAATTTTATTGCATCAAGTAAAAAAAAGCAGCAAATTTTCAGTGAAATAACAACAAGTAGAGGCTTTGGTGAACATTTAGGACTTACTTTTAGGTGGGCAGCACTAGAATTTTGAATAACTTGTAAAAAGATTGTAAGCATGCTCCTTCTAGTTCATCACAATAGTCATTCCTTACTATCTCAACAAGTCAATAAATATAATAATTTTAGTCAGATGTAGCCTTTAAAATGAAATGTTTCTCAGAACTGTACTATTAAACAGGAGCTACTGGATATGAAACAGGTAATTTATTTTTATATGGTTTTAATGAAGTATTTATCTCCAACTTATTTATGCCAACATTCATTTATAATAAAGACAATGATTCAAATCGGCCCTTTCTCAAACCACAAATATGAAACCATAGAAAGGTTTAATTAAGTTCAGCTTAGTCAAAAGTATCAAGCAATGGTGAAACAATCTGCAAAAACTCAATTAACTGAGCTTCTAAATAGAACAAAAACAGAAAAGTGCAAAACCCCTATCCTAATTACCAATAATGAAGGCTAAGCAATTAATCATACCCACGAGTCCTACATGACAGGTCTTTCCTGATGGAAAGTCCTGAGATTTCAATAATTGTGACTTTACAGAAGGCAGGTTGGTTTAATGAGAAAATTTACCTTTAATAAAAAGACAATATTTTATTAATGAGGAAATTTGCTTTTTTATTAAAAGACAGATTTTATTTTGGGTACTTAGTATTTCACAGATCTGCAACAAATTTTGAAGTAGATAAATTAAGCATTTATTATACAGGCTAATACTTTCCTGATCAGGGCATCCCTGATAGCTCAGTTGGTAAAGAAACCACCTGCAATGCAGAAGACCCTGGTTTGATTCTTGGGTTGGGAAGATCCTCTGAAGAAGGGATAGGCTACCCAATCCAGAATTCTTGGGCTTCCCTCATGGCTCAGATGGTAAAGAATCCACCTTGAATGTGGGAGGCCTGGGTTTGATCCCTGGATTAAGAAGATCCCCTGGAGAAGGGAAAGGCTACCCACTCCAGTATTCTGGCCTGGAGAATTCCGTGGACTGTTTAGTCCATGGGGCCACAGAGTTGGACTTAACTGAGTGACTTTCACTTGATACAAGCTAAAATTCAGACAGCAATTACATCACTTGTCGCAAACTATAGCAGGAATCCTATAATAATCAAGAATAACATGATCTGATCTTTCAGGTTTATCTCTGACATATGTGTGAATTTAATGATGATTGTTTGCAAATAGTCATTAAAAAACCTACTAGATATTACCAAAATTCTACTTTGGGGTATTTTGCAATTCTTAAATCAATCCCCAATGATTATACATACTTTAGTATAACCTACTCACTCCCATTACTAATCTGTTTATATATATAATTAATCTTTATAACAAATTAGCACATTATTGGAGAAGGCAATGGCACCCACTCCAGCACTCTTGCCTGGAAAATCCCACGGACGGAGGAGCCTGGTGGGCTGCAGCCCATGTCGCACAGAGTCGGACACGACTCAGTGACTTCACTTTCACTTTTCACTTTCATGCATTGGAGAAGAAAATGGCAACCCACTCCATAGTTCTTCTCTGGAGAATCCCAGGGAAGGCGGAGCCTGGTTGGCTGCCATCTGTGGGGTTGCACAGAGTCAGACACGATTGAAATGACTTAGCAGCAGCAGCAGCACATTATTGATTTTGTTGTTTTCTGCTTTTGGAGTGAATGGATCAGGAAGACAATCAGCAAGCTTTTCTCAGAGTGCTAGGCAGACTTTAAGTGCAGGTGCTATGCTTAATGCACCATTTATGGTAATTTGGGGTCATAGGAAAGCAGGTATACAAATGAAGCCAAGATCTAGAGAAGATGCCTAGATCCAAAAGAGATGGCAGTCTTGCACAAGTCAAAGATGAAGAAAAAAAATACTATCATCTCAGGCTACAGATCCTCAGCGTCATGCTACAGTATCACAGCTTATGGGCAGAGCTCTGAAAAGAGCAGTAAATTTGTCCCAGTAAAGTCTGTTAAAGTTCTAACTAGATAAATGACAAGTTAAATTATATTTACATTTTATTGAAGTGACATCTATAGAAGAAAAATAGCTAAATATGAACTATCTGTTCCACATATCATGTAAATTGCTCTAATTGTCACAAGCCTAATTCACTTAGTTCACTATAATTACTTAAAATTCATCTTATCATAACTAGGTTTCTCAGCCAGTCTTCTCAAATATTTGTTTCATTATAAACTTCATTTTGTTTAAACAACTGTCATTTAGTAATAATACAGGATTGAGTAGTTAACAACTGAGAAATCATTGTGTTAGAAAATACAGCATTCAAGAGTAAAATTACAGATACATAGGTTTCAGAATAGACTGAACAGCACAGCCCAACATAATTTGAGTCAAAGAAGCAAGAGAAAAAAGGAAAGGCCACAGGAAGCAAATTATTTTATTCTGTATGTATGCTTAGTCACTCAGTGATGTCCAACTCTTTTCAACCACATGGACTGCAGCCTGCAAGGCTCATCTGTCCATGGGGATTCTCCAGGCAAGAATACTGAAGTGGATTGCCATGCCCTTCCTCCAGGGGATCTTCCCAACCCAGGGATTGAACTCAGGTCTCCTGCATTGTAAGTGGATTCTTTACTGACTGAGCCACCAGAGAAGACATTTTTTTCTAATGTCCCTCAAATTGACTATGGAAGTAAAAAGTTTCTACATTAAAAAACATTTATATAAATTACATGAATTTAATTGTCATAAAAGTCAAATATGTTCTGCATAAGACAAAAGAAATGCATAAGAAACATAACATAGTTGCAGAATGTCATGAATATTAGTAACAAATGAAAAATTAAGTATATGACAGACTGAGCAATTACCGACTCAATGGACACAAATTTGAGCAAATTCCAGGAGATAGTTAAGGACAGGGAAACCTGGCATGCTGCAGTCCATGGGGTCACAAAGAGTTGAAAACCACTTAGTGACTGAACAACAACAAGACTGAGCAAACATTTCAGGTTGGTATTCTATAACTCCAACACTATAAACTACTCTTGAGAGTGTTAGCAGGTAGGAAAGCCAGAGGTCCCCAAGTCACAGGAGGAAATAAACTCCAACTGTCAGGCAGACTTTTTTTTCCCCTTCTTTGTTGAGGAAGCCAGTTCTACCTAAGACTAACCTTTTCTCTTTCTTTTTTTCTTTAATCTTGGGCTACTAGCTTTGAAGTGAAATCGCTCAGTCATGTCCGACTCTGTGACCCCATGGACTGTAGCCTACCGGGCTCCTCCATCCATGGGATTTTCCAGGCAAGAGTACTGGAGTGGGGTGCCATTTCCTTCTCCAGAGGATCTTCCTGACCCAGGGATTGAACCCAGGTATCCCACATTGTAGGCAGATGCTTTACCATCTGAGCTACAAGGGAAGCCCTTGACTCAACAAACCAATATTCATTTCAATTGTTTTATGGCTCAATATGACACACTTTTTACCATTCTAGCTCAACAATGCATATTGTGGGATTGGGGCCTGATGAAACTCCCTTAGTCTTGAGGTGTCTCTCTTATCTGATTAGGAGCTCACTGCAGTCTTCAGTCCATGTGGTTGCAAAGATCTGGATGTGACTGAGCAACTTTCACTCACTCACTAACAGACATAAAACACCTTGCTAAAGAGTAGCAAGTGGGCACTCTTTCTGTCCTCTTCTTATGTCTATGTTGGAAGCTTTCCCTGTCTCTATTGTAATGTAATAAAACGTTACTACACAAAAAGCTCTGAGTAGTCAAGCCTTGTCTCTGGCCCCAGATCAAAACCATCTCCTCTGGGGGTCATGAATCCTGGCATAGTGCACGGATCATAAACCACCACCTTTCAATCTTATTATATATAAATGACATATAGAGTTTTGTACAGGAATTCTGGTGCTTCTGGTTGGCACATCATCTACTCTTTAATATGTGAAATTAATACAGACAGTTGTGAGAAGCTGTGAAAAAAGTGTACTTGCAAAAGTGGTACAAAAGTGGCACAAAAGTGAACTTAACAGTTAATGCACATGTACACCTCACATCTTCAACAACAAAAAGTATTTTAACACTATAGAACTTAATAAGGATATTAGCTTCAACAGTAGCTGTTAAGCACCAGAGCCACATAAGTTACAACAGAATGGACAATTATTGCCTGAGTAACATTCTACTGTTAAAGCTGAAACAGAGTTAAGGCCATTATAGTTCAAGCACAGGATAAAAATCTTTTGGAGTCGTGTCCGTATTTAAAATATGTGACTTTTCTTCAAACTTGTGTCTTAAATTTCTGTTTTACAAAATCCAAAAGGAAAATGTAGAAGAAATCAATACAGTAGAGGTTATATTAAATAAGCTGCTGCTGCTGCTGCTAAGTTGCTTCAGTCATGTCCGACTCTGTGCAACCCCATAGACAGCAGCCCACTAGGCTCCTCTGTCCCTGGGATTCTCCAGGCAAGAATATTGGAGTGGGTTGCCATTTCCTTCTCCAATGCATGAAAGTGAAAAGTGAAAGTTAAGTCACTCAGTTGTGTCCGACTCTTTATGACCCCATGGACTGCACCCTACCAGGCTCCTCAGTCCAGGGGATTTTCCAGGCAAGAGTACTGGAGTGGGCTGCCATTGCTTTCTCCGATATTAAATAAGAGTAACATATAAAGCTATAATTTAATGAATTAAAGAAAGCCAAAACATTAAAATTGTAAAACTTATTTGTTACTTGTTGGAACCATTGCTACGCTAGGAGTTAGGTAATACATACAATTATTTTCAAGTAGATTGCTTTACTTTGCTCTAACATGTTCTTTTCACGAGTGTACTGTTAAACTAGTAAAAACTCTACATAAATATTAGTATATTCCCTTACCAGGGCTTCCTTGGTAGCTCAGTCAGTAAAGAATTTGCCTGGAATGCAGGAGACCTGGGTTTGATCCCTGGATTGGGAAGATCCCCTGGAAAAGGAAATGGCAAGCCACTCCAGTATTCTTGCCTGGAAAATCCTATAAACTGAGAAGCCTGTTGGGCTACAGTCAATGGGGTCGCAAAAGTCAGACACAATTTAGCAACTAAACCACATCCCCTTACAAGAGCAGCACACACTACTGCTACCTGCGAAGTTATCACTCTCGAATGACTTAGTGAGTGAAAGTAAATAAAAAGCAGAAAAGTAATCTATTAAGGGGAAATAATGGGAATTACAAGACACATGCAGTTCAACTCTTTTAATCAACCAGCCAGTTTGCTAACAAGAGATGATTACCATTGAGGAAGGTTGTATGGAGTGGGAATGTGGTCACCAGTGACCTCTGCCTTATCTGTGGCTGTGATATAGCCCTACTGTAATTCCAAGAATCAAAATATTTTTTGCCCTTTCAGAAATCATTTCCTTAAAAAATCTGAACCTCTAGGCTTTTGTCTCAGATGAGGATACCTTGCTTTTAATTTTTTTTTCTTCAGCTTTCTCTGGACTAGTCACTTTATCTTCCATTTCTTTCTGCTCCTCCATGGAGGCTGTCTCAGGGATGTCCATGAACATACTTCTCACTATGTGGAGGAGACACCAGAAAGAGAAGCAGTTACCAGGTAACCGAGGCTGCCCAGCTGCCTGGTTGCCTCAGGTCTGCTAGACTCCCACCCAACTTCCCAAGCATTTGACTGGGCCACCTCTATCCACCTCCATTTTCATTTCTGATTTTAATGATTTGAGTCCTTTCCCTCCTTTTCTTGATGAGTCTGGCTATCAATTTTGTTTAGTTTGATGAGTGGATAGCCATTTCCTTCTCCAGGGGATCATCCTGACCCAAGGATCAAACCCAGGTTTCTTGCACTGCAGGTATACTCTTTACTGTTTGAGCCACAAGGGAAACCCAATCAGCTTTTAGTTGTATTGATCTTTGCCATTATTTTCTTCACTTCTATTTCATTTATTTCCACTCTTATTTTCCTGTTTCCTTCTACTAACGTTGGATTTTGTTTGATCTTTATTCTCTGATAGCTTTAGGTGTAAGATTGTTGTTGTTCTTCAGTCACAAAGTCATGTCTGACTCTGCGACCCCATGAACTGCAGCATGCCAGACTTCCCTGTCCTTCACAATCTCCCTGAGTTGGTCAAACTCATCTCCATTGAGTCAGTGATGTGATCCAATCATCTCTTATCTTCTGTTGCCCCCTTCTCCTCCTGCCCTCAATATTTCCCAGCATTAAGGTCTTTTCAAGTGAATCAGCTCTTTGCAGTGGTCAGGGCAAAGAAATAGAGGAAAACAATAGAATGAGAAAGACTAGAAATCTCTTCACGGAAATTAGAGAAACCAAGGGAACATTTCATGCAAAGATGGGCACAATAAAGGACAGAAATGGTATGGACCTAACAGAAGCAGAAGATATTAAGATGACGTGGTGAGAATACACAGAAGAACTATACGAAAAAGATCTTCATGACCTAGATAAACAGGATGGTGTGATCACTCACCTAAACCAGACATCCTGGAATGCAAAGTCAAGTGGGCCTTGGAAGTATCACTATGAACAAAGCTGATGGAGGTGATGGAATTCCAGTTGAACTATTTCAAATCCTAAAAGACGATGCTGTGAAAGTGCTGCATTCAACATGCCAACAAATTTGGAAAACTCAGCAGTGGCCACAGGACTGGAAAAGGTCAGTTTTCATTCCAATCCCAAAGAATTGCAATGACAAATAATGTTCAAACTACTGCATAATTACACTCATCTCACACGCTAGCAAAGTAATGCTCAAAATTCTCCAAGCCAGGCTTCAACAGTATGTGAACCATGAATCTCCAGATGTTCAAGCTGGATTTAGAAAAGCCAGAGAAACCAGAGATCAAATTGCCAATATCCGGTGGATCATCAAAAAAGCAAGAGAGTTCCAGAAAAACATCTACTTCTGCTCTATTGACCATGCCAAAGCCTTTGACTGTGTGGATCACAACAAACTGTGGAAAATTCTTCAGGATATGAGAATACCAGATCACCTGACCTGCCTCCTGAGAAATCTATAAGCAGGTCAAGAAGCAACAGTTAGAACTAGACATGAAACAACTGGTTCCAAATTGGGAAAGGATTACATGAAGGCTGTATATTGTCACTGTACTTATTTAACTTATATTCAGAGTACATCATGAAAAATCCTGGATTGGATGAAGCACAAGCTGAAATCTAGATTGCTGGGAGAAATATCAATAACCTCAGATATACAGATGACACCATGCTTATGGGAGAAAGCAAAGAAGAACTAAAGAGCCTCTTGATGAAAGTGAAAGAGGAGAGTGAAAAACTTGGCTGAAAATTCAACATTCAAAAAACTAAGATCATGCCACGTGGTCCCACCACTTCATGGAAAATAGATGGGGAAACAATGGAAACAATGACATATTTATTTTGGGGGGCTCCAAAATCACTGCAGATGTTGACTTCAGCCTTAAAAGTAAAAGACGTTTGCTCTTTGGAAAGAAAAGTTATGACCAAACTAGACAGCATATTAAAAAGCAGAGACATTACTTTGCCAACAAAGGTCCATCTAGTCAAAGCTATGGTTTTTCCAGTAGTCATGTATGCATGTGAGAGTTGGACTATAAAGAAAGCTGAGCACCAAAGAATTTATGCTTTTGGACAGTGGTGTTGGAGAAGACTTTTGAGAGTCCCTTGGACTGCAAGGAGATCCAATCAGTCCATCCTACAGTAAATCAACCTTGAATATTCATTGGAAGGACTGATGCTAAAGCTGAAACTCAAATAGTTTGGCCACCTGATGTGAAGAACTGACTGCTATCTAGGAAATGCACATCTCGTGTTGGAGGATCACTTCCTATGCCACAGACAAAACTACAATTTGGAGGAGCACAAGTTATTGCTCCTCCAAGTATTGGTAATATCTTCATTTTTAGAGAGTGCAGATATTACTTTTTCCACCCAGGGGTGGGATCCATTGCAAGTTTTTCTTATTCCATTAACATGATTCAGTTCAGTTCAGTCAGTCAGTCTGGTCCAAGTCTTTGTGACTCCATGAACTGCAGCATGCCATGCTTCCCTGTCCAGCACCAACTCCCAACTCACGTTTGAAACTGTAGAAACTCATGATGATCAAGTCAGTGATGCCATTCAACCATATCATCCTGTGTCGTTCCCTTCTCCTCCTGCCTTCAATCTTTCCCAGCATAAAGGTCTTTTCTAATGAGTCGGCTCTTCATATCAGGTAGTAAAAGTACTGCAGCTTCAGCTTTAGCATTAATCCTTTCAATGGACATTCAGGACTGATTTCCTTTAGGATCCACTGGTTTGATCTCCTTGCAGTCCAGGGGACTCTCAAGAGTCTTCTCCAACACCACAGTTCAAAAAAAATAAATTCTTTGGCATTCACCCTTCTTTATGGTCCAACTTTCACATCCATACATGACTACTGGAAAAACCATAGCTTTGACTATACTGACCTTTATCAGAAAAGTAATGTCTCTGCTTTTTTAATATGCTGTTTAGGTTTGTCAAAACTTTTCTTCCAATCAGCAAACTTCTTTTAATTTCATGGTTGCAGTCATCATCTGCAGTAATTTTAGAGGTCCCCCAAAATAAAGTTTCTCACTGTTTCCATTGTTTCCTCATCTATTTTCCATGAAGTGATGTGACCAGATGCCATGATCTTAGTTTTGTGAATGTTGAGTTTTAAGCCAATTTATTCATTTTCCTCTTTTACCTTTATCAAGAGGCTCCTTAGTTCCTCTTCACTTTCTGCCATAAGAGTCTTGTCATCTGCATATCTGAAGTTACTGATATTTCTCCTGGCAATCTTGATTCAAACTTGTGCTTCACCCAGCCCAGCATTTCGCATGATGTATTCTGAATATAAGTTAAATAAGAAGAGTGACAATATACAACCTTGATGTACTCTTTTTTGTAATTTTTATCCAGTCAGTTGTTCCATGTCCAGTTCTAACTGTTGCTTCTTGACCTGCATACAGGTTTCTCAGGAGGCAGGTCAGATGGTCTGGTATTTCCATCTCTTGAAGAATTTTCCAGAGTTTGTTGTTATCTATAGTCAAAGGCTCTGGCATAGTCGGTGAAGTAGAATATTTTTTCTGGAACTCTCTTGCTTTTTCCATGATCCAACAGATGTTGGCAATTTGATCTCTGGTTCCTCTGCCTTTTCTAAAACCAGCTTCAACATCAGGAAGTTCACAGTTCACATATTGCTGAAGCTTGGCTTGGAGAATATTGAGCATTACTTTGATAACGTGTGAAATGAGTGCAATTGTGCAGTAGTTTGAACATTATATATCATTGCCTTTCTTCGGGATTGGAGTGAAAACTGACATTTTCCAGTCTTGTACCACTGTTGCGTTTTCCAAATTTTCAGGTATATTGAGTATAGGACTTTAACAGCATCACCTTTTAGGATTTTAATTAGCTCAGCTGTAATTCCATCACCTCCACTAGCTTTGTTCATAGTGATGCTTCCTAACACCCACTTGACTTCACACTCCAGGACGTCTGGCTCTAAGTTAGCGATCACACCCTCTTGGTTATCTGGGTCATTAAGACATTTTTTGTAGAGTTCTCTGTAATCTTGTCATCTCTTCTCCATATCTTCTGTTTCTGTTAGGTCCTTGCCATTTCTGTTATTTTGGTGCCCATATTTGCTTAAAATTTTCCCTTGGTAGCTCCAATTTTTTAAACTTTATTAAATTTTTTATTATTTATTTTAATTGGAGGATAATTACTTTACAATATAGTGATGATCTTTGCCATCAGTTCAGTTCAGTTAAGTCGCTCAGTCGTGTCCGACTCTTTATGACCCCATGAATCACAGCATGCCAGGCCTCACTGTCCATCACAAACTCCCAGAGTTCACTCAGACTCGCACCCATTGAGTCAGTGATGCCACCCAGCCATCTCATCCTCGGTCATCCCCTTCTGCCCCTGCCTCCAATCCCTCCCAGCATCAAAGTCTTTTCCAATGAGTCAGTTCTTCTCATGAAGTGGCCAAAGTACTGGAGTTTCAGCTTTAGCATCATTCCTTCCAAAGAAATGCCAGGGTTGATCTCCTTCAGAATGGACTGGTTGGATCTCCTTGCAGTCCAAGGGACTCTCAAGAGTCTTCTCCAACACCACAGTTCAAAAGCATCAATTCTTCGGCGCTCAGCCTTCTTCACACTCCAACTCTAACATCCATACATGACTACTGGAAATGACTAGACGGACCTTAGTCAGCAAAGTAATATCTCTGCTTTTGAATATGCTATCTAGGTTGGTCATAACTTTTCTTCCAAGGAGTAAGCATCTTTTAATTTACATTGACATAAATCAGCCACAGGTTTACATGTGTCCCCCCATCCTGAAATCACTCCCACCTCCCTCCCCACCCCATCCCTTGTGTTGTCCCTGGGCACTGGCTTTGGTTGACCTGCTTCATGCATCAAACTTGAACTGGTCATCTATTTTACATATGGTAATATACATGTTTCAATGCTATTCTCTCAAATCACCCCACTCCTGCCTTCTCCCATAGAGTCCAAAAGTTTTCCCATTACATCTTGGTCTCTTTTGCTGTCTTGCATATACGATAATTGTTACTGTCTTTCTAAGTCCATATATATGCATTAATATACAATATTTGTGTTTCTCTTTGGGGCTTACTTCACTCTGTATAATAGGCTACAGTTTCACTGACCCCATTAAAACTGACTCAAATGCATTCATTTTTATAGCTGAGTAATATTCCATTGTGTATATGTACCACAACTTCCTTATCCATTCATCTGCTGATGGACATGTAGGTTGCTTCCATGTCCTAGCTATTATAAATAGTGCTGAAATGAACATTGGGGTACATGTGTCACTTTCAAATCTGGTTTCCTTAGTGTGTATGCCCAGGAGTGGGATTTCTGGGTCATATGGCGGTTCTATTACCAGTTTTTAAAGGAATCTCCATATTGTTCTCCATAGAGGAGCTGAGAACTTATATATGTATAAGCTGGATTTAGAAAATGCAGAGAAATGAAAGATAAAATTGCCAACCTCTGTTAGATAATAGAAAAGTCAAGGGAGTGCCAAGAAAATCTGCTTCTGACTCATTGACTACACTAAAGCCTTTGAGGATGTAGATCACAACAAACCATGGAAAACTCTTAAACAGATGGAATATCAGACCACCTTACCTCCCTCGTGAGAAACTTGTATGCAAGACAAAAAGCAACAGTTATAACTGGACATGGAACAATGGACTGGTTCAATTTGGAGAAAGTATATCAAGGCTGTCACCTTGCTTATTTAACTTATATGCGAAGTATATCATGTAGAATGTTGGGTGATTCACAAGGTTGAATCAATATTGCCAGGAGAAATATCAATAACCTTAGATATGCAGATGATACCACCCTAACGGCAGAAAATGAAGAGGAACTTCAGAGTCCTTTGATGAGGATGAAAGAAGAAAGTTCAAAAGCTGGCTCAAAATGACATTCAAAAAACAGATCATGGAATCCCGTCCTGTCACTTCATAGCAGATAAAAGGGGAAAACATGGAAGCAGTGACAGATTTTATTTTCTTATGCTCCAAAATTGCTGCATGTAACTACAGCCAGGAAATTAAAAGACAGTTGTTTCTTGGGAGAAAAGCAAGATAGCATATTAAGAAGCAGAGTCATCCCTTTATTGACTAATGTCTGTATAGTCAAAGATATTGTTTTTCTAATAGTTATACAGAGATATGAGAAGGAAGGCTGAGGGCCGAAGAAATGATACTTCAGAATTGTGGTGCTGAAGGAGATTCTTGAGAGTCCCTTGGACAGCAAGGAGATCAAAACAGTCAATCCTAAAGGATATCAACCCTGAATATTCACTGGAAGGATTGATGCTGAAATTCCAATACTTTGTCAGCTGATGTGAAGAGTTGATCTATTGGAAAAGACCCTAAATCTGGGAAAGATTGAGGGCAGGAGGAGAAGGGGGCAACAGAGCATGCGATGGCTGGATGGCAGCACTAATTCAATAGATATTAGTTTGAGCAAACTCTGGGAGACTATGAAGGACAGGGAAGTCTGACATGCTACAGTTCGTGGGGTCACAGATAATCAGAGATGACTTAGCAATTGAACAACAACAATTGGTCATATTGTTTAAAAAATATTTTTCTCAAACGGTAGGTTGTCTTTTCATTTTGCCTATGGTTTCCTTCGCTGTGCAAGTTTTTAACTTTAATTATGTACCATTTATTTGTTTTATTTTCCTTACTTTAGGAGTTAGACACAAATAAATATTGCTGTGATTAATACTGAAGTGTATTCTGCATAAATTTTTCTCTAGGAGTTTTATAAATTTTTATAAAGTTTTAATAAATGTATAAGTTTTCTAAATTTATTCTCTAGGAGTATCCAGTCTTCCATATAGATCTTTAATCCATTTTGTGTTTATTTGTGTTTGTGGTGTTAGGTGGTAGTTTAGTCACTAAGTCATGTTCGACTCTTGCGACCCCATGGACTTTAGCCTGCCAGGCTCTTCTGTCTATGGGATTCTCCAGGGAAGAATACAGGAGTGGGTTGCCATTTCCTTCTCCAGGGGATCTTCCCGGAATCAAACCTGGGTCTCTTGCATTGCAGGCAGATTCTTTACTGACTGAGCTACAAGGGAAGATCCTATGCTGTTAGAGAATGTCCTAATTTCATTTTCTAATGTATCTGTCCAGATTTCCCAGCCTCACTTTCTGAAGGGACTCTTTTCTCCACTGTATATTCTTGATTTCTTTGTCATAGATTAATTGACCAGAAGTGTGTGGGTTTATGTCTGAGCTCTCTATGATATCCCACTGATCTATGTGTCTGTTTTTGTGTCAATAGCAGTACTGTTTAGATGACAGCATCATTGTCTGAATTTAGGAAGTGTGGTTCATTGAGCTCTGTTCTTTTTCAAGATCGCTTTGAGTATTTGAGGCATTTTGTGCTTCAATATAATTGAAACTGGAGCCAATTATACAGAGTGAAGTAAGCCAGAAAGAAAAACACCAATATAGTATACTAACGCATATATATGGAATTTAGAAAGATGGTAACGATAACCCTGTATGCAAGACAGCAAAAGAGACACAGATGTATAAAACAGTCTTTTGGACTCTGTGGGAGAGGGAGAGGGTGGGATGATTTGGAAGAATGACATTGAAACATGTATAATATCGTATAAGAAACGAATTGCCAGTCTAGGTTTGATGCAGGATATAGGATGCTTGGGGCTGGTACACTGGGATGACCCAGAGGGATGGTATGGGGAGGGAGGTAGGAAGGGGGTTCAGGATTGGGAACACGTGTACACCCGTGGCAGATTCATGTTGATGTATGGCAAAACCATTACAATATTGTAAAGTAATTAGCCTCCAATTAAAATAAATAAATTTAAATTTAAAAATATTTTAGTTCTTTGAAAATGTCACTGGTATTTTTATAGAAATTGGATTCATTCTGGAGATTGCCTTGGATAATGTGGTCATTTAAACCATATTTATTCCTCTAATCAATGAACATAATATATCTTTCAATCTATTCATTTTATCTTCAATTTCTTTCATGGATATGTTATGGTTGTTAGAGCACAGGTCTTTTTCCTTCTTAGGTAAGTTTATTGTTAGGTATTTTATTCTATTTATGCAATGGCAAATGGAATTGTTCAATTAATTTCTTTTTGGTAATTTGTTTTCAGTGTATAAATACATGACAGATTTCAGTATATTAATATTGTATCCTGCATTTCACTGAATACATTGATGAGATGTAGTTTTCTGGTGACCTCTTTAGAACTTCTCTCTGCATAGTATTATGTTATCTGGAGATAGTTACCATTTCACTTCTCCCTTTCCAATTTGAATTCAATTTGTCTTTTTCTTCTCTGATTGTTGTGGTTAGGACTTCCAAACTATGTTGAATAAAAGTGATTTAAGAGAATAACATTGAAACTTATACATTACTATATGTAAAACAGATATCCAGTGGAAGTTTGATATATAACATAGGGAAACCAAAGCTGGTGCTCTGTGAAAAACTGAAGAATGGGGTGGAAAGGGAAGACAGAGGGGTTTCAGGAGGAAGAGAACATATATGCCTGAGGCCAGTTCATGTTGATGTATGGCAGAAGCCATCAGAATATTGTAATTATTCTCCACTTTAAAAAAAAGTCTTAAAAATAGATAACTAAGACCTGATGCATACTACAGAGAACTATATTAAATACCATGCAACCATTTATAATAGAAAACAATCAGAAAAGGACACATATGTGTGTGTGTGTGTGTCAGTTCAGTTTAGTCACTCACTTGTGTCCGATTCTTTGTGATCCCATGAATTGCAGCACACCAGGTCTCCCTGTCCATCACCAACTCCTGGAGTTTACCCAAACTCATGTCCATCGAGTCGGTGATGCCATCCAGCCATCTCATTCTCTGTCGTCCCCTTCTCCTCCTGCCCTCAATCCCTCCCAGCATCAGGGTCTTTTCCAATGAGTCAACTCTTCGCATAAGGTGGCCAAAGTACTGGAGTTTCAGCTTTACCATCAGTCCTTCCAATGAACACCCAGGACTGGTCTCCTTAAGGATGGACTGGTTGGATCTCCTTGCAGTCCAAAGGACTCTCAAGAGTCTTCTCCAACACCACAGTTCAAAAGTATCAATTCTTTGCTTTGCGGTATGCCTGAAATATTGCAAATAAACTACACTTCAATTTATTTATTTATTTATTTTTGGTGTTTATTTATTTTAACATAAATTTATTTATTTTAATTGGAGGTTACTTTACAATATTGTATTGGTTTTGCCATACAACAACATGAATCTGCCACAGGTATACACATGTTCCCCATCCTGAACCCCCTCCCTCCTCCCTCCGTCTACCATCCCTCTGGGTCGTCCCAGTGCACCAGCCCCAAGCATCCAGTATCATGCATCGAACTTGGACTGACAATTTGTTTCATATATGATATTATACTTGTTTCAATGCAATTCTCCCAAATCATCCCACCCTCTCTCCCACAGAGAGCAAAAGTCTTTTCTAAACACCAAAACAGTATACTAATGCATATATATGGAATTTAGAAAGATGGTGATGATAACCGTGTATGTGAGACAGCAAAAGAGACACAGATGTATACTTCAATTTAAAATAATTCCTTTTTGAAAAAGAATATGTATCATGGGGCCAATTCAAAAGTTTGAAAACGGATAAAATTGGTGCACAAACAAAAATCTTTACATGAATGTACATAACAGCACTGTTCAGAGCCTGGGATTACACTTTTATTCTGTCACCAAGTAACTATGTGAACTCAGTCTTATGTCTCCTTACCTCAGTTTATTCACTGCTAGTTGGAAATTCATTCAATTCAATTCAGTCACTTATCATGTATGACTCTTTACGATCCCATGAACCACAGCACACCAGGCCTCCCTGTCCATCACCGAATGCCAAAGTCTACCTAAACCCATGTCCATTGAGTCGATGATGCCATTCAACCATTTCATCCTCTGTCATCCCCTTCTCCTCCTTCCTTCAATCTTCCCCAGCATCAGGGTCTTTTCAAATGAGTCAGCTCTCTGCATCAGGTGGCCAAAGTACTGGAGTTTCAACATCAGTCTTTCCAATGAACAACCAGGACTGATCTCCTTTAGGATGGACTGGTTGGATCTCCTTNAAAGCCCAGAGATAAATCCACACACCTATGGACACCTTATCTTCGACAAAGGAGGCAAGAATACACAGTGGATTAAAGACAATCTCTTTAACAAGTGGTGCTGGGAAAACTGGTCAGCCACTTGTAAAAGAATGAAACTAGACCACTTTCTTACACCATACACAAAAATTACTCTAATTTTTAAAATTTTTTATTTACTTTTAATTTTTATATGCTTTTATTAAAGAAATTTATTTTTTTCTATTTCTGCAGTACTTTTTCATTATATTACATTTTCCATGTTTTTTCCTTTCTTTTTTATCTTATTTTTAATTATATTTCATATTTATCTAATCTTTGCTTTTTTGGTGTTTTGTATTTTTTCTTTTGTTTCCATCTTGCTTTTATTTTTAATTTTTTTCTTTTTATTGTATTGGTATATCTCTTTTATGTTTTCTTTGCCCCTTTTTTGGTTTGGTTTCTGAACTTGATTTAATCTTGGTTTTGTGTTTTTGTTAGTGTTTTTGTTTTCATTTATGGGTTTTTGTTTGTTTGTTTGATTTTTCTCTTTCATTTTTTCTCCTTTATTTTTCTTCTTTTTTTGGTTGTGTCTCT
>SJYA01003311.1:109437-129621 GCA_006410615.1 Neotragus moschatus | reverse complement strand
GGAGCTTTAGATCTACAGAGGAGAACACAATGAGACAGGTGAAGGAAAAATGGAGAAAATTCACCACAGAGAATGTACCAAATGGCACTTCATAACCAAGAAGCAGTTCACAGGCTCATGTCCACCTACAGCAAGTGGGATCAAGATCCAGAAGATCAGACTCTAAGGGTTGGTCCTCAGGCAGAGCTCTGGGTTTGAATAACATGAAATACCCTGAGAGGGTTGGTACAACACTATAAAAGCAGACCAGGGAAAACCTTGGGTTCACCAGAGAAACAAAACATCATTCCTGCAGGAAGGTTCTAAAGCTGCACTGATTCACAGAACAAAGGTATCCACCCTAGTGAGTGCTGAAGAGCAGTAAGCCGGCTGTGTTATACAACCCCAGGAGTGGTGAGGCAGACATGAGTACCAGAGGCAGAAGGCAGGATAATGCTATGAGGGATATCACAGGTGCCACCAAGCTGTGAGCAATTGTGAGTCACTTCCTGCAAACCTGAGTTGCTTGACTTGGCCAAGGGACTCAATTCAGGACGAGTTGGGGAAGAATACAATTAGCCTCAGACTGGGCCAACATCCCACAGGTCACAGCAGGGAGCCCAAGCAGCTTGGCATTGCCACAGGTCCTACAACACAAGACCAACTCCCTTGGGGAAGTGAGTAATTGATCTAAAACTGTGGCAACCCCTGAGCGGCCCAGCCACAGTGATGATTCCCCACACACCCAGTGGTGCCTGCTGAACTCTCCCAGCACTACAGAGAAAGTGAGTCTGTATAAGCCGGGTACTTTCACCCCCTTGTGTCTGGAAAGAAAACAGACATGAGAGAAAGACTCACAAGCAGTGGCAGGCCCATAAACAAAACAGAACACCAAGGGCTGTGTGAGCAAAGGAAAAAATTGGAAACCATCTCAGAAGGTACAGGGGCAGTGGTTTAAATTCCCATGAATAACCCAAGTCTCTGTGCTTTAGGGGCAATTGTAGACTTTGGGAGGAAGGACAAGCTGGACCAAGGAAAGATATGATTCTGAACTGACTCCACACTGCCCACAACAGATCCAGAGACCTTCCTCAATATATTGGAGGGCCTTATGAATATGCAAATAGACTGGAACAGGAAAATGGAGGAATCACTCTGATAGTCCTCTCATTTCCAGTCAATATATACTTCCCATCCCATTTTTTCTTTTTTCTCATATTGTACATATGGCTCTTTATTACTCTTTTCATATTTATTTTTATAACCCACCGTTGCTTTAAAAATATGTATTTTAAAAAATTTCATACTTTTTATTTTGAGCCTTGTTGTTTTGTTTGCAATTTTCTATTTCTAGGAGATGA
This sequence comes from Neotragus moschatus, assembly GCA_006410615.1. NCBI lineage: Eukaryota > Metazoa > Chordata > Mammalia > Artiodactyla > Bovidae > Neotragus > Neotragus moschatus. The sequence continues at coordinate 128,281 of SJYA01003311.1, read as the reverse complement.
ATTTTTTCTAGACTTATTTTTGTGTCTTTTTTAACCTTTTGTTTTTAATTTTATATCTCTGAGAAACAAATTTTTACTACCCATTTTCATTTAGGGGTTTGATTATAGGCTTGATGGCTCTCTTCTCTTTTGACCCTTCTCTACATCCTTTTATTTTCTCCTTTTCCCCTCCTTTTCTCTATATAAGTCTATGAATCTCTTGGGGCATTCTTGGCTGTTGAGAGTGGCTTAACCATTAATCTAGGGGTTTTGCCTTCTGTGCTATGTGACCTGAAGTCCTGATGCTACTGTAGGGGGTTAAGCATGAACCCACAAGGCAGGAGATACAACTCCAGGACTTTGGACAATCAAGAATTCCTGATACCATAGAACACTAATAGATGAGAGCCCACTTAAAGGCCGCCATCTAAGCACTGAATCCAAGCCAAAAAGCCAAGAAACTTCTGTCCTTCAGCAAAAGAGGAGCACAACTCTGAACATTAACAGACAGGCTGCTGAAATCCATACCAAAACCCCAGCCACCCCAAAACAAACTACTGGACATGGCACTACCCTCAAGAGAGACAGATTGAGGCCCATTCACCAAAATACAGGCACAAGCCACCTCAACAAGGAAACACTCACATGGCACTTGTCCAATCCTACCCAAGGTGGGTGTGGAGATGGGCAGACTTCATAATTAAGAGAAACTACAACCTTCCAGCCAGCAGAAAGGCAATCCCAAACACAGTAAATTAAACAAAATGAGAAGATAGCAAAAAATACAGCAGATGAAGGAATGTGGAAAAAACCCACAACACCAAACAAATGAGGAGGAAATGGTCTACCTAAAAGACAATTCAAACTAATGATATTAAAGATGATTCAAAATCTTCAAAATGAAATGGATGCATGGATAAACAGATTGAAGGCCTGGATTGAGAAAATGCAATAAATGTTTGACAAAGACCCAGAATAATTAAAAAATACACAATAAATAATGAATAATAAATAACTGAAATTAAACTACATTGGAGGGAATGAACAGTAGAATAAATGAGGCAGAAGAACAGATAAGTGAGCTGGAAGATAACTGAATAATAGTGGAAATAACTGAAGTAAAGAGGAATAAAGAAAAGAGAATAAAAGGAAATGAGAACAGTCTCAGAGACCTCTGGGATAACATTAAGTGCTGCAACATTCAAATCATAGGAATCCCAGGAGAAGAAAATAAAAGGGCACAAGAAAATATTTAAGGAGATTAGTGTCAAAAACTTCCCTAAAATGGGAAAGGAAAGAGCCACTTAAGTCCAGGAAGCCCAGAGAGACCCACACAGGATAAACTCAAGGAGAAACATGCCAAAACACATACTAATCAAGCTAACAAAAATTAAACACAAAGAACAAATATTAAAAGCAGCAAGGGAAATACAACAAATAACACACAAGGGGATCCCCATAAGATAAGAGCTGATCTTTTGACAGAAACTCTGCAGGCTGGAAGGGAATGGCAGGATGTACTTAAAGTGATGAGAAGGAAAAACCTACAACCAAGATTACTCTTTGCAGTAAGAATCTCATTCAGAAATGAAGGAGAAGCAAAAGTTAAGAGAATTCAGCACAATCAAATCAGCTCCTTAACAAATGTTAAAGCAAATTATCTAGACAGGAAACACAGAAAAAGAAGGGCTATAAAAACAAACCCAAAACAATAAAGTTAATAATAACAGGACCATACTTTTAAGTATCTTAAATGTAAATGGGCTAAATGCTCCAACCAAAAGACACAGATTGACTGAATGGATACAAAAATTAGAACCCTACATATGCTGTCTACAAGAGATCTACTTCAGACCTAAGGACACATACAGACTGAGAGTGAGGGGTTAGAAAAAGATATTCCATGCAATCAGAGATCAAAAGAAAGCAGGAATAATAATATTTCTTATTGATAAAATAGACTTTAAAATACTTTGTTACAAGAAACAAAGAAGGACACTCTATAGTGGTCAAGGGATCAATCCAAGAAGAAGATATAATAATTATAACCATATATATATATGCACCCAACATATGAGCACCTCAATACATAAGGCAATTGCTAACAACTATTAAAGGGGAAATCATCAGTAACCCAATAATAGTGGGATATTTTAATGCCTCACTAATACCAATGGACAAATCATCCAGACAGAAAATTAATAGGGAAATATAAGCTTTAAATGATACATTGGACCAGTTGGACCTAATTGATATCCACAGGGTATTTCATCCAAAAACAATAGATTTTGCCATTTTCTCAAATTTACATGGAATATTCCCCAGGACAGACCCCATCTTGGGCCATAAATCAAGATTGGTAAATTTCTAAAAATTGAAATAATTTCAAGCATCTTTTCTGACCACAATGCTATAAGATTAGATATCAACTACAGGGAAAAAAACAATAAAAAACACAAACACATGGAGGCTAAACAACATGCTTCTGAATAACCAAAAGAACACTGAAGAAATCAAAATATGACTAGAAGGAAATGACAATGAATACATGACAACTGTTTTTAGCTGCAGTAAATGGGACAATGGGATACAGTGCTAAGAGATAATCTTATAACAATGCAAGCCTATCTCAAGAAACAAGAGAGAAATCAAATAAACAATCTAACCTTACACAGAAAGCAACTAGAAAAAAGAACAAAAAACTCCAAAAGTTACAACAAAAGTAATCATAAAGATCAGAGCAGAAATAAATGAAAAAGAAATTAATAAAAGTAGAGCAAAGATCAATGAAACTAAAAGCTGGTGTTTTGAGAAGATAAAACTGACAAACTATTGACCAGACCTATCAAGAAAGAAGAGAGAAAACTCAAATCATTAAAAATAGAAATAAAAAAGGAGAAGTTACAACAGGTAACAGAGAAATATAAAAGATAATAAGAGAAAACCATGAGCACCTATATGCCAATGAAATGGACAACCTGGAAGAAATGGACAAATTCTTATAAAACTATAAATTTCTAAAACTGAACCAGGAAGAAATAGAAAATATGAACAGACCAGTCACAAATACTGAAATTTAATCTGTAATAAAAATTCTTCCAGCATACAAAAAGGTCCAGGGACAGATGGCCTCATGAGGAAATTATATCAAAAGTTTAGAGAAAAGCTAATACATATCCTACTTAAAATCTTCCAGAAAATTGTAGACAAATGAAAACTCCCAAATTCAGTCTACAAGACCGGCATCACCCTGATAACAAAATCAAAGATGCCACAAAAACATAATTACAGACCAGTAACACTGATGAAATTAGATGAAAAAATCCTCAACTAAATTCTAGCAAATGGAATCCAACAACACATTAAAAAGATCATACATCATGATCCAGTGGGCTTATTGCCGAAGATTCAAGGATTCTTCAATATACAGAAATCAATATGATACACTATATTAACAAATCGAAATATAAAAACCATATGATCATTTCAATAGATTCAGAGAAAGCCTTTGACAAAATTCAATGTCCATTTATGATAAAAACTCTCCAGAAAGTAGACATAGTATGAACATACTTTAACATAATAAATGTCATATACGAAAAACCCACAACAAATATTCTCAACAGTGAAAAGCTGAAAGCATTTCCTTTAAGATCAGGAAGAAGATCAGGGTGCCCATTCTTACCACTATTATTCAACATAGCTTTGGAAGTCCTAGGCAAAGCAATCAGAGAATAAAAAATAAGTTAAAGAAATACAGACTGGAAAAGAAGAATTAAAACTCACTGCTTGCAGATTTCATGATTCTTTATATAGAAAACCCTAAAGATGCCACCAGAAAACTACTAGAGCTTATCAGTGAATACAGTAACCTCTTAGGATACAAAATTAATACACAGAAATCCCTTGCATTGCTATACACTCAATGAAAAGTCACATATACACAATGGAGTATTACTCAGCCATTAAAAAGAATACATTTGCATCAGTTCTAATGAGGTGGATGAAACTGGAGCCGATTATACAGAGTGAAGTAAGCCAGAAAGAAAAACACCAATACAGTATACTAACACATATATATGGAATTTAGAAAGATGGTAACAATAACCCTGTATGCGAGACAGCAAAAGAGACACAGATGTATAGAACAGCCCTTTGGGCTCTGTGGGAGAGGGAGAGGGTGGGATGATTTGGGAGAATGGCATTGAAACATTTATAATATCATATAAGAAATGAATCACCAGTCTAGGTTAGATACAGGGTGCAGGATGCTTGGGGCTGGTGCACTGGGATGACCCAGAGGGATGGTGTTGGGGGGGAGGTGAGAGGGGTTTTGGGGATTGGGAACACTTGTACACCCATGGTGGATTCATGGTGATGTGTGGCAAAACCAATACAATATTGTAAAGTAAAAAATAGTAATACTACTAATAATAATAATAAAAAGAAAAAAAGAAATTACAGAAACTGTACCATTATATCACTCCAACAAAAAGAATAAAATACATAGGAATAAATTTACCAAAAGAGACAAAAGACTGGCATGCAGAAAACTATAAGATACTGATGAAAGAAATTAAAGACTACCCAAACAGGTGGAGAGATATTCCATGTTCTTGGATTGGAAGAATTAGTATTTTGAAAATGACTATACTCACCAATGCAACCTACAGATTCAGTGACAACCCTATCCAACTAACAATGATATTTTTTACAGAACTAGAAAAAATAATTTCACAAATTGTATGGAAACACAAAAGACCCCAAATAGACAAAATGATGTTGAGAAAGAACAATGGAGCTCTAGGAATCAACTTTCCCGACATCAGGCTATACTACAAAGCTACAGTTATCAAGACAGTATGGTAGTGGCACAAAAAAAGAACGCAGGCCAATGGAACAACATAAAAAGTTCAGAGATAAATCCATGCACCTAGGGTACCTTATCTTTGACACAGGAGACAAAAACATACAAAGGAGAAAAGACAGTCTCTTCTAGTGCTGCTGAGAAAACGGGTCCACTATGTGTAGAAGAATGAAATTAGAACATTTCCTAACACCACACAACAATAAACTCAAAATGGATTAAAGACCAAAATACAAGACTAGAAATTATAAAACTCTTAGATGAAAACATAGGCAGAATACTCTTTGACATAACTCACACCAAGCTCCTTTATAACCCACCTCTTAAAGTAATAGGAAATAAGAACAAAGATAAACAAATTAGACCTATTTAAATTTAAAAGCTTTTGTACAATGAAGGAAATTATAAGCAAGGTGAAAATACAATCCTCAGAATGGAAGAAAATAATAGCAAATGAGGGCAGTCCCAAGATGGTGGAGGAATAGGACAGGGAGCCCACTTTCTCCCCAACAGATTCATCAAAAGACCATCTGAATGCTGAGCAACTTCCACAAAACAACTTTTGAACACTGGTGGAAGACACCAGGCACCCAGAAAAGTAGCACAATCTCTTCAAAAGGAGGTAGGACAAAATATAAAAGACAAAAATTGAGACAAAAGATTTAGAGACAGAGACCCATCCTGGGGAGGGAGTCAGGAAGGAAGAGAAGTCTCCACACAGTAGGAAACCCTCTCACAGGCATGTCTGTGGGGAGTTTTGGGACCTCAGAGAGCAACATAACCAGGAAGGCGGGGGGGAGGGGGGAACACAGAATATGCACCTAACCACAACTGCCAGCAGAGAAGTGGCATAGACGTTCATATCTACCACCAGTGAGTGGGGGCTGGACAGGGAGGTGTGGGCTGCATCATCAGTACTTAGGGTAAGGACCAGGCCTGAATGCCCTGAGGACAATCTGAGGGAGATAATGTGATATAGCAACCGAAACCATGGGATCGACAGAGAAACAACAAAAAAAGACCTTTCCCTCAAAAGCTTCTATCACCACACAGTGACCCCTGGCACATTCACAGAACAAAGAATTGAGTGATTACCAAAGGAGAGCAAGCCTGTTGCTTAGGGCCCTCCCTCCCCAGAGGCAGAGAGGCAGGCAAGTGACAGCCAGAGACAGAAGACAAGGGGCTGCTGCAATCTCGGCCCCAGAGACAGACTCTGTCACCAAACTGTGAGCTGGCTCCCAGTTGCTAACCTCATCTTCCTGGGATTGTGGACGATTGACATCTGCCAGGGGTGTCACAGACTGAGATCAGCTCCCCAGAGGAGACACANCCAGTCTAGGTTAGATACAGGGTGCAGGATGCTTGGGGCTGGTGCACTGGGATGACCCAGAGGGATGGTGTTGGGGGGGAGGTGAGAGGGGTTTTGGGGATTGGGAACACTTGTACACCCATGGTGGATTCATGGTGATGTGTGGCAAAACCAATACAATATTGTAAAGTAAAAAATAGTAATACTACTAATAATAATAATAAAAAGAAAAAAAGAAATTACAGAAACTGTACCATTATATCACTCCAACAAAAAGAATAAAATACATAGGAATAAATTTACCAAAAGAGACAAAAGACTGGCATGCAGAAAACTATAAGATACTGATGAAAGAAATTAAAGACTACCCAAACAGGTGGAGAGATATTCCATGTTCTTGGATTGGAAGAATTAGTATTTTGAAAATGACTATACTCACCAATGCAACCTACAGATTCAGTGACAACCCTATCCAACTAACAATGATATTTTTTACAGAACTAGAAAAAATAATTTCACAAATTGTATGGAAACACAAAAGACCCCAAATAGACAAAATGATGTTGAGAAAGAACAATGGAGCTCTAGGAATCAACTTTCCCGACATCAGGCTATACTACAAAGCTACAGTTATCAAGACAGTATGGTAGTGGCACAAAAAAAGAACGCAGGCCAATGGAACAACATAAAAAGTTCAGAGATAAATCCATGCACCTAGGGTACCTTATCTTTGACACAGGAGACAAAAACATACAAAGGAGAAAAGACAGTCTCTTCTAGTGCTGCTGAGAAAACGGGTCCACTATGTGTAGAAGAATGAAATTAGAACATTTCCTAACACCACACAACAATAAACTCAAAATGGATTAAAGACCAAAATACAAGACTAGAAATTATAAAACTCTTAGATGAAAACATAGGCAGAATACTCTTTGACATAACTCACACCAAGCTCCTTTATAACCCACCTCTTAAAGTAATAGGAAATAAGAACAAAGATAAACAAATTAGACCTATTTAAATTTAAAAGCTTTTGTACAATGAAGGAAATTATAAGCAAGGTGAAAATACAATCCTCAGAATGGAAGAAAATAATAGCAAATGAGGGCAGTCCCAAGATGGTGGAGGAATAGGACAGGGAGCCCACTTTCTCCCCAACAGATTCATCAAAAGACCATCTGAATGCTGAGCAACTTCCACAAAACAACTTTTGAACACTGGTGGAAGACACCAGGCACCCAGAAAAGTAGCACAATCTCTTCAAAAGGAGGTAGGACAAAATATAAAAGACAAAAATTGAGACAAAAGATTTAGAGACAGAGACCCATCCTGGGGAGGGAGTCAGGAAGGAAGAGAAGTCTCCACACAGTAGGAAACCCTCTCACAGGCATGTCTGTGGGGAGTTTTGGGACCTCAGAGAGCAACATAACCAGGAAGGCGGGGGGGAGGGGGGAACACAGAATATGCACCTAACCACAACTGCCAGCAGAGAAGTGGCATAGACGTTCATATCTACCACCAGTGAGTGGGGGCTGGACAGGGAGGTGTGGGCTGCATCATCAGTACTTAGGGTAAGGACCAGGCCTGAATGCCCTGAGGACAATCTGAGGGAGATAATGTGATATAGCAACCGAAACCATGGGATCGACAGAGAAACAACAAAAAAAGACCTTTCCCTCAAAAGCTTCTATCACCACACAGTGACCCCTGGCACATTCACAGAACAAAGAATTGAGTGATTACCAAAGGAGAGCAAGCCTGTTGCTTAGGGCCCTCCCTCCCCAGAGGCAGAGAGGCAGGCAAGTGACAGCCAGAGACAGAAGACAAGGGGCTGCTGCAATCTCGGCCCCAGAGACAGACTCTGTCACCAAACTGTGAGCTGGCTCCCAGTTGCTAACCTCATCTTCCTGGGATTGTGGACGATTGACATCTGCCAGGGGTGTCACAGACTGAGATCAGCTCCCCAGAGGAGACACAGGGTACACCTGGGACTGTGCTCTCATGGCATACCTGGAACACTGAATAGCAGGGACCATGCAAGTGAATAAGACACACAGCCCACATGGGAGTGTGCTGGCCAAGCACTAGGTTGCCTAAGCTGCTCAGACTTGGGAAGAGCACAAAACGCACAGCCCATTCAGGTCTGTGCCCTTGCAGAGTACACGAGAACCTGAGTGGTTAGACCTGGGAAGTGCATGAAATGCAGGGCCCTTTTGGGACAATGCCCTCACAGAGCACCCTGGAGACTGAGCAGTATAGACATGGGAAACACACAGCACCTTGGGCTGTGACAAACCCAGTGTGGGCCATCCACTTCGAGCACTCCCCACATATGCCAGTGATATTTGTTTGCAGTGTCCCTCCCTCCACATAACACAACTGAACAAGTGAGCCTGTATAAGTGGCCACCTTCACCCCTTTGTGTCAAAGGTAGAAATAGACCCTGAAGAGACTTGCAAACAGAGGAAGTCAAACAAAGAAGGGGAAACTGCTCTGCAAGTAACACATCCAACAGATTAAAACCCTGCATTTAATACTGTATACAACTGAGGGACACCTATAGACCCTGAGAACAAATACAAGCCAGAACAAGGGACTATCTGATGCTGAAGACACCACACTGCCCACAACAACTCCAGAGAAATTCCTAGATATATTTTTATTATTATCACCTTTTAATTGAAAAAAAAAAGTTCTTTATTACTCCTTTAACTTTCACTTTTATAGCCTACTATTACCTTTCCAAAAATTCCTGCATTTTTAAAAACAATTCCATATTTTTTTAATTACTGTGATTATGTTTTGTATTTTTTATGTTGTATTTTGAGAGTCTAACTCCTATTGGTTTTTAATCTTTGCTTTTTGATATTTGTTATCAATTTTGTATCTCAGGATCTAATCTTCATTATTCATTTTTACTTAGGGAATTGACTATGGGCTTGATTACTCTCTCCCATTTTAACTTTCCCTTTTCTCCTCTAGGTCACTGCTATCTCCTTCCTCCCTCTTCTCTTCTCTACATAAACCTATGAATCTCTCTGGGTGTTCCAGGCTGTAGAGAGCACTTAGGGATTAGATTAATGGCTAGACTGCTCTCTCCCCTTTTGAGTCAACCTTTTCTCCTTCTGGTCACCTCTATCTCCCTCCTCCTTAAGGAGGAGATAGGGAGTTTACCTGAAAAAGAATTCAGAATAATGATAGTAAAGATGATCAAAATATTGAAAACAATATGGAGTGACAGATAAATAGACTAGAGACAAGGATTGATAAGATGCACGAAATGTTTAACATGGACCTAGGAGAAATAAAGAAGAATCAATCAATAATCAATAATGCAATAACTGAGATCAAAAGCACTCTGGAGGGAACCAAAAGTAGAATAACTGAGGCAGAAGAGAGGATAAGAAAGGTGGAAGACAGAATGCTGGAGATAAATGAAGCAGAGAGGGGAAAATAAAAAAGAATGAAAAGAAATCAGGACAATCTGAGAGGCCTAAGGGACAACGTTAAATGCTCCAACATTCAAATCATGGGTGTCACAGAAGAAGAAGACAAAAATAAACGAAATGAGAAAATACTTGAGATAATGGTCAAGACTTTCCTAATACGGGCAAGGAAATAGGCATCCAAGTCCAAGAAACTGAGAGTCCCAAACAGGATAAAGCCAAGGCCATACATCCAAGATACATATGAATCAAATTAACAAAGATCAAACACAAAAAGTAAATATTAAAAGCAGCACAGGGAAAGCAACAAATAACACACAAGGGGATCTCCATAAGGATAACAGCTGAACTTTCAATAGAAACTCTCCAGGACAGAAGGGAATGGCAGGATATACTTAAAGTGAAGAAAGAGAAAAACCTACAGCCAAAATTATTCTACCCAGCAAGGATTGCATTCAGATATGAAGGAGAAATCAAAAGCTTTACAGACAAGCAAAAGCTGAGAAAATTCAGCACCACTAAACCAGCTGTTCAAGAGAAGCTAAAGGATCTTCTCTAGAGAGGAAACACAGAAAAGGTTTATAAAAATGAATCCAAACAAAATATTAAATGGTAATGGGATCATACTTATCAATAATTATCTTAAATGTAAATAGCTTAAATGCCTCCAACCAAAAGACAAAGACTGGCTGAATGGACACAAAAACAAGACCTGTATATATGCTGTCTACAAGAGACCCACCTCAAACCAAGGGGCACATACAGACTGAAACTGAAGGGCTGGAAAAAGATATTTCATGCAAAATAAGACCAAAAGAACATAGGAGTAGCAATACTCATATCAGACAAAATAGACTTTAAAACAAAAGCTGTAAAAAGAGACAAGGAAGGACACTATATAATGATGAAAAGATCAATCCAAGAAGATATTAACAATTATAAATATATATGCACCCAACATAGGAGCACCTCAATATGTAAGGCAAATGCTAAGAAGTATGAAAGGGGAAATTAACAGTAACACAATAATAGCGGGGGACGTTAATACCCTACTCACACATATGGATAAATCAACTATAGAGAAAATTAGCAAGGAAACATGAGCTTTAAATGATACAGTGGACAATTTAGACCTAATTGATATTCATAGGACATTTCACCTAAAAACAAAGGAATTTAACTTTTTCTCAAGTTCACAAGGAACCTTCTCTAGGATAGACCACATCCTGGGCCATAAATCTCGCCTTGGTAAATTTAAAAAATTGAAATCTTTTCAAGCATCTTTTCTGATAACATCTCACAACTGCAGGAGAAAAAAACTATTAAAAATACAAACATATGGAGGCTAAACAACATGCTTCTGAATAACCAACAGAAAATGAAAGAAATCAAAAAGGAAATCAAAATATTCATAGAGACAAATGAAAATTAAAACACGACCACCCAAAAGCTATAGGATTCAGTAAAAGCAGTGCTCAGAGGGAGATTCATAACAATACAAGCCTACCTGAAGAAACAAAAGAAATGTCACAAACAAACGAACTTTACATCCAATGCAACTAGAAAAAGAAGAAAAGAAGAATCACAATGTTAGAAGAAGGAAAGAGATGATAAAAATCAGAGCAGAAAGAAATGAAAAATAAACAAATGAGACTATAGCAAACATCAACAAAATTTAAAGCTGGTTCTTTGAGAAGATAAATAAAACAGATAAACCATTATCCAGACTCATCAAGAAAAAAATGCTAGAAGAATCAAATCAATAAAATTAGAAATGAAAATGGAGAAATCACAACAAACAACAGAGAAATACAAAAAAGTCATCAGAGACTACAATGAGCAATTATATGCCAATAAAATGCACAACATGGAAGAAATGGACAAACTCTAAGAAAAGTATAACCTTCCAAAACTGAACCAGGAAGAAATAGAAAATCATAGCAGACCCATCACAAGCATGGAAATTGAAACTATAATACAAAATCTTCCAACAAACAAAAGTCCAGGACCAGATGGCTTCACAGGTGAATTCTACCAAAAATTTAGAGAAGAGCTAACACCTGTCCTACTCAAACTCTTCCAGAAAATTGCAGAGGAAGGCAAACTCCCAAACTCATTCTATGAGGTCACCATCACCCTAATATCAAAACTAAAGATGCCACAAAAAAAGAAAGAAAAATATGAGCCAATATCATTGATAAACACAGGTGAAAAAATCCTTAACAAAGTTCTAGCAAATAGAGTCCGACAACATATTAAAAAGATCATACATCATGACTAGGTGGGGTTTATCCCAGGGATTCAAGGTTTCTTCAAAATTTGCAAATCAATCAATGTGATATACCACATTAACAAATTGAAAGATAAATCCATATGATTATCTCAATAGATGTAGAGAAAGCCTCTGACAAAATTTAACACACATTAATGATAAACTCTCCTGAAACAGGCATAGAAAGAACACATCTCAACATAATAAAAGCCATTTACCACAACCAACAGTAAAAATTATACTCAATGGATAAAAATTGAAAGCATTTCCCCTAAAATGAAGGAGAAGACAAGGTTGCCCTCTCACCACTACTATTCAACATAGTTTTGGAAGTCCTAGTCACAGCAATCAGAGAAGAAAAATAATAAAGGAATCAAGATTGGAAACAAAAGAAGTAAAACTTTGTTTGCAGATGAGATGATCCTCTACATAGAAAACCATAAAGACACCATCAGAAAATTACTAGAGCTAATCAATGAATATAGTAAAGTTGCAGGACACAAAATGAATATGCAGAAATCCCTTTCATTCCTATACACTATCAATGAGAAAACAGAAAGAGAAACAAAGGAAAAAATCCCATTTACCACTGCAACAAAAAGAATAAAATGCTTAGGAATAAATTTACCTAAAGAAACAAAAGACCTATATATAGAAAACTATAAAACACTGATGAACAAAATCAAAGATGACACAAATATATGGAGAAATATGACATGTTCATAGATTGGAAGAATCCATATAGTGAAAATGGGTATACTACCCAAAGCAATCTATAGATTCAACACTATCCCTATCAAGCTACCAATGGTATTTTTCAGAGAACTAGAACAAATAATTTCACAATTTGTACAAAAACACAGAAAACCTCAAATAGACAAAGGAATCTTGAAAAAGAAGGATGGAACTGGAGGAGTCAACCTGCCTGACTTCAGGCTCTACTACAAAGCCACAGTTATCAAGACAGCATGGTACTGGCACAAAGACAGAAATATAGATCAATGGAACAAAATAGAAAGCCCAGAGATAAATCCATGCACCTATGGACACCCGACCTTTGACAAAGGAGACAAAAATACACAGTGGAGAAATACACAGTCTCTTTATCAAATGGTGCTGGGAAAACTGGTCAACCCTCTGTAAAAGAATGAAACTAGAATACTTTCTAACACCATACACGAAAATAAACTCAAAATGGATTAAAGATCTAAATATAAGACGAGAAAGTGGTCTTAGAGGAAATACTCAGAATACTCTTAGAGGAAAACATAGGCAGAACTCTCTCTGACAGAAATCACAGCAAGATGCTCTATGATCCACCTCCCAGAGTAATGGGAAAAAATTAATAATAAACAGATGGAACCTAATTAAACTTAAAAGTTTTTGCCACAATGAAGGAAACTATGAGCAAGTTGAAAAGGCAGCCTTCAGAATTGGAGAAAATAATAGCAAATGAAGCAACTGACAAAGAATTAATCTCAAAAATATACAAGCAGCTCATGCAGCTCAATTCCAGGAAAATAAACAACACAATCAAAAAAGGGGCCAAAGAACTAAACAGACATTTCTCCAAAGAAGACATACAGTCAGCTATAAGACATGTGAAAAGATGCTCAACATCACTCATTATCAGAGAAATGCAAATCAATACCACAATGAGGTACCATCTCATGCCAGTCAGAATGGCTGCCATCAAAAAGTCTAGAAACAATAAATGCTGGAGAGCGTGTGGAGAAAAGCAAATGCTCTTACACTGTTGGTGGGAATGCATACTACAGCCACTATGGAAAACAGTGTGGAGACTCCTTTAAAACCTGGAAATAGAAATGCCACATGACCCAGCAATCCCACTACTGAGCATACACACTTAGGAAACCAGAAATTAAAGAGACACATGTACCGCAATGTTCATTGCAGCCCTGTTTTTAATAGCCAAGACATGGAAGCAACCTAGATGTCCATCAGCAGATGAATGGATAAGGAAGTTGTGGTACATATACACAATAGAATATTACTCAGCTATAAAAAGAATGCATTTGAATCAGTTCTAATAAGGTGGATGAAACTGGAGCCTGTTATACAGAGCAAAATAAGCGAGAAAGAGAAACACCAATACACTATATTAATGCATTTATGTGGAATTTAGAAAGATGGTAATGATGACCTTATATGCAAGACAGCAGAAGAGACACAGATGTAAAGAGCAGGATTTTGGAGTATAGATTATAAAAGTAGACTTATGGAGTAGAAGGCAAGGGTGGGACGATATTAGAGAATAGCATTGAAACATGTATATTCAGTTCAGTTCAGTTCAGTCGCTCAGTCATGTCTGACTCTTTGTGACCCCATGAATCACAGCACACCAGCCTCCCTGTCCATCACCAACTCCCGGAGTTTACCCAAACTCATGTCCATCGAGTCGGTGATGCCATCCAGCCATCTCATCTTCTATCGTCCCCTTCTCCTCCTGCCCCCAGTCCCTCACAGCATCAGGGTCTTTTCCAATGAGTCAACTCTTCACATGAAGTGGCCAAAGTATTGGAGTTTCAGCTTCAGCAGAAACATGTATATTACCATATGTAAAACAGATGGCCATTTCAAGTTTGATGCATAAAAAAGGGCACTCAAAGCTGGTGCTGTGGGACAACCCAGAGGGATAGGGAGGGGAGAGAGGTGGGAAGGGGGTTTAATATGGTGGGACACATGTACGCCCATGGCTGATTCATGCTGATGTATGGCAAAACCCACAATATTGTAAAGTAATTAGCCTCCAATTAAAATAAGTAATCAAAGAAAAGAAAAAAAGAATAACAAATGATACAACTGCCAAAGGACTAATCTCCAAAATAACAAACAACTCATGTAGCTCAAGGAAAACAAACAACCCAATCAAAAGTGGGAAGAAGACCTAAACATTTGTCCTAAGAAGACATGGAGATGGCTAATAAACACATGTAATGATGCGCAACATCTCTCATTATTAGAGAAATGCAAATCAAAACTACAATGAGGTATCATCTCACACTGGTCAGGATTACCATCATCAAAAGTCTACTAACAAGAAATGCTGGAGAGGGTGTAGATAAAAGGGAAACTTCTTGCATTATTGGTGGGAATGCAAATTGATACAGCCTCTATGGAGAACAGTATGGAGGTTTCTTTAAAAACTAGGAATAAAACTCCAGTTCAAGTGGAAGAGTAGAAGGATGTGTGCTCATCTCCTCCATCAAGAGCATCAAAATCACAATTAGCTGTTGAACAACCATTGACAGGAGGATGCTGGAACCTACCAAAAATATATACTTCACATTCAAAGACAAAGAAACTTCAGTGAGATGGTAGGAAGGGCACAACCATGATAAAATCAAGTACCATATCTGCAGGGTGAGTGACCCACAAACTGGAGAATAATAATAGCAAAGAAGTTCTCCTACTGTTGTGAAGGTTTAGAACCACACATCAGGCTTCCCATCCTGGGGTCTCAAAAAAGATACAGGGGAATCCCCAGGGAATCTGACCTTGAAGGCCAGAGAAATTTGATTACAAGGCTCCCACAGGATGAGGGGAAACAGAGACTTCAGTTTTGGAGGGCACAAACAAAACCTTGTATGCACCAAGACTGAGAGGAAAGGAGCAGTGACTCCACAGGAAACTGAACCATAATTACCTGCTAGTGTTGGAGGGTCTCCTTTAGAGGTATATGTTGGCACAGGCTCACCACAGGGGCTGGCAGCAGCTGTCTAGGAAGGTCCCCTTTGGTGTAAATCCTCTTGGAGGTTGCCATTAACTGGACTATAGAACCAGTAGACCTGAGAGGTTGGTCACCTCAGGCCAAAAAACTACCAGGGAGGGAGCTCAACCCCACCCATCAACAGATAATTGGATTAAATCTTTACTGAGCAAGGCCCTGCCCACCAGAGCAAGACCAAGTTTTTCCCACCAATAGTCCCTTCTATCAAGAAGCTTACATAAGCCTCTTAGACTCCTCCATCAGAAGGCAGACAGAAGAAGCAGGAAGAATCACAGTCCCACAGGGACCTAAACAAAACCACATTACAGAAAGCTAATGAGCACAAAAAAGCACAAAGTTACATCCCAGGTGAAGGTACAAGATAACCCGCCCCCCCCCAAAAAAAAAACCAATTCAGTGAAGTGGAAATAGGCAACCTTCCACAAAAAGAATTCGGAATAATGATAGTGAATATGATTCAGGATCTCAGAAAAAGAATGGAGGCAAAGATTGAGAAGATGCAAGAAATGTTTACCAAAGACCTAGAAGAACTAAATAACAAACAAACAGAGATGAATAATTCAGTAGAAGGAATCCATGGCAGAATAACTGAGGCAGAAGTACAGATAAGTGACCTGGAGGACAGAATGGCGGAAATCACTGCCACAGAACAGAATATAGAAAAAAGAATGAAAAGAAATTAAGACAGCCTAAGAGATCTTGGGGACACTATTAAATACATGATCATTTGCATTATATGGGTCCCAGAAGGAGAAGAGAGAGAGAAAGGAGATGAGGAAATATTTAAAGATATAATAGCTGAAGACTTCCTTAATATGGGGAAGGAAATAATCAACCAAGTCCAGGAAGCACAGAGAGGCTCAAGCAGGGTAAACCGAAGGAGGAACACATTGAAACACATAGTAATAGAACTGACAAAAATTAAAGACAGAGACAAAATATTAAAAGCAACAAGGGGAAAATGACAAATACAAGGGAATTCCCATCAGGCTATCAGCTGATTTCTCAACAGAAACTCTACAAGCCAGAAGGAAATGACATGACACATTTAAAATGATTATAGGGAAGAACCTACAACCAAGAATATTCTACCCAGCAAGACTCTCCTTCAGATTTGATGGAGAAATCAAAAGCTTCAAGACAAGCAAAAGTTAAGAGAATTCAACACCACCAAACCAGCTTCCCTGGTGGCTCAGATAGTAAAGCATCCGCCTACAATGTGGGAGACCCAGGTTTGAGTCCTGGGTTGGGAAGGTCCCCTGGAGAAGGAAATGGCAACCCACTCCAGTATTCTTGCCTGGAAAACCCCATGGATGGAGGAGCCTGGTAGGCTACAGTCCACGGGGTCACAAAGAGTCGAACATAACCGAGGACTTCACTTTCATTTTCAAACCAGTTTCACAACAAATGCTAAAGGGACTTCTCCAGGCAGAAAACAAGAGAAGGAAAAGCCCTACCTACAGAAAATAAACCCAGAACAATTAAGAAAATGGTAATAGGGTCACACATATCAATAATTACCTTAAATGCAAATAGATTAAATGCATTAATCAAAAGACACAGACGGGCTGAGCAGATGAAAACAGCTGCGTGTATGCACTTATACTCACTACATATCACTCTGCTTGAGTCCCTAAATTTAATTTAATTATTCTATACCATTAGGTTAATCATGTTCTCATTATGACTTTCAACTGTAATTATCTTTTTTTTTGGTCTGGCTATTGATTGTGAAAATTGATAAACATCTTTTACTACATGAGTTTGAGTGAACTCCGGGAGTTGGTGATGGACAGGGAGTCCTGGCATGCTGCAATTCATGGGGTCGCGGAGTCGGACACGACTAAGCAACTGAACTGAACTGATCTGACTGAACTATTACTTACTTAAAACCATTGTATCATGATTGATCAAAAGAAAAATTTTAGAGTTCTATATAACCAAAACTACCATTAATAGAAAACCCAGTAATCACTTTTTAAAATCTGTATGCATATTAGAATTATCTTGGAATTTTCTGAAAAATACAAATGATCAGGCATTTTGTGGGGGGGGGGGTCAGAGCTCCAAATATGTTTCTAATGAGAGGCCATGTTTAAAAACAAATGTACGACATGAGGATCTTTTACTTTTATCTAACCTGCTTCACTTTTTCTATTTCATATTCAGTACTCCCATTTCATTTAGTTTATGTTCTCCAATTTCTCCATTTTTTAATGTTCTTTCTCAAGCCTTTATCAACCATAGTAGAAAAGCTTTTGTATACATGTATATAAGTAATATGTATAATACATATTTTAGAAAACTTATGAATTTTTGCCTAGCCAAAATTTTTTGACACTTTGATTCCACTTGTTTGACTTTGTATGAATAGAAAACTACATTTCTAATTTTTTTAAAAAAAATAGATATGCAACAAGCAACAAAAGTTTACTATATAGCACAGGGACATATAGTCTATATCTTGTAATACTCTATAATGGAAAATAATTTCAAAACTAATATATGTGTATAACTGAATACACATTTATTTTATATGTGTATAACCAAATCTCTCACACACACAAACACACAAAGAATTCTACTTTTTGAAATTTAGTAATGTTTATCGTTTTCTGAGTTTTTCTAAATGTCCTATAGACATTTAATAACAACATGTTGTGTTGTACTGTGCTTAACTGCTCAGTTGTGTCCGACTCTTTGTGACCCCATGGATTATTTATAGCCTGCCAGACTCCTCTGCCCATGGGGATTCTCCAAGCAAGAATATTGGAGTGAGTTGTCATGCCCTCCTCCAGGGAATCTTCCCAACCCAGAGATCGAACCCAGGTCTCCCACATTGATGGTGGATTCTTTATCATTTGAGCCACCAGAGAAGCCCAAGAATACTGGAGTGGGTAATCTATTCCTTCTTTAGGGGAACTTCCCAAGCCAGGAATTGAACTGGAGTCTCCTGCAGTGCAGGCAGATTCCTTACCAGCTGAGCTACCAGGGAAGCCCAATAACAATCTATGAGATACAAAATTTTAAATATATTTGTGTAGAATATGGTTAATATAAATTAAGTATAAATCTATTATATTTAAATTATTAATGACATTACTCAAGATTCTCTGATTATTTTTCTGCACTTGATAAAATATGCTCTGAGAACTGTCTCTTATACACATCTAGATGTGTATAAGAGACAGAAGTACAGATAAGTGACCTGGAGGACAGA
>SJYA01003311.1:87382-109234 GCA_006410615.1 Neotragus moschatus | reverse complement strand
CTTAAGATAGAATTTAAATTCTATATTCTTTGTCAATTGTACCTTTTATCATTAAAATGTTCATCTTTGTTTCATTTAAAATAAATAAATAAATTATAAAAGGAGAGTAGAAATAAAATCCAACAATCCTCATGGGCAGGCAAATTTTATTTTTATTTTTAATTATCATGCAAACTTCAAAATTGTTATTAGATTTCAATGAAACTTTATCAAGTTTCTGTCATATCTGTATAATTTCAGGAATTTTAAAGTTTCTTTTTTTACTGTCCAGTGTTAATTACTCTGCTTGATATATTAATGTTCATTTGTAGCAGTATTTTGTGTAAAATCAGCAAAAAGTTTAAATCTTCTTATAGTGTTTACAAATGGTTGAATTATCTTCATTAACTCTAAGAAACTATTACTAATTTAGGGCTTCTCTGGTGGCTTAGACGGTAAAGAATCTGCCTGCAATGAGAGACCTGGTATTGATCCTTGGGTTGGGAAGATCCCCTGCATAAGGGGATGGCTACACATGCCAGTACTCTTACCTGGAAAATCCCATGGACAGAAAAGCCTGGAAGGCTACATAGGATCCATAGGGTCACAAAGAGTCAGACATAATGGATCACATACAACCATTACTAATTCTATTAAGAACTTATCTATTCTTTTTAAAAAATTAACATTTTTGGCTTAATCTATATGTGTTTTGGCTGTAAGTTGACTCTCAATATGAGAATCATTTCTATTAATTTCATTGCTCATATTTATCACTTTCGTTTCATGTTTCATTGATTTTTACCAGAATGTTCTTTTAATTCTTTAATCAATACACTTAAATTTGACAAAGAAGATACTCATCATGCATTCCCAAGCCAAATGCCTGTAATTTCTCCATAAATTATTATAAACATTATCTCAAATTGGAAATAAAATTGTATATTTAAGCTTAATTACATATCCATTTCTATTAAAATATATTGTGGATTTTAATTGAATATGCTGCTTTACTAAGAACATTCCTGAAAGTAGAAAATTTTGCTTTCAACTATGCTTTAATGAGAAACAAATTCTTCACATACAATTTTACATTTGTGATTTCATGAAATATTTTCCACATACTAGCTTCCAGTTCCAAAAATCTTAAATCTATTTTTTCTTCTCTTCTCCCACATTTCCAGTATTGGATCTCAATAGCTCCATTCATAATGTGGTGCAGCCCTAGCTTTACACTTATGTGTTACACCAGCAAGTGTGTGGGCAGGGCAAACAGCAGAAGTATCCAACAAAGTTTTTCCCAACCAGTGCACATACCACATAAAAATTCCCCTCTAATAAGAAATTAAAGTATTTCAAACTTAACTTCCCCTTAACTGGATCTCCAAAGTACCATGACAAAACAAAAACAAGGAAATTTAGAGTGAGAAGTATCTGTTGTCTTAAGCATGGGCAAAATATATTACTTTTGAGAAAATTATATAAACATAAGTCTATATAAACACACATAGAAAGGCAAGGGCTCCTCTCAGAAGTCCTGGAAAAAGCTATGCAAGTGAGGGATCTTGAAGTGTATTTTTTATTCATTTCACTGTAACTGTGACTGTGGTACACAGAATTCTAAGATGGTCTTTTAAAGCTTCCCAAACACCAGTGTACTCACCTTCTCCTAGGTAATTCATACAGTAATTCAGGTACTGAAGTTAAGGGACTATATACATATATATTATGTTTATGAGAATTTTATTGTAAAACTGCAGGCATTTGGCTTTGGTGTGTATGATGTGTGTTTTCTTTGTCAAATTTAAATTTACTGATTAAAGAGACTGCAGAGAGAGAGAGAGAGAGAGTGTGTGTGTGTGTGTGTGTGTGTATTCCAACACTTTGGCCACCTGATGTGAAAGAGTGGACTCATTGGAAAAGACCCAGATGCTGAGAAAGATTGAAGGCAAAAGAAGAAGGAGGAAGCAGAGGATGAGATGGTTAGATAGCCTCACCAACTCAATGGACATGAGTTTGAGCAAACTCTGGAAAATAGTAAAGGACAGAGGAGTATAGCTTGCTGTAGTCTATGGGGTTGCAAAGAGTCAGAGACAGCTTAGCATCTGAACAACAACAAAAAAAAAAAAAAGAAAAGAAAAACTAGGAATAAAACTACCATATGATCTTTCAATCTCACTACTGGGCATATACCCTGAAGAAATCATAACTGAAAAAAGACAAATGTATCCCAGTGTTCATCACAGCGCTATTTATAATATCTTGGACACTGAAGCAACCTAGATGTTCATCGACAGATGAATGAATAAGGAAGTTTTGGAACATATACACAATGGAATATTACTTAGCTCTAAAAAAAATGCATTTGCGTCAGTTCTAATGAGGTGGATGAACCTAGAGCCTATTATATATACTGAAGTAACTCAAGGAGAGAAAGATAAATATCACATATTAACTCATATATATGGAATCTAGACGGAGAAGGCAATGACACCCCACTCTAGTACTCTTGCTTGGGAAATCCCATGGATAGAGGAGCCTGGAAGGCTGCAGTCCACGGGGTTGCTGAGGGTCGGACACGACTGAGTGACTTCACTTTCACTTTTCACTTTCATGTATTAGAGAAGGAAATGGCAACCCAGTCCAGTGTTCTTGCCTGGAGAATCCCAGGGACGGGGGAGCCTGGTGGGCTGCCGTCTATCGGGTCGCACAAAGTCAGACACGACTGAAGTGACTTAGCAGCATGTAATCTAGAAAGATGTAATGATTATCCTATTTGCGGGGCAGCAAAGGAGACACAGATGTAAAGAACAGACTTATGGCCACAGTGGGGCAAGGAGAAAGTGGGATGACTTGAGAGAGTAGTATTGAAACATATATATTACCAAATGTAAAATAGATGGTGGAAATTTGCTGTATGATGTAGGGAACCCAAAATTGTTATTCTGTGATAACATAGAGGGGTAGGATGAACAGGGAGGTAGGAGGGAGGTTTAAGAAGGTGAGGACATATGTATACCTATGGCTAGTTCATGTTGATGTATGACAGTAGCCGTCAGAATATTGTAATTATCTTCCAATTAAAAATNGGGAACCCAAAATTGTTATTCTGAAATAACCTAGAGGGGTAGGATGAACAGGGAGGTAGGAGGGAGGTTTAAGAAGGTGAGGACATATGTATACCTATGGCTAGTTCATGTTGATGTATGACAGTAGCCGTCAGAATATTGTAATTATCTTCCAATTAAAAATAAAATAAAATTTTAAAGAGTATATATATATATATATGTATATATATATATATATAGAGAGAGAGAGAGAGAGAGTTATGACTGATTCCTGTTGTTTTATGACAGAAACCACACAGGATTATAAAGCAATTGCCCTTCAATTAAAAAAATAAATTAATTAAAAATAATACGAAACCCCCTTGATTTCCAGTTTTGTTGGAAACTTCTCACTGATTTAACAAAGCAAATGAAAAAATATTTAGCTAGACAAATCAACCTTTTTATGTCATTCAAGTAGCAGACAAGGTCATTGCAGAGTTGAAAGCAAATGTTTGTGTCTTAAAAACTTCTACAAACTAGAAATGAAAGTACAACCCGTATTGACCTGCTGCTGCTACTGCTGCTAAGTCGCTTCAGTCGTGTCGGACTCTGTGTGACCCCATAGACAGCAACCCACCAGGCTCCCCCATCCCTGGGATTCTCCAAGCAAAAACACTGGACTGGGTTGCCATTTCCTTCTCCAATATATTGACCTGAGGCAGAGCCTAATTAGCTCAATCAGGTAAAATCTGAAATCAAAGGGGACTATAGGGGAAAGGATTTTAACACTCAAAGTGCTGGAAATGCTCCTTCACCCAAAATCTGATTCACAGCTTCCTTAAAGATTTATCAAGGACAAATAAAAATCTTAAAGCTTTTTCCACAATTGGTAATGCCTTAATCATCTAAGGAAATAAATTTAACTTTCCCAACTGCTACCTATAAACTAGTAAATGTATAACACCTGATTCATAACTAGATATTAAAATAAAGCTGAGATATTTAGTGTTGTCTGTTTATATGTTTTGTGTACATTATACATATAACATATGTCTACCTCTGGATATTATCAAAATTAAATCTATAAAAAAAGCTCTTTCTATTGATTTTAAGACCTTACAAGTCAAATATTTCTAAATACAAAGAAAACTGGCAAGAATTAATTCCAGGTTCACATGATCATTAATATCTGGTACTAAAGCTAACTTAAGCTATTTGCTTTATCAAACAGACTTTTTTATTGTAACTAGGTTTACTGAAGCTCTTTAACTTTATGTTATTTGTCTTGTAGACTTTGTCAGCAAGGAAAATCAACTTGGTATGATGATATTTTCATAAGTTATGTAATAAAGGTTAAGTGAGAGTTTTCAAGTGAACTCTTTAGGAATAATTATGTTTTTTGGTACATCTATTTAAAATAGTTTCTCAAGATTTTTGGTAATTGAAACTTTACAGTTTTGCTAAGCTAAATTATGGAATTTGTTAAATTTCAGTTCATTTCCAATAAGATAAGATTCTGGATCACTGACTGCTAATTAGGTCTATATTTACTTACTTTTGTCTCCTTACAAGAGGGAAACTAAAGATTTTAGGATTTAATAAGCATGCTTTGCCACACATTGAGTGAAAAAAAATGGGCTAGGAGAAGATATATGTTTTAGAGGTTGTGGAATATTCCTATGTTTGCCTATCAGGAAATGCTGATATGACAGAGTTCACAATTATTGCTAGTCGGTTTTCATTAGAGGTCAAGCGTTTTAAGAATTCAAATTGTGAAATACATTATTAAGCTACTGAGATATTAAGGAAAATATTTAAGTGTTCAAGGAATGTAGGATGTATATTTTTAGCAAAAGAAGGTATTTGTTGTTCAGTTGCTCAGTCGTATCTGACTCTGCAACCCAATGGACTGCAGCATGCCAGGCTTCCCTGTCCAACACCAAGTCCCGGAGCTTGCTCAAACTCATGTCTATTGAGTCGGTGATGCCATGCAATCATCTCATGCTTTGTTTTCCCCTCTCCTCCTGCCTTCTATCCTTCCTAGCATCAGGGTCTTTTCTAACAAATCAGCTCTTTGCATTAAGAGGCCAAAGTATTGGAGTTTCAGCTTCAGCATCAACCCTTCCAATGAATATTCCAGGTTGATTTCCTTTAGGACTGACTGGCTTGATCTCCTTGCAGTCCAAGGGACTCTCAAGAGTCTTCTCCAACACCACAGTTCAAAAGCATCAATTCTTCAGTGCTCAGCCTTCTTCACAGTCCAACTCTCACATCCATACATTACTACTGTAAAAACCATAGCTTTGACTATATGGAACTTTGTTGCCAAAGTGATGTCTCTGCTTTTTAATATGCTGTCTAGGTACAAAGAATGGAAATGCACTTTGTTAAAGGAAAGTGACTTTGTCCTAAAGCTTGTTTTCTGGATGGGAAAGAAAATAAGAGAAGAATAAATAGAGATATAGAAAGTTACAGGATATTTGTAAGAGGGAATTTTGAGAAAAGTTTTGTGCAACATCAAGCTGGGACTGAATTGAATTTCATTAGGTAAATGAATTTTGTTATTGAGGGTAGGCTGTTACAGGATCAGAGTTTGGTTTTCTCTGTTATGAGAACAAAGTATTCTTGGAATGGTAATCTACATTTAATAACAGATTATGAGTTTTTCTTTCTAAATGATCTGCATGTGCCTTAAAAATATTTTATTGTCACTTTGATTGAATGAATAAGTACTGTATTGTTTCACAGGGACTCATGATCCTATTTGACCAAGTGTTTTAAAATATTTATCTTTGACAAATTTCCCAAATATAAAATTCTNATAACAGATTATGAGTTTTTCTTTCTAAATGATCTGCATGTGCCTTAAAAATATTTTATTGTCACTTTGATTGAATGAATAAGTACTGTATTGTTTCACAGGGACTCATGATCCTATTTGACCAAGTGTTTTAAAATATTTATCTTTGACAAATTTCCCAAATATAAAATTCTCAGTGTTCTAAACCTTTTGATATTTATTGATATAATTTCCTAAATCAAAATTTAATGAAGTCTTTTGACCTCCAGCCAACTTCTGAATGCATCAAAGGGCCCCTGAAACTATACAAAGAGAAACTATTTAGGCTTAGATATATTAAATTACATGGGAAACATTGTCATATAAGTGGTGATAAAAACTTCTTAGGTTTTATGCTATGCGTATCATTAATACACATACTCCAAAAGTTATGTGAAACCCCTACAATCTAAGTACCTGCCAAGGTGTTGATAGTGGTAAAGAATCAGCCTGGCAATGTAGGAGATGCAAGAGATGCAGTTTTGACCCCTGGGTTGGGAAGATCCCCTGGATGAGGAAAAGACAACCCACTCCAATATTCTTACCTGGAAAATTCCATGGACAGAGGAATCTGGTGGGCTACAGTCCATGGGGTCACAAAGAGTTGGACACTACTGAGCCACTGAGTGCACACACACAAAAATCTGAAATGTGTAATATTTTCAGTTATAAATATATATATATGTATAATATTTTCAGGTATAATATTTTCAGTTATTAGTACCTTAGAATGTTATATGTTACAGAAATAACCAAATTTCTTGTCAATTTCATTATAATCAGATCTTTAGCAACAGCATTTTAAATGTTTTAGTTTATAGATAATCATTATTTTACTCTGATGCTTTTATAAAATGAATATCTTCAAAGAGATTCATAAAAAAGAATTTTGACAAATATAAATGTCTGATGACTTTCAGATAATACCATTAAACTAGGTAAGAAATTATAAAACTCTAATGGAAAACCTAATAACTTCATTCAGGTGAACAGGAATTAACTACATGGGACTGAAGTGTTAGTCGCTCAGTCATGACTCTTTGTGACTACATGGAGCCTACCAGGCTCCTATGTCCATGGAATTTTCCAGGCAAGAATACTGGAGTGGGTTGCCATTCCCTTCTCCAGGGGATATTCTGGACCCAAGGATATAACCTGGGTCTCCTGTATTGCAGGCAGACTCTTCACTGTCTGAGCCACCATGGGACTGAATGTATTTTTTTTCCTGAAATATACTGTTTTTTCATCTTTTTTTTTTCCCAGAAAAACTTCTCTTTTACACTATAACCTACAACAAGTTGATAAGGTATACTTTGTAAATGAAGATGAAACACTTACCTTTTTTTTCTTGAACTGATCCCTCAATAATTCGGCTTCTGCAGCTGGCTCCTTTGTGGACTTAATGGTTTATTGTGACCAGATTACAACTAGTTATATTAGTCATTGTTTTAGTTTGCTGTCTCTTGTTTTCAAATTATTTATGTTTTGTGTCTCTCTCTGATGTACTACGGCTTCATTAATGTTACCAGCTGTATTACTTATATCCTGTATATTTTATAGGATTATTATCTCTTGTATTACCCAGTGTGTGACCAGGCTTCCAACAAAATTACTGATGGCTAAACATCTTGAAGTAGTCAATCATGTATGTGTGTGTGTGTGTGTGTGTGTGTGTGTATGTATATGCATATGCATATGTATGTATAAAACTCTACACAGAATAATTATAATAGTACAACTGTAGATATGGGAAGAAGCAACAAGGGAAAACATTTTCTGGATCATAATAGATTAGTAAAACAGGCAACCCAGAGAATTTTAGGTTATCAATATGGGCTAATTCAAAAAGTAGCACACTGTGTCTATCAAGAGAAGCCTCACCTAATCTAGGATGAGACTTCCTAGTGTTGTGGGGAAAATTGGTCTGGAAATGCCTCAAAACTTGGTTGAATTTATGACCAAGAGGAGGTTCTGTGGGCCAAAAAAGTGTTGCTTTTCACTAAACAAAGAATGTTTTGCTATTCTTTCACTAAACAAAGAGCGCTGCCTATCATTTTGGTAAACAATAAATGTTGCCTGTCATTAAGCCATCAGCCACTGCAATCATCCTACAAGGTGTGATCTGAGAGGAATTCATGATGGCCCTAGATAGTAAGGATGCATATGAAAGGAATATTTTCAATGATCCCAGATTCTCCCATCTTCAGTTCAGTCGCTCAGTCGTGTCCGACTCTTTGTGACCCCATGAATCATAGCATGCCAGGCCTCCCTGTCCATTAGCAACTCCCTGAGTTCACTCAGATTCATGTCTATCAAGTTAGTGATGCCATCCAGCCATCTCATCCTCGGTCGTCCCCTTCTCCTCCTGCCCCCAATCCCTNGTGAAAAAGTTGGCTTAAAGCTCAACATTCAGAAAACGAAGATCATGGCATCTGGTCCCATCACTTCATGGCAAATAGATGGGAAAACAGTGTTAGACTTTATTTTGGGGGGCTTCAAAATCACTGCAGATGGTGATTGCAGCCATGAAATTAAAAGATGCTTGCTCCTCAGAAGGAAAGTTATGACCAACCTAGACAGCATATTAAAAAGCAGAGACATTACTTTGTCAATAAACATCTGTCTAGTCAAGGCTATGGTTTTTCCTGTGGTCATGTGTGGATGTAAGAGTTGGACTATAATGAAAGCTGAGCATGGAAGAATTGATGCTTTTGAACTGTGGTGTTGGAGAAGACTCTTGAGATTCCCTTTGACTGCAAGGAAATCCAACCAGTCCATCCTAAAGGAGATTAGTCCTGGGTGTTCATTGGCAGAACTGATGTTGAAGCTGAAACTCCAATACTTTGGCCACCTCATGCGAAGAGGTGACTCATTTGAAAAGACCCTGATGCTGGTAACGATCGAGGGCAGGAGGAGAAGGGGACAACAGAGGATGAGATGGTAAGATGGCATCACCGACTAAATGGACATGGGTTTGGGTGGACTCCAGGAGTTGGTGATGGACAAGGAGTCCTGGCATGCCATGGTTCATGCGGTCACAAAGAGTCGGACACGACTGTGCGACTGAACTGAACTAAGTAAAAAAAAAATTGTTAAATCCCTATGTTGTACACTTGAAACTAACATTATATTGTATGCCAATTTTAATTCAATAAAAATTAAATATATTAAAAGTCACCAAAATTTTAAAGTCTCATTTTAAGAAAGACTCAATCCTGTATATAGAGTCTTCTGAAAGCATACTATAATATGCTGTAAAATATACAAGATTAGTCACAATGATTGATAAAAACAAAGTCTAATTTAATAACAGAAAGGAATTTCTTTTTTTCCCCAATGAATTTGTCCTTCATTCCTTTCCATATGCCCTCGCCAGGGAAGTAGTTTTACATCTGGCCTAGGTTTCTCCATTTTCAAGGTAGCCAAATTACTAACGTTATAATTGCAAAGACATTAATATTTTAACAATGCTCCGAAGNTCAATCCTGTATATAGAGTCTTCTGAAAGCATACTATAATATGCTGTAAAATATACAAGATTAGTCACAATGATTGATAAAAACAAAGTCTAATTTAATAACAGAAAGGAATTTCTTTTTTTCCCCAATGAATTTGTCCTTCATTCCTTTCCATATGCCCTCGCCAGGGAAGTAGTTTTACATCTGGCCTAGGTTTCTCCATTTTCAAGGTAGCCAAATTACTAACGTTATAATTGCAAAGACATTAATATTTTAACAATGCTCCGAAGTCTTATTGCTTTCTAAGTACATAAACAATGACATAACCATGGGAAAGTGTATCTTGAAAGGAAAAAAAAATAGAAAAACAAGTTTTACTTAATCGACCTTCTAGTAAGTGAGGCAAAAATAATAAATATGACATCCCCTTCATTCTATTAGTATGTCATGGCATCTGATAACAGTTCTTATTTATATTATTGATAATTAAGAATAAAGTAATAATTATAAACTCCAAGGGGTACAGGAACATAAGGTGACTTTAAGGGAGAAAAAAAACGTTGCATTTCCTTAGAAACACCAAATGCTATATTTGGTATTAATTAATTCCAACATGAATCAAGAGGAAAAAATATCTGTCTTGCAGTACACAATCTAAAATTGGAACTATCCTGGAATGAACTTTTACTCTATTCACTGAGTCATTGCCTGAGGAATTTCCACTTCAGCTCTCTGTTTTGGCTAATTCCCCACAAACAGATAGGTAACCAGCTTCCTTCTTCCACATCCAGCATAATGTTGTTTCATACCACAGTTATCCCTGCATTGTATTAGGTAAAAAATAAAGGGAAATAGAGCCTGCTAAAGATTAAAAATTTTTTGGCTTCATTCCAAAGGGAGAATGCCTAGAGCTGAAATGTCTCTGTTTTTGCTACCATTTGTAATTGTTTTTCATCTCAGAAACACAGTGTTGCTTGTCACTAAAGAGAGTCATGTTTTGCTATGGTGGACTTTGTTCCCCTTTCCAACTGTGTTAAGAAATTTCACTTATCTTAGTACTATTATCTATAGTTTTCACTTTGAAAATGACATTTATTTTATATGATTTCCAGATCACTTTTATATATAATTCTACATTCAGGATTCCAGTATAGAATAAATAAAAATAAAGCAAAGTCTAAAATGTATTTGCCAAAGGATTCTGCTATGATTATTTAAGTACCACTCAAAATTTTGTTTAAATTTTAATTTAGGATAGTTTAATCTAATTGCTGTATCTCAAATTAAAGTTTAGATTCTTACAATTTTTTGGAAGTACCTTTGATAATCTGTGCATTGAATTTTTTCTTATCACGATTTTTACTCCATATTCTAAGAATGACAGCTGCTATTTAATCTTTGTCATTTTAAACTATAACCATTTAGAACTTGACTATATATTATTTTTCAATGCTTGAGTTTTCTTTACTTATATAATAATGTTTGTGAGCATAAGAACAGATTGTCAAATATGTGCTCAAAAATGTTTGTTTGAATGAATTTTTAAAGAACCCACCTGCCAATGCAAGAGATGCAAGAGACACAAGTTCAATCCATGGGTTAGGAAGATCCCCTGGAGGACAGCATGGCAACCCACTCCAGTACTCTTGCCTGGAGAATCACATGGATAGAGGAGCCTGGCAGGCTACAATACATAGGTTCACAAATTCAGACATGACTGAAGAAACTTAGCATGCATGCAAGCTTTTGTTTTAAACTTTATAGTGTCTCACACAGAGTAAGCACTCAAAAATTATCTATTTCTTAAAAAGCTGATAACAGTAAGAGATATTCCTAAGGGATTCACACTTTATTAATGCTCTTTCTTTTGGTATCTTTTTTTTTAATTTTTATTTTTACTTTGTTTTACTTTACAATACTGTATTGGTTTTGCCATACATTAACATGAATCCACCATGGGTGTACTTAAAATCACTGTCTTGCTTTGTTTAAAATACTGAATGCTTTTCTGTAGGCCAAGTGTTTTTTCAGGCCCATAAATGTTACCTTGCTTCTTGGAAGAAAAGCTATGACAAAGATGAAAGTGTTAGTCACTCAGTTGTGTCCAACTCTTTGCAACCCCATGGTATGTCCATGGAATTCTCCAGGCAAGAATACTGGAGTGGATTGCCATTCCGTTCTCCAGGGGATCTTCCTGACCCAAACTCCCTGGGTTGGGAAGATCCCCTGGGGAAGGAAAAGGCTACCCACTCCAGTATTCTGGCCTGGAGAATTTCATGGACTGTATAGTCCATGGAGTTGCAAACAGTTGGACATACACCAAAACCTTTGACTGTGTGGATCACAACAAACTGTGGAAAATTCTTCAAGAGATGGGAATACCAGGCCACCTGACTTGCCTCCTGAGAAATCTGTATGCAGGTCAAGAAACAACAATTAAAACTGGATATGGAACAATAGACTGGTTCCAAATTGGGAAAGGAGTACATCAAGGCTGTATATTGTCACCCTGTTTGTTTAACTTATATGCAGAGTACATCATGTGAAATGCCAGGCTAGATGTGCAAGATGGAATCAGGATTGCCAGGAGAAATATCAATAACCTCAGATATGAAGATGACACCACCCTTATGGCAGAGATTGAAGAACAAAAGAGCCACTTGTTGAAAGGAAAAGAGGAGAGTGAAAAAGATGGCTTAAAACTCAACATTCAAAAAACTAAGATCATGACATTCAGTACCATCATTTCATGGCAAATAGATGGAGGAAACAATGGAAACAGTGACAAACTTTATTTTCTTGGGCCCCAAAATCACTGCAGATGGTGACTACAGCCATGAAATTAAGACGCTTGGTCCTTGGAAGAAAAGTTATGACTAACATAGACAGCATATTAAAAATCAGAGACATTACTTTGCCAACAAAGGTCCATCTACTCAAAGCTATGGTTTTTCCAGTAGTCATGTATGGACATGAGTGCCTGAATATTAAGCAAGCTGAGTGCCAAAGAATTGATGTTTTTGAACTGTGGTGTTGGCAAAGACTTTTGAGAGTCCCTTGGACTGCAAGGAGATCAAGCCAGTCAATTGAAAAGGACATCAGCCCTGAATGTTTATTGGAAGGACTGATGCTGAAGCTGAAGCTCCAGTAATTTGCCCACCTGATGCAGAGACCTGACTCCTTAGAAAATACCCTGATGCTGGGAAAGACTGAAGGAAGGAGGAGAAGGGGACAACAGAGGATGAGATAGTTGAATGGCATCACCAACTCGATGGACATGAGTTTGAGCAAGCTCCAGGACTTGGTGGTGGACGGGGAAACCTGGCATACTGCAGTCCAGGGAGTCACAAAGAGTTGGACATGATTGAGTGACTGAACTGAACTGACTGAAATGTTAGCAGAAAAGCAGAGTGAAATGAAGTGTTCTGTTGATGACAGGACATCAGATGGCAAAATTCACCATCAAACAAAATATAATTGCTATGTAATTATTTATGCTACTTTTTTGTTCTCTTTTTCTTTGGACTCCATTCCATCTGAGTTATCACCATTGGTGGTAAGGGTAACCAAAAAAAATGTGAAGATATGCTAGGATATATAAATAAGAGAGGATGTGATCCCTGTGACTTAGTTCCTACACTACATTGTTAGTCACAGAGGGAATCATGAATAAGGAGCCCCACGGATCACATGGAAGTTAGTTTTGGACAATTCTGGTCCTATCTCTTCTAATATGAGAAAAATAGAGGTAAAACTCAATCTAGCAAAGTTTATATTGAGGAACTATTGAAAGTAATGACTACACAGCACCTCTCAATTCTGGAGAAGTGATTTATAATATTACTAAGTACTATATAAAACATCTGTTGAATATTCATTGTAGGGAAGAGAATTGTAAGAAAAAAATTGTCAGACAAAGTAACATAGCACATTTTGATGAAGAGTATTATTGGAGGGTGTTATATGAAGTTGAAGATGACTGCAGATATTAATACTCAATGCAAACCAGAGTACAGATATTGAATATAAATCTGAGACTATATGAAGGAGTCAGAGATATGAAATGGCCCCTGTCTAATAGTGTGTATAACCCACAATATGTATAGTTTATTCAGGGTTTAACTGATTCTTCACTTCTCAATAAACATGCCCTAAATTAATTTTCTTTCAGTATATATTCCTGAAAACAGTCAATACGCAACCTTTTGTTTATGTTTATGAAATGTAAGTTTTAGTTTTCAAAAAAAAATCCTTAAAGCATCATTTCTGATCTTCTGCTCTCTCATAAATGTCTCATATATTCAGTGAGTCACCAAGTTATGTGTTTCTCCAATTTAGAAACATCTCCAATCTGTCCTTTTCTGCCACAATTCCAGTCCAAGCCTTCATGACAGAACCCTGAAATTATTAGAGTCCTAAATGATTTTCCTGTTTCCCCTAACCAAATTCACATTGCACATGTCTACTATATTAAACTTTCTATATATTCATCATTTAACTTCTCTTCTTAAATATTAACATTTTCACTGACTCTTAAACATGTCCAGAATAAA
Organism: Neotragus moschatus; assembly: GCA_006410615.1. Classification (NCBI taxonomy): domain Eukaryota; kingdom Metazoa; phylum Chordata; class Mammalia; order Artiodactyla; family Bovidae; genus Neotragus; species Neotragus moschatus. The sequence continues at coordinate 95,355 of SJYA01003311.1, read as the reverse complement.
GTCCTATCCAGTGTGACTCATTTCCATAGTTCTTCAGAGATTGGTTCCATATTTGCAGTCTAATCCTAAGATCTACCACTTACCAAAAATGCATCCTGCATTTGAGCTAGTTGTCTTTCCAAGTGTTTTGTGGCCAATTGCATTTTAAATTCTTTTCTTGTGCTTTTTTTCCTGACTGGAATTTATCTATTTTCTTATCTATGTAATTAAATCTAACCATACATTAAAGCATAGCTATTGCTCCTCCTTTCCTCCAAGCCATTAATTTAATGTCTGAAAACACACTTGCTGATATTGCTTTGATGTGAAATATTTAATGTAAATTCACATTTCCTCTCCAAAATTAAGAAGTAGCTCACATTTTATTCCTCTTATCTGAATCTCTAGTCCTCTTCTATCTTGTATTTTGTATATAGGCAGTAAATTAGCATGAAATATAGAATAAGCTTATAATGTTACCAGATCAACTTAGATTTGAAAAATATAAAAAATTCATTTGTAATAAGTATTTTAATATATAGTTGTGTTCTGACAAAGTGCTTGATAACGTATTCTCTAAATATTCATAACATATTTCACTTTTTAAAAAATTGTTAAACAAATCTTTAGTTCAGAACCATGAATTACATAAATTTCAGCTCAGTCTTATATTTCAATCATCACTGTTATCAATAATTTGAGTGAGCTGCAACCAAATTAGGTTTTATTACCAAATCATCAAGTGGATCTGTTTGATGTCAGTAATTACAAAGGGATTATGGATAGTCACAAGAGGGAATTAATCAATGCTTTATCTGGAATCAAGGAATAATCATAAATACCCTTCTTTTATTTTTCCTGGATAGGAATATGAAGTATTTGATCCAGAGAAAAATTACCCTTATATTCTATCAAATTTCACTTCTATTACTCAAGGCTTTCAATTATGTAATATTATAGTGAGATCAAGGTAAAAATGTCAAGATAAAAGTATTTCAACTCATGGTGAACACCCTGGGGATGCAAACCTTTCTAAAATGTATTTTGTTATTAGGATTTCAATTGACAAAATTTTAATAAATCAAAGACTAAAAAAGCACAAAAGCAAATGAGATAATATTAAATCATACCCCACTGTTTTCTTCTGAATGGCAAATTTATGCCCACACTAACAAAAATATAACCATTATGCTTGTAGTGATACTTCTGACTGTAGTTTCATGCTATTTTCACCATCAGTTTGGAGAAAAAGTATTGATTGAGAAGTCTTTTCAACAAATTGACTGAAAGAAACCATGTGGGCCCATAAATACAAGATTTTTATCTTCAAGAAAAATAGAGCCTGTCCTTTGACAATGCAACAGAATATAACAAAAGCATATTTTAAGATCATTTTTAATGAGGGATAAAAGAAACAAAATGACAGGATTTTAAAATATCTTTATGGGTATATATATTAACAGATGCTTAAGACCTTCCTCTTGGACTTAAGTGATGACAACACATTTCTAAAATGGGCTTAAAATTTTTGAAAGTGCTGAAGGAGAACTGTTAAATGGTTAGAAACAATTACACTCTGACCATTTCTTTGGATTACAAATAGATGTATACTTTTTGCTTTTTCACTGAATGAGTACAACCAATTTAAAAATTAGACAGCACAGATGCATTTCAAGATGGCAAATTATAAAGTGCACTGCCAAAGTGCTACAATAATTGTTATTGACAAATGTACATACAAACAGTACTGGATTCGAATGCTTCAGCAATAGTGTTTGCTAGCAGAATTACATAGTAAAAAAAATTAGAAAAGTAAAAAACTACATGTCTCACTAAAACCTTACATAAAATATGCCCATTATTATTTGATTCATATACAAACACTCTAACCTCTAATTCCAGAAAATAATTTCTTAATTCAGACTTGCAGTAAATACTGGGACTGAAAAATGGGCCATGTTCTGAATGGTTGAGAGATGGTGACCACGAAAAATACTTACCTAATTCAAAAACACAGAGATCATGGCAAGGAATGTAATGCACATGTGAGAGAATAGAGAGGGAGTAGAACTGGCAGAAGATAACAGACATCAATTTTCATAGAACAGAACAAGTGGTTATAAACAAGTTACCATGAAACTCTGAAGAGTAGAATGAAAGTTGATGTGCATACATACATACACACACATGCACACACACACACACACACACAGACATGAGTTAAGTAAATATTAATATGACTTATAGTTGCAATTTTACCACAATTATCTCAAAATATTGTGAGAATCAAATGTAAGAGTTGTGAAAGTGCTGCACAAACTATAAAACTCTATGCTCAGGTAAGACAGATAATATTTACTCAAAATGCAAAGTAAATCTTTCATTCCAACTCTGGAAGAAGGCAAACAATGAACTCTCTGGAGCACAGAGGGAAGAAATCTTACTCTGGTCCATTTCCAGATTTTCTTGGAACCACAGGCTTTACCATCACTCTACAAGACAGCTTTGAAGGCAGAGCAAAGACACTGTCCTGGTCTAATGAACAGGTTGGCAAAGTCACAGAATTATGTGGTAAAAATTCCTTAATCTGTGGGAGACAGAGATTCCCTTTTCTGTTTGTTAACCTGCACCAAGCATTATTGCCTGCACAAGCATGATGTTAAATTATGCAAATTGTTTCTCTTTGAAGAAGGGAATGAGAGGGCAGAAAAGGTCATAAAATTTCACTAAAGCATGCCAAAGTACGAAACATTTTCCCTCCAAACCTAACTAATAGGATAGAAAAGGAAGACTACAATGCATCAGGTATGTGTAAATTACAATGAAGTCATAACACCTAGGGAAATAAGGGTTAGTTAAGATAAAATAACTTATTTAAGGCCACTTTTTCAACACCACAAAATCAATATTTCTGACTCTGAGTCATATCAAATGCTTGGCACTTTCGCCAACACAGCCTTCCATCAAAAAAAAAAAAAAAAAAAGAGGCTAGAAAGATAAAAATGTAAAAAGAGCTAACCCAGACTTTCAGTTTTCTTTTTTAATAACTACCACTAGATTTTAGAGATATTTTGGCACTGCAAAAAATTTCCACTAAAATTTTAAAGTTAAACACCAGTTCTATGTATTCAGATCATTAACTCTCAGTGCACTTTTCCTTACATTAGCAGCATATGCAGTTGTTAATCATTGTAAAAGGTCCTAAAATTTTCAAGAAAGAGCACAAACTCAAGAAAACAGAGCTAAAATGACCACATGAACAATCTTTTCAAACCACCTCATCTCATAAATAAGGAAATTAAGGCTCAGATAGGATAAGTGACTTGTNAGTGCACTTTTCCTTACATTAGCAGCATATGCAGTTGTTAATCATTGTAAAAGGTCCTAAAATTTTCAAGAAAGAGCACAAACTCAAGAAAACAGAGCTAAAATGACCACATGAACAATCTTTTCAAACCACCTCATCTCATAAATAAGGAAATTAAGGCTCAGATAGGATAAGTGACTTGTTCAAGGTCACACAACCCGCAAGTTCCAGACTCAAGATCAGGATTTAAATCTCCAAATTTGCAGGCCAGGACTCTGTTTTCCTTTAGACCTATAAGAAATGACTGTACTTAAGCATTCAGTCCAGAATATTCTCAAAATTGAGTGTCATCAATAAAAGTAAGCCATGTGGCAGGAATGAACAGAATTTAGTTCATACCAAAAATGAGCTGCCAGTCACTGTGATAAGATCTGTTTCTTTCTGAGACCCATGGTTTCCTGCTGGATTGGAGAATCCAAACTGGGTTTCTTCCTCCTGTGCAAAGAAGTCAGAGTCAGGATGTACATTCCATTCCGTTTTGGTTGGTGGCAGTAGTTCTGAGACACTGTTTTCACAAAGGGTGCTTGAAGGAGTCAGAGCATCTGTGTCTACTGTTAGCTTACTGCTAGGGATCAAAGCTTGGGGCTCTTGACTCGAGTTTTTCACAGCCAAAGAGCTCAGAGATGCCAACGGCCCCGCACTGAGACTTGAGACATCATCCATATCTAAAGGACCCTGCTGAAAACCTGCTGCTGTCGTTCCAAAGAAGAGTGAGGTATCCAAACTTTGAGGAAGGTCACTGGTGGCCATCAAGGCCTGAGGGTCCACTGTCTGCCCTAAGGAATTATTATTATTAGCAGGGAGGTTTCCTGCCAGAGTGGAGTTCACAGAAGCCACATCAATAGTCAAGATGCCAGAGTTCACCAATGCCGTGTCCAGTACTGCAGCAGAACTATTACCAGGCACATCAGCGAAGAGAGACACAAGCTCAGCATCACTGAGGTCACTCTGCCCCTGGCTGGTAAGTTCACTGCTGGGTGTAAGAGAATTTGCAGCTTCCAGCTGAGCTAAGAGATCCTGGCGCAGGTTGTGCCTTTTGGCCATGTGGGTCTTCATGCTGTGCTTGGATGTGAAGAGTTTATTACAAGTGGCGACTGGGCATCGGCTCTTCCAAGTGTCCACATCCTGCAAGTGTTTCTTGGAGTGAATGTAGAGACTACTGCGAGCAGAGAACCTGGCACAGCAACCTTCCACTGGGCACACAAAAGGCTTCGTGCCCAGGTGGGTTATGCTGTGGCCTTTCAGATGTTCAGCCCTTGTGAAAGATTTCCCACATCCTTCCACTGGGCACATGAACCTCCGGTCATCGTCGTGCTTCCGTTTGTGCCTCAGGAGTTTGGACATGCTAGTGAAGTTCCAGCCACAGCCCTCAAAGTCACAAAGGAACGGTCTCTCACCAGTGTGGCTCCGAAGGTGAATTTTCAGCCTACAAGCCTTGTCATACTGTTTACTGCAGCCAGGAAAGGAACAGGAAAAGAGTTCCTGTTCCCTGAAGTGGGCGCGGTTATGGGAAAACAGGGCACTCACTGTGATAAATGTCTTCTTGCAGCTGGAAAANTGCCGAAGAATTGATGCTTTTGAACTGTGGTGTTGGAGAGGACTCTTGAGAGTCCCTTGGACTGCAAGGAGATCCAATCAGTCCATTCTGAAGGAGATCGGCCCTGGGATTTCTTTGGAAGGAATGATGCTAAAGCTGAAGCTTCAGTACTTTGGCCACCTCATGCGAAAAGACTCATTGGAAAAAGACTCTGATGCTGGGAGGGATTGGAGGCAGGAGGAGAAGGGGTCGACCGAGGATGAAATGGCTGGATGGCATCACAGATTCGATGGGAATGAGTCTGAGTGAACTCCGGGAGTTGGTGATGGACAGGGAGGCCTGGTGTGCTGGGATTCTTGGGGTCGCAAAGAGTCTGACACGACTGAGAGACTGAACTGAATTGAACTGAACTCAATGTTCCATTGTATATACAAGCTTCTTTATCCATTCCATCAGTCGATAGACATCTAGGTTGCTTCCATGTCCTAGCTATTGCAAATAGTGTTGCAGTGAACATTGGGGTACATGTGTCTTTTTCAGTTTTGGTTTTCTCAGGGTATATGCTTAGTAGTGGGATTTCTGGGTCATATGGTAGTTCTATTCTTAGTTTTTTAAGGAATATCCATACTATCTTTCACAGTGGCTGTATCAATTTATATTCCCACCAACAGTGCAAGAGGGCTCCCTTTTCTCCAAACCCTCTCCAGTATTTATTGTTCGTAGATTTTTTTATGATGTAGGCCATTAACTTTTGAGGTAATATTTATATAGCCTGATTGATATGTACCAATTTTGTTACTTTATTTTTTTCATTGGGGTATAGTTGCTTTGCAATGTTAGTACAACAAAGTGAAACTGTTATATGTATATATATTCCCTCTCTCTTGGGTCTCCCTCCCACACCCCACTCCCATCCATCTAGGTCATCACAGAGCACCTAGCTGTGTTCCCTGCACTATACATCAGGTTCCCACTAGCTATTTGTTTTACACATGGCAGTGCAGAAGATGTGGTAAATAAATACAATGGAATATCAATCAGCCATACTGGGTATTCGTGGATGATATTGGGTCATTTGTGGATGGGCCCAGAGTCTGTCATACAGAGTGAAGTAAGTCAGAAAGAGAAAAATAAGTACTATGTGTAACTCTTTTCTATTTACAGTTTTGTTCTTTCTTTTCATTTTGATCTTCCATGATTTATCTGCCTTCTTTTGTTTTAATTCAGCATTTTATGTCATCCCATTTTTCTCCTTTCTTGGCATATCATTATACTTTATTTAAGACATATTTTTGTTTCCCTTGTGTTTGCAGTATACATTTAAAGCTAATTCAAACCCATTTTTCAAGTAGCATTATATTATTCCACATGTAACTGAAGGACCTTAAAACAGAGTATTCTCAGTTCCTCAACTTTTCCTTATGAAAATTTTATCATTCATTTCACTTACCTGAAAGATATAATAACTTTCTACAAGGCTACTACTATGATTTTGAGTAGACAGTTGTATGTTAAGGGTAAGGAAAACATTATTTTTCTTTGCCCTTGTATATTTCTTCTCCAGCACCTTTCCTTCATTTATGTATAACAATTTCTCACATATAACATTCCAAATTTTCTGAAGATTTTAAAAACAAATTCTTAAAATGCAGGACCACTGATAACTAGGGCTCTCAATTTTTGTTTGTTTAGGAAAATCTGTATCTCAGTCGCTTTTTAAATTAATCTATTTATTTTAATTGGAGGATAAGTATAATATTGTGGTGGTTTTTGCCATACATTGACTTGAATCAGCCACGGTTGCACATGTGTCCTCCCATCATGAACTCTCCTCCCAACTCCCTCCCCACCCCATCCCTCTGGGTTGTCCCAGAGCACTGACTTTGAGTGCCCTGCTTCACCCATCAAACTTGCACTGGTCATCTACTTTACATATAGTGATATACATGTTTCAATGCTAGTCTCTCAAATCATCCCACCCTCACCTTCTCCCACATAGTCCAAAAGTCTGTTCTTTATATCTGTGTCTCTTTTGTTGCCTTGAATATAGGATTTTGAGCAAACTAACTCAATCAGTTTTAAAAGACAATTCAAATTGATCCAGAATTGTAGATTGGTATAGATTTTTTTCATCACTTTAAATAGTTTACTCCACTCACTTCTTGATGCACAGTTCCTTTGTGTATGTGTGTGTGTATAGATGTGTCTGTACATGTATGTTCTATTTCCTTTTTGATTTTTAAATTTTTATTGAAGTGCAGTTGATTTACAATATTATATTAGCTTCAGGTGTACAGTATAGTGATTAAATATTTTATACTTCATTATAGTGATTATAAAGTGATTATAAAATATTGCATATATTTCCTATGCTGTAAAATATATACTTGTAACTTATTTATATTATACATAGTAAGGTGTACCTCAGTTCATTACCCCTATCTTGTCCATCTGCACTGCTTTCACCCACTGGTAATTACTAGTTTGTTCTCTAGATTAGTGAAGCTGTTTCTGTTTTGTTATATTTACTTTTTTATTTTATTAGTCAATATATAAGTGACAACAGGGTATTCACTAAGCAGAATACCCTCTGGGTCCATCCATGTAGCTGCAAATGACAAAATTGTAATTACTTTTTGGTGCCTGGGTAATATTCCACTGTGTGTATGTGTATGCATACATATACATACAGAAATTAGGAGGAGGGTAGAGGCAAGGGCTGTGAGGATATGCCATCATCCAGAAGCAGGGCCTGGTGACAAGGGTGGGTGAGAAGCCAGTGGCATGCAGGGACCCAGGCCCTGACTCCCCATCTCACAAGGGCTCTGAGCTCTTCTCCCACAGCCACCATGAGGAGTCAAGGCCAAGAGCTGCTTCCGGGTCAGGAGGCCGACTCAGCTACCAAGGAGCCCTGATGCCACCTCCCCTGAAAATAAACTGACAAGTTTCACCTCAGCCACCCGACTGTCAACCCGATTAACTCTTCTCCAAGGAGCCAGCCATGGGCTCCTGCGTGGGTGGGATGCAACTTGGGGATTCCAACCCACCCTGGGGATTCCAACCCCCCCCCCCCCCCCCCCCGACCCCCCC
>SJYA01003311.1:61309-87207 GCA_006410615.1 Neotragus moschatus | reverse complement strand
CCCACCCCACCCGCCAGAGCCAAAGACTCAGGGTCCCAGCTCGTGAGTGGCCGGATTGACCTAGGGTCACTTCTTCTTTCTCCCTTGTTTTCTGAGAATATATGTAAGGTGACCTTACGAGAGGGAGGGGTGGGGGAAGAAAATGCAGTGTACTAAAACAGAACGAATGAGTGAAAACAAGTGAAGAGGGAGAGAGGTCAGTAACATAGTTCCATCTTCTCTGGAGATGCTGGGCAGTGGCCAGAAAGCCCAGTCAGCCCCCAGATCGTGAGGGTCCAACACAGAGCTGCACCCTCCTGGGTGCCATATCAGTAAGCTGAAGCATAAGAAATTTTGTGTCCCTATAAAATGCTCTGCTTGACCAGAACCACATGCATGCAGTAAGCCAACCCCAAGTCAAGCCAGAGCTAGCTTCCCAACTTATCTCTTTGCTCATTGCATCCCAAACAACAGTGACCCCACAAACCCAGCCAATCAGGTAGTTTCCATTTTTCTCTTTCCTGTTCTCTATCCTATATAAGCTTCCTGCCTTCCTCTTCAGGATGCAGCTCTTCCAAAAGAAACTGTCCATTTTATGAAGGGTTAAGCAAAGTGTGTTCTAATCACCTCAGTTATCTTCTTAATCATCATTTACTTGTTTTTTAAATTTCTGCAAGTATTTTTAAAAAGGTGTTTATTTTGTTGGGGCTTCCCAGGTGGCACTAGTGGTAAAGAAACCACTTGCCAGTACAGAAGACACAGGAGACCTGAGTTCCATGCCTGGGTCAGGAAGATCCCTTGCAGGAGGAAATAGCAACCCACTCCAGTATTTTGCATGGAAAATCCCATGAGCAGAAGAGCCTGGCAGGCTACAGTCATGGGGTTGCAAAGAGTTGGACACAACTGAGCATACACACACCACCACATATAATTGCTTTACAATGTTGTGTTAATTACTGCTGTACAATGGAGAGAATCAGCTATTTAATCATCATTTTAAAATAAATCATCACTTCCTTTCTCCTCCACCCCTTTCTTTCTTTCTACAGACAGGTCATGGTGGAGAGCTCTGATAAAACATGGTCCACAGGAGAAGGGAATGGCAAACCACTTCAGTATTCTTGCCTTGAGAACTGCATCAACAGCATGAAAAGGCCAAAAGATATTACACTGGAAGATGAGCCCCTCAAGTCTATAGGTGTCCAATATATTACTGGGGAAGAGCAGAGAAACAGCTCCAGAATGAATGAAGAGGCTGAGCCAAAGAGGAAACAACACACAGTTGTGAATGTGTTTGGAGGTGAAAATAAATTCAGATGCTGTAAATAATAATATTGCACAGGAACCTGAAATGTTAGATCAGTGAATCAAGGTAAACTGAATGTGGCCAAGCAGGAGATGGCAAAAGTGAACATCTACATTTTAGGAATAGTAAACTAAAATGAATGAGAATGGATGAATTTAATTCAATTCAGGCACTCAGTCATGTCCAACTCTGTGGTCCCATGAACTGCAGCATGCCAAGCTTCCCTGTCTATCTCCAACCCCAGAGCTTGCTCAAACTCATGACCATTAAGTCAGTGATGCTGTCCAGTCATATCATCCTCTGTCATCCCCTTCTCCTCATGCCTTTAACTTTTCCCAGCATCAAGGTCTTTTCCAATGAGTCAACTCTTCACATGAGGTGTCCAAAGTATTGGAGTTTCAGCTTCAGCATCATTCCTTCCAAAGAAATCCCGGGGCTGATCTCCTTCAGAATGGACTGGTTGGATCTCCTTGCTGTCCAAGGGACTCTCGAGAGTCTTCTCCAGCACCACAGTTCAAAAGCATCAATTCTTTAGTGCTCAGCTTTTTTTATAGTCCAACTCTCACATCCATACATGAGTACTGGAAAAACCACAGCTTTGACTATATGGACCTTTGTTGGGAAAGTAATGTCTTTGCTTTTAGATGATCATTATATCTACCACTGTGAGCAACCATCCCTTAGAAGAAACGGAGTAGCCTTCACAGGCAACGAAAGAATCTGAGATGCAGTACTTTGTGTAATCTCAAAAATGACAGAATGATCTCAGTTTGTTTCGAAGGCAAACTATTCAACATCACAGTAATCCAAGTTTAATCCTAAACCACTAGTGCCAAAGGAGCTGAAGTCAAACAGTTCTATGAAGACCTACAAGACCTTCTAGAAATAACACCCAAAAAAGATGTCCTTTTCATCATAGGGGATTGGAATGCAAAAGTAGGCAATCAAGAGATACCTTGAGTAACAGGGAAAGTTTGGGCTTGAAGTAGAAAATGAAGCAGGGCGAAGGCTAACAGAGCTTTGCCAAGAGAATTCACTGGTCATAGCAAATACCCTCTTCCAACACAAGAGATGACTCTATACATGGACATCAACAGATGGTCAGTATCGAATTCAGATTGATTATATTCTTTGCAGCCAAACATGGATAAGCTCTATATAGTCAGCAAAAAAAAAAAAAAAAAGACCTGGAGCTGACAGTGGCTCTGATCATGCACTCCATATTACAAAGTTCAGGATTAAATTGAAGAAAGTAGGGAAGGCCACTGGACCATTCAGGTATGACCTGAAGAAAATCCCTTATAATTATACAATGGAGGTGACAAATAGATTCAAGGGAGTAAATCTGGTAGACAGAGTGCCTGAAGAACTGTGTATGGAGATTCATGAAACTGTATAGGAGGCAGTGACCAAAATGATCCCAAGTGAAAGAAATGCAGGAAGGCAAAATAGGTGTCTGAGGGAGCCTTCCAAATAGCTTGGGGGGAAAAAAGAAGTGAATGACAAAGGAGAAAGGGAAAGCTATACCCAAGTGAATTCAGAGTTCCAAAGAACAGCAAGGAGAGAAAAGAAAGCCTTCCTCAGTGAACAATGCAAAGAAATAGAGGGAAACAATAGAACGGGAAAGATCAAAGATTTCTTCAAGAAAATTAGAGATACCAAGGGAACATTTCATGCAATGATGGGTGCAATAAAGGACAGAAATGACAAGGGCCTAACAGAAGCAGATGAGGTGGCAAGAATACACAGAAGAACTAGACAAAAGTGACCTTAGTGACCCAGAAAACCACGATGGTGTGATCACTCTCTTAGAGCAAGACATGCTGGAGCGTGAAGTCAAGTGGCCTTAGAAAACATTACTATGAACAAAGCTAATGGAGGTGATGGAATTCCAACTGAGCTATTTCAAATCCCAATCGATAATGCTGTTAGAGTGCTGCATTCAATATGTCAGCAAATTTGGAAAACTCAGCAGTGGCCACAGGACTGGACATGGTTTTCATTCCAATCCCAAAGGACAGTGCCAAAGAATGTTCTAACCTGCATACAATTTCTCTCATTTCACATGCTATCAAAGTGATGCTCAAAATCCTTCAGGCTAGGCTTCAGCAGTAGGTGAACCAAGAAAATCTGGATGTACAAGCTGGATTTAGAAAAGGCAGAGAAACCAGAGGTCACATTGCCAACATCCATTGAATCATATAAAAAGCAAGGTAATCCCAGAAAAACATCTATTTCTGCTTCATTGACTATGTAAAAGCCTCTGACTGTGTGGATCATAAAAAAAAAAAAAAAAAACTGTGGAAAATTCTTAAAGAGATGGGGATACCAGACCACCTTGCCTGCCTCCTTAGAAACCTGTATGCAGGTCAAGAAGAAACAATTAGAATCAGACATGCAACAATGGACTTCTTCAAATTTTGGAAAGGACTGTCACCCTGCTTATTTAACTTGTATGCAGAGTACATCATGAGAAATGCCAGGCTGGATGAATCACAAGCTGGAATCAAGATTGCCAGAAGAAATATCAGCAACCTCAAATATGCAGATGATATCATTCTGATAGTACAAAGCATGAGCTAAAAGAACTAAAGAGCCTCCTGATTAGGGTGAAAGAGAAAAATGAAAAGCTGGCTTAAATCCCAACCTTCAAAATACTATGATCATGGCATCTGATATGTTCACGCACTTTGTGGCAAATATAAGGGGAAAAAGTGAAAACAGTGGCAGATGTTCTTTTCTTGGGCATCAGAATCACTGTGGATGCTGACTTCAGCAACAAAATTAGAAGAATCTTGCTCTCTGAAAGAAAAGCAATGACAAACTGAGAGAGTGCTTTAAAAAACATAAAGATCACTTTGACAACAAAGGTCCATATAGTCAAAGCTATGGTTTTCCAATAGCCATGTATGGATATGAGAGTTGGACCATAAAGAAGGCTGAGCACAGAAGAATTTGTGCTTTCAAATTGTGGTGCTGTATAAGACACTTAGAAGTCCCTTGGACAGCGAGGAGATCAAGCCAGTCAATCCTAAAGGGAACAAACCCTGAATATTCATTGGAAGGACTGATGCTGAAGCTGAATACCTTGCTCACCTAATGGAAAGAGTGGACTCATTGGAAAAGACCTTGATGCTGGGAAAGATAGATGGCAGAAGGATGTGATGACAAGATGAGTTGGTTGGATGGCATCACCAACTCAATGAACATGAGTTTCAGAAATCTCTGGGAGATAGTGAAGGACAGGAAAGCCTGAGGTTCTGCAGTTTATGAAGTCACAAAGAGTTGAACTGAACAAAGGACTTGACAACAACATAAGACATAGGCTCGGAGGAAACCAGTCAACCCGAATGATCTTTGTCCTGGCCCTCCAGAACCCCAGTAATATAGTGAAAGTCCCCTTGTGGTGTCAACAGCGGGAAGGTACAGTCTTATTTACTGTGTCTCTCACTCCAAAATGCTGTGCTCTGGCAGAGGATGCAGAGTGAGAATGCTGGAAGTTCACATAGTTGTTTCTCTCTGGTTCAACTGAGAGAAGAGGGGATGTAGCCAGGGTAAACTCTGTGTTTATTCCTGCAGACCAGCTAGCTGTGCTTTGTGTGAACTTGACAACTACAGGACCACAGGAAACTTCCCCATGTCTTGCATCTCCTCCTCAGAATATATCAATTATACAATTTCTGAGAATGCCCGGGCTTCCTTACATAAGCTCCAGTTTCCCCCTAGGGATTATATGGGTGAGAGAGTTTTCATTCACTCTCCCTTTCTTCTTACTATAAACACCCCAAGCCACACTCAGAGATTGCATGGTCATGCCAAGACTTGGCCCAAGCATGGATTCTCTGCCATCTGCAACCTTGGTGCAGTGTACTCTGACTAGGTCAGGGGAATTAGATCTCAAGAAAAGAACCCATGGGGCCAATCCTTTCCCTAGAGAAGATCCTTCTGGGACCAGAAAATGAACCAGGGACTGATGGCCTAAGCCCTCCTCTGGAAAATATTTTTACTGTCTGCTAACAGAGGGCATGGCTGGGAGGGACTATTTATCAAGCAGGGAACTTTGCAAAACTTGACTCTCTGCCTTTCATATCTGTTAGAAGTTTAGCCACCTTCATATTCTGATGATTTAACTTCTCAGAACGATACATGGTATATTCCACTCATGATCTTGTGACCATAGAAACCACCATCTATCCACGTTTATTTTCAACTTCTATTTATTTGTTGTCCTCACCTCCCTCCTCCCTTTTCTAGAAGTTTGTTACCCAGGGTCCCATGCCACAATTAGACAACCTCACATGGATCTGAGCATTGGTTTTGAGTTCTCTGTGAGGTAAACTTTGGACTCAGGCTCAGCACAGAGGGTGAGACCTAGAGTGAAAAAGAGGTTCACAAGCCAGATGGCTACTTTGGTCAAAATAAAACTTTTTCCTTGCAGCTGGCTCAGCAGGAGAGCTATCAGCGAGCTCCACATAATTTATCCCACACATGCAGATGCAACGAGCTTGCTTCAAAGTCCAGTAGACTTATCTAGCAAATCTTCAAGGTAATATATGACAATTTTATTGAAGCTAGAGCTGCCACTGACAATCTTTGATACAACAGGGAGCAAATATATCTGACCACATCCAGGTGTACCTTGGAGATTTTGCAGGTTCGGCTTCAGATTACCACAATAAAGGAAATGCCAATAAAATGAGTCGCATGAATGTTGGTTTCCCAGTGCTTATAAAAGTTTTGTTTACACTATACTATAGTCTGGCAATGGCACCCACTCCAGTACTCTTGCCTGGAAACTCCCATGGACGGAGGAGCCTGGTGGCTTGCAGTCCATGGGGTCACGAAGAGTCGGACACGACTGAGTGACTTCACTTTCACTTTTCACTTTCATGTATTGGAGAAGGAAATGGCAACCCACTCCAGCGTTCTTGCCTGGAGAATCCCAGGAACAGGGGAGCCTGGTGGGCTGCCATCTGTGGGGTCGCACAGAGTCGGACACGACTGAAGCGACTTAGCAGCAGCAGTAGTCTATTAAATATACAATAGCACTATGTCTTAAATAATGCACATACCTTAAAAATAGAAATACTTTTTTTTTTTGCTAAGAAATAAAAAAAAAATGTTTTTTCTTCCTTGCCATCTCCCAAAGTCTTCAACCCCAGGCTGAGGATTGTTCCCAACCACTGGCTGCATTGTACTTCAGTCTGTTTTACACATGACTTACCTTTTCAAGAAGGAAGCACTGCCCCAAAGTCTACTGTGGTCTTGTATGTAACCTTAGATTGGGATCTTGAGAGATGAAGAAGTATTGGAAAAAAGAACTGAGGACAGGAATTGGTTGAAACCTTTTGCTAACAAAGCATTCTAACCCAGTTAGTATATTTGAGTGATTGACATTTCAAGTGAAATTTATAACAACTGTTCATTGCTTTTTCATTTTCCAACAGCAGGTGCCTAGTCCAGAGTGTTCCTTAAATATCAAACTTCTGACACATAACTGTGATTACATGTGCTTCATAGCAGAATCAAACAGGCTCCTGGACCATCAAACTGAAAAGCAGGCCCTCACTTGACATACCAGGAAGTTTTGCCTGAGGAAACTTAAGGACTCAAGAAAGCTCCCAGTATTGGACAAGGTCACATGGCAAGTCTGGAACAGAATCTCAAAGGATCTGGGTTTGTAGAAGCCAATGTTGGGTGGGCACAGCCTCTTGGGCTGGTTTTCTCCCTATGTGAAACATCAGAGAAGCCTCAGTGCTAGTCATGGAACTTCTCTGGTTGCTCAGATGGTAAAGAATGTGAATGCAATGTGGGAGGCCTGGGTTTGATCCTTGTGTTTCATGAAACTCTTACCAAAATTGTAATAGTGACCATATCTATCACCTCTAAAAGTTTTTTTATTCCACTTTTCATAGCTTTCCTCTCTACACAATCCCATCCCTATCCCTAGGCACCACTGCTTTCCCTTATTATAAATTAATTTTAATTCTGTTGAAAATAAAATGAATAAAATCACACACTATATTCTAGGTATTTTGTTTTTAATTTAGCATGATTATTCTGAGTTTTTTAGATGCTGTAGTTCAAAGCAAAAACATTTCTTTTTCTTATTGTGTAGTATTTCTTTCTTCTTCATGGATCAATTCCTTGTCATGGAGAAGGGCCTTGCTTAACACAATGAAGCTATGAGACATGTTGTGCAGGGCAACCAAAGATAGATGGGTCATATTGAAGAGTTCTGACCAAATGTGGTCCACTGGAGAAGGAAATGGCAACCAACTCTAGTATTTTTGCCCATGGACAGTATGAAAAGGGAAATAGTTATTACACTGTAAGATGAGCTCCACAAGTTGGAATGTGTCCAATATGCTACTGAGCAAGAACAAAGGGCAGTTACTAATATCTCATGAAAGACTGAAGTGGCTGGGCCAAAGCAGAAACAACACTCAGTTGTGGATGTGTCTAGTGGTAAAAGTAGTCTGATGTTGTAAAGAGAATATTGCATAAGAACCTAAAATGTTAGGCCCATGTGTCTGTGTGCATGCTAAGCCACTTCAGTCATGTCCGACTTTGTGAGTCTATGGACTCTAGCCCACCAGGCTCCTCTGTCCATGGGATTCTCCAGGCAAGAATACTGGAGTGGGTTGCCACGTCCTCTTCCAGGAGAATCTTCCCAACTCAGGGATCAAATCCATATCTCTTATATCTCCTGCACTGGCAGGCGAGTTCTTTACCACTAGCACCACCTGGGAAGCCCCATCAGGTCCATGAATCAAGATAACTTGGACGTGGTCACACAGGAGATGGCAAGGGTGAACACTGACATCTTAGGGATCAGTGAACTAAAATGGATGAGAATGGGCTAACTTAATCCAAATGACCACTATATCTACTACTGTGGTCAAGAATCCCTTAGAAGAAATGGAGTAACCCTCATAATCAACAGAGTCCAAAATGCAGTACTTGGGTGCAACCTCAAAAGCAAAAGAATGATCTCTGTTCATTTCCAAGGCAAACCATTCAACACCACAGTAATCCAAGTCTATGCCCCAACCATGCCAAAGAAGCTGATGATGACCAATTCTGTGAAGACCTACAATGCCTTCTAGAACTAACTCCATAAAAAAAGATGTCCTTTTCATCATAGGGGATTGGAACACANCAAAGAGGTATCCTGAAGCCTTATGTGTCATAGGAAAGAAATTGGAAATCATTTAGCTGTACACCAGAAGAAATATTTAAATACACTATGGTATACCCATACTATGAAATATGTAGCTGTTTTTAAAAATAGGGTAGATCCATATACTGAAATGAGATGTCCAAAATATATTGTGAAGTGAAAAATGCAAATTACTGACTCAGCTATAAAGTGTGATCCATTTAAATTTAAAAGCAAAACTATTAGGTTGATATGGATGTATATAGTTTTGGATACATATAGAAAAAAGGATTAGAAGAATACACATAAAATTACAAACTATATTTACCTCTGGGAGGAAAATATGGATGTAAGGAGCTTTTCCTTTTTATTCTGTGTACTTTTATATAGTTTTAATTGTCTGCAATATGATTGTTGATTGGGGCTTCCCAGGTGGCGTGTGTGCTGAGTTGCTTCAGTTGTATTCATCTCTGTGAGTCCCTGTGGACGGTAGCCTGACAGGCTCCTCTGTTCATGGAATTCTCTAGGCACAAATACTGGAGTGGATTTCCATGCCCTGCTCCAGGTGCTCTTCCCAACCCAGGGATCCAGGGATCGAACCTGCATCTCTTATATCTTCTGCATTGGCAGAAGGATTCTTTACCACTAGCGCAACCAATAAGAAAGTGGCACTAGTGGTAAAAGAATTTGCCTGTCAATACAGGAGATGCAAGAGAGGCAGGTTCTATCCCTGGGTTGGGAAGATCTCCTGGAAAAAGAAATGGTACCCCACTCCATTATCCTTGCCTGGGAAAATTCAATTGGCAGAAGAGCCTGGGAGGGTAGGGCAGACCAGCCTGGGGGGGGTAGGGCAGACCATGGGGCCACAAATAGTTGGGCACAACTGAGTGATTGAGCACATAGCACTTTTAATTGTACATTACTTATTTCTCCCCATATTTTATTTATCTGTTTGCCATTCATTCATTTATCTATTGATTTAGCATCCATTTATTAATTATTCATTTATTTACTTATTAATCCATCTATCCATTTTTTTTGATTTAAGTCTTTTTGTAAAGTTTTTTTTTTAATTTTTACAATTTGTATTGGTTTTTGCCATTAGTTCAGTTCAGTTCAGCTCAGTCTTGTCCAACTCTTTGCGACCCCATGAACTGCAGCACACCAGGCCTCCCTGTCCATCACCAACTCCCAGAGTTCACTCAGACTCACGCCCATTGAGTCCGTGATGCCATCCTGCCATCTCATCCTCTGTTGTCCCCTTCTCCTCCTGCCCCCCAATCCCTCCCAGCATCAGAGTCTTTTCCAATAAGTCAACTCTCCGCATGAGGTGGCCAAAGTACTGGAGCTTCAGCTTTAGCATCATTCCTTCCAAAGAAATCACAGGGCTGATCTCCTTCAGAATGGACTGGTTGGATCTCCTTGCAGTCCAAGGGACTCTCAAGAGTCTTCTCCAACACCACAACAATGCAAATCAGCCATAATTATACATACACCCCCTCCCTCCTTGGCCTCCTTCCTCTCCCCTCATCCCATCCGTTGCTGTGTAGCATAGAGCCCAGTCTGGCACTGTATTTTCTTATCTTTTGATGCATTTCAAAGTAAGTTGCAGAATTACTCTTATGTTTTAAAATTCAATAAAAGACAAAAGATTTTATCAACATTGACTATAAAGACTTAGCAGTTAAGTCAACTGGGACAAGGTTGTGTATGTTGGATTCTAGGAAAGAGAAGATGATGATGGCTCTGAGGTTCACTGTGTAAACACAAGGCAAAAAGCCCAAAAGCTCCCCTCTGTAAGAAATAGAAAAAAAAAGGCCCAATGTGCCAGGTGCTAAGGGCAGAGCAATGGTCACTGGAAATCTGAAAAAGAATTGTTGGTAGAGGATGGAAAAGGAAGTGGATTTGAGAAAGGAAATATCCTAAGAATTCAGCTCAATGACATTCCTTCTGACCTTCCTCTAACAAGGACAAGGAGTCCCAGTCTGCAATACAAAGATTTTTTTGTAAGCCTTCAGTTCACAATGAATCCCAGTTTTATAACTTCAAATCTGGACAGTCTCTCTGGATTCATCCATGGGGGATAGAAATTATATATCTTTCCTAGCTCTTTAGAGCTAGAAAGGACCTAAAGAATCATTGAGGCTGACCTCCCACACTTCCACAACTAACAGTGGAAAAAGTGAGGCTCAGAGAGGGAAAGAAACTTGATTAAACTAAAGTCTCCTGACTCCCAGGCAAAAAAGTTCTTTCCATCTTTGTAGCAGGATTGGCTAGGCTTCTTCAATATCACCAGACCACATCAGAAACCTGGATCTATTCTTGACTCCACTGGTGGTTTCCAAAATCTTTTTTTCTAGACCGGATACACCATTAAGTCAAGTCACATGATCTGGAAGACTCTGTTTTCCCTTGCCCTTCCCCAGGTCTCCACTGTGCCCTATGTCCTTCAGCCTCAGTAAGACAGTGAGGATTATACTCAGTTCATAGTGTCATCTTCCATCCCTCAGCAGCCAACAAGGCTGACCACCCTCACTCCTAGCAAAGGGCCAGACTATGTGCAGTTCATTGGCAGCCATCTCAAGGATGGGTCACTCCAGCCCTATCGTGTTTCTTCTCCACTGTCATTAGGAGGTACTGCCTACCATTAGTGGAGAAGGCAATGACACCCCACTCCAGTACTCTCGCCTGGAAAATATCAGGGATAGAGGAGCCTAGTGGGCTGTAGTCCATGGGGTCACTAAGAGTCGGACAGGACTGAGCGACTTCACTTTCGCTTTTCACTTTCATGCATTGGAGAAGGAAATGGCAACCCACTCCAGTGTTCTTGCCTGGAGAATGCCAGGGACGGGGGAGCCTGGTGGGCTGGCATCTATGGGGTCGCACAGAGTCAGACATGACTGAAGCCACTTAGCAGCAGCAGCAGCAGCAGTCTACCATTAGACAGGGAAGCACTACCATTCCTTGAACTTCTGAGTAGAATGAAGATTGGGCAAGGCATAGTTTTTTATGGGAGACTACACAATGTCACAGGTATTTGTTTACTGGCACTGCCCAGCTCAAAAACCAAGCATGGCTGCAAGCTGCTAAATTTGCCTTTCCAGGAGCAAGTCCAAACTGTCTGAGTCTACTGCTCAAGGGCTCTGTTTGCAACCCCAATTTCTATTTCCCTTTTTTGGGTCAGCAATCATACTAGCCATTAGCTATCAGTTCCTTCAAGCTAGGCTTCAACAGTATGTGAAGTGAGAACGTTCATATGTACAAGCTGGATTTAGAAAAGGCAGAGGAACCAGAGATCAATGCCAACATCTGCTAGATCATAGAAAAAGCTAGAGAGTTCTAGAAAAACATCTACTTCTGTTTCATTGACTATGTTAAAGCCTTTGACTGTGTATATCACAACAAACTGTGAAAAATTCTTAAAGACATGGGGATATCAGACTACCTTACCTGCCTCCTGAGAAACCTGTATGCAGGTCAAGAACAAGCAGCAACAGTTAGAACTAAACATAGAACAACAGACTGGTTCCAAATTGGGAAAGGAGAATGTCAATGCTGTATCTTGTCACCCTGCTTGTTTAACTTATATGCAGAGTACATCATGAAAAATGCTGGGCTGGATAAATCACAAGATGGAATTGAGATTGCTGGGAGAAATATCAATAACCTCAGATATGCAGATGATACCACCCTTATGTCAGAAAGAGAAGAGGAACTAAAGAGCCTCTTGATGAAAGTGAAAGAGGAAAGTGAAAAAGTGACTTAAGACTCAACATTCAAAAAACTAAGATCATGGCACTCGGGTCCCATCATGTCATGGCAAATAGATAGGGAAACAATGGAAACAGTGACAGACTTTATTTTCCTGGGCTCCAAAATCATTGCATATGATGACTGTAGCCATGAAATTAAAAGATGTTTGCTCCTTGGAAGTAAAGCAATGACAAACTTAGACATTGTATTAAAAAGTAGAGACAATACTTTGCCAACAAAGAACCATATAGTCAAAGCTATGGTTTTTCCAGTAGCCATGTACAGAGGTGAGAGCTGGACAATAAAAAAGGCTGAGCACCAAAGAGCTGATGCCTTCAAACTCTGGTGCTGGAGAAGACTCCTGAGATTCCCTTGGACAGCAAGGAAATCAAACCAGTCAACCCTAAAGGAAATCAACTCTGAATATTCAGTGGAAGGTCTGATGCTGAAGCTGAAGCTCCAATAGTTTGGCCACCTGATGTGAAGAGCTGACTTGTTGGAAAAGACTCTGATGCTGTGAAATATTGAAGGCAGGCAGAGAAGAGGATGACAGAGGATGAGATGGTTGAATGGCATCACTGACTCAATGGACATGAGTTTGAGCAAGCTCCAGGAGATTGTGAAGGACAGAGAAGCCCAGTGTGCTTCAGTCCATGGGGTTGCAAAGAGGAGGACACAACTGAGCAACTGAAAAACAACAGCATATCCATGAAGGCACACATGTTTTTCATGTGTCCAGGAATTTTGTCCCAGTCTCTGTTGTCTTCCTCTGTTAGTGTAAACCCAACCCAGAGCACTTCAAGGCCCACCACAAATGCCTCTTGAAGACCCACCCAAACCAGAAATTCTCATCTAATATCAGAAAGTCTTAAAGTTTCAGGCCTCAGAAGGTGGGCTGACCTGTCTTAAGTGACCAGCCAAGATTAGAATCTAAAGCTCCCAAATTTCTAGCCTAGTGTATTTTTATTGCTCCACATGATGTCTGTCTTTTCTGTACACCACCCTCAAAGCAACATTCTGCCTTATAATACGGTCTGTGATCCTTGTACCTGCCTTTCCCACAAATGACTTGAAGCTAAGAGCAAGAGCCTTTCATCCATTACTCTCTGCCCTCATCTCCAGTTGCTCAGTACAACGCACCACACCAGCAGATGCTCTGCGTTTTTGCATAACAAGACAGGGCAGTTGCCTTTGCAGTGACTAAAAAGCAATGCAGTTGTCATAGGACAATCCAAGCAACATCAAAGTAGGCCCTGAGTCTACTCTTCAGAGACCTTGGCTGTTGGGAAACACTACAGCCATTGAAAGTGTATCTGTTGGATGGAAATTAGAGTCACACCTCAGCCAATGAAAGAAGGGAGAGGCATTTTAGTTCCTTTAGGAGTCTATCTTCAAGATGTTGTGGAGATCCAATTCTACAACTCCTGTAAATTCAAGAGTGCAAAAAACTAAAGCCAATTTTTTTTTTTTACAATTTAATTTTACTGGTCAAAGGGATTTTTTTCAGGTAACCCAGTGAAGTCTAATTCTCTGACTTTACAGAAGAGGGACTTGAAGTCCAGAGAGATGATGGGATTTCTCTAAAGTCACGACATGAATGAATGATAGACTCTTCCAATTTCTTGTACAAGCCTTTTTCAGCCCCAGCAAATGAATAGATGGTTGTCACAAACCTCGTCTTAAGAACAGAAAGAGCTGCAGCCTAGATGAACAGAGACTCCACTACTTCCTGGCATTCCATTTTATCATTGGACATATACAAACCTTGCTAAGTGTCAAATGGGATAATTTATGTAAAGAAGTGAAAGTGAAAGTGAAGTTGCTCAGTTGTGTCCGACTCTTTGTGACCCCATGGACTGTGTAACCTACCAGGTTCCTCCATCCATGGGATTCTCCAGGCAAGAATACTGGAGTGGGTTGCCACTTCCTTCTCCAGGGGATCTNATGTAAAGAAGTGAAAGTGAAAGTGAAGTTGCTCAGTTGTGTCCGACTCTTTGTGACCCCATGGACTGTGTAACCTACCAGGTTCCTCCATCCATGGGATTCTCCAGGCAAGAATACTGGAGTGGGTTGCCACTTCCTTCTCCAGGGGATCTTCCCGACCCAGGGATTGAACCTGGGTGTCCCGCCTTGCAGGCAGACCTCTGAGCAGCAAATTGCTTGATACACAATAAAAATACTCCTCCCTCCCTGTTAGAATGAGGTTCCTTTATAGTAAGCTTAATTCTGCCTCCTGGTGGTTTCCACTCTGTTGAAATCTGACCCATCCTAGGTTCTCCTTTCTAGAGACACTTAAGACAAATAATCCTTTTCCACATGACAGCTTTGAAGGCATTTGAAGAGAGCACCCCTGCTCTACTTCCCTTCGTTCAAAATGGTTCACTGCAAGACTATCCACCCACTCAGATTTCATCTTCGTGTAAATAGGGGGACTAAGCTTGGCCTCATTTTCCACAAAATCATTACATTTATAATGAGAGGTTGTCATTTGGTCTCTGCTTGGAGAATTGGGCCAACAGAAGTTCACTTACCTTGTGGCCTCAAGCCCCTTACAACAGAAGCAAAGGCTGAACTGAGCACAACACCCCAAGGTGGCCAAGTGTTGAAGTGTTTGGTCCTCAGGTGAGCCAGTAGCTTCACACTGCCACTGGTAGCTTCCCCAACACTGTCCTTGGCTCCTTACCTCCCCCATCTCTCTTCCTCATTTCCCCATCCCATTCCCACGGTAGAACTCAGCTACCCTACATCCTTAAATCTGTAAGCTCAAGTATTGAACCATGCAAACTGTTAAGCCTTGAGTCGCGCCAGGCAGGTGCTCCTGCTCAACTACCTATCCTGGCATCCCCCAGTGGTCCCTGCAGGCTCCCCAGGTAGCCCTTGTCTCGAGCATTTTCCCCAAGCTGGTGGCAAAAGTGAGCCTTTGCCCTAGCCAGCACAAGGCACTAGTTCAGCAGAGAGCCTACAGTGGGAGTTGCCTTGCAAGCACGAGTGGTAGAAGCGCTCCGTTGGACGACTGGACCTAGAGGTGGGTGAGTCCTCACCTAGGTTGCGCTCCTTTCGCCACGGTCAGGCCTGGAGTAGAGCAGCAGGCTGGATGGAGGATCCCCGTCCCTCGTAGCCAGGAGTTGGACTGACCCACTGCTGAGCGGCAGGGCTAGGGTGCCGGCGGAGGATAGCACAGAGACAGCTTTGGAAGGGGCGCCGCTGCGGAGGGAGCACTGCTGGTCGCCGCCTAGGCAGTCCAAAAGAGAGAATCAGCCACCAGTTGCTGTGACAGCCCTTGGCCCCCAGCTGCGCCTCGCTTGTAGGCCGCAGTCGCTCTCAGCAGGTTACGGGGACGTCCGAGGGCTCTGGCGGAGGTGCCTGCGGCGTCAGCTAGGGGTCAAGGAGGTTTGAATTCAACCGAGCCTCTCTTGGCACTGCTGCTCGCCAGCTACTGGGCGTCAGGGCGGCGGGTTCCTAGGGTCACAATTGGCGGAAGATGGAGCCTTAGAGGCGAGCAAAGTGAGTGGGAGTGGTAGGGAGGGGCCCCAACCCTGAAGTTCAGATCGGAACTCTGCTGCCTGCACTGAGAAGGCTGGCTGAAGGCCAACTCGCACTCCCTCCCAGAGGCGGACTTAGGTGGCCTAGATACTCCAGGGGGTGGAGGCGGAGGTACCCGAGCTAGGGTGAGCGGCAGAGCATCAAACTCGCTGCTTGCTAATGCCACCCACCTCCTCGCCCTGCCGTGTGCTTGGGTCGCGAAGACTGACTTGGTCCACCAATACCTGACGTAACATAAACATTTCATTAGCCAAATAACTGACCCCTCTGGAGCCAAAGGCTGGGAGGGCAGAGTAAGGAGGGATCCTCCCCTTTCCAGGCCCCTCTGAGAGGCCGCCGGAGAGCCCTGCGAAGCACCACACCCTGGCCTGGAGTCCCCATCTAACGCCTCCGGGAGGCCCGGAGATTTGTGAGGGAAGGGGAGGGTGGGGTGGGACGGCGCGACGGACTGTCGACAACCTTTTCCTGGATCCATTCAATCCGCTACTCTGTTTCCTGGCAATTACAACATCCCCAGGAGGGCAGATTCCCCGGCTGTTAATCACGGTGTGCATTTTTAAACCAGCCCCTTCCCATCTTTTTTGAAAATTTAGCTGGCGTGCTTCCAGCCTACAAGCTTGGGATGGTTGGGAAAAGACACAGCTCCACAGTTCAAGTGTGGTGGGCAGGAGGACTTGAATGTTGCTTTCCTTCAGCTCTCACCAGATGTGTACTAGAACACGAAGGAACATTGCCTCTTAGATATCCCACCTCCTGGCTGAGGAAACCTACATTTGAGCCCTTGCTTGCTAGGTGGAAGGAACTGACTTCAGAATTTTTCCGGAGGGCTTAGTGAACACACCTCTGTTTTTAAATAGAGAAGTTAAGCTAATCAACCTAGAAATTATACTAATGAATCTGTATAACATGCTGCAGGCAGGGGAGAGGGGAGGGGGGGAGGGGCGGGGTGGACTCACATGAATCACTTCAGCACTCTAAAAACATCAGTGTTCAATGGAGGGAATTGTGTGAGGCAGCACTCCTCTGGAAAAGATTTTCTTGAAATTCTGCCAGTAGGTTGAAAAGCAACCATCCTTGACAAATGCATGTAAGTGAACAAGTTTATCTTGTAACAATGCCACGGAGATGTGAAACGGAACCTAACTTTCAGGATAGATGGTCAACTCCATACAAAAGCCAAATCTGGGGCTTCTCTTACGTTGCTGCTGCTGCTGCTAAGTCACTTCAGTCGTGTCTGACTCTGTGCGACCGNTGTAAGTGAACAAGTTTATCTTGTAACAATGCCACGGAGATGTGAAACGGAACCTAACTTTCAGGATAGATGGTCAACTCCATACAAAAGCCAAATCTGGGGCTTCTCTTACGTTGCTGCTGCTGCTGCTAAGTCACTTCAGTCGTGTCTGACTCTGTGCGACCGCATAGATGGCAGCCCACCAGGCTCCACTGTCCCTGGGATTCTCCAGGCAAGAACACTGGAGTGAGTTGCCATTTCCTTCTCCAATGCATGAAAGTGAGACGTGAAAGTGAAGCCACTCAGCCGTGTCCAATTCTTAGCGACCCCATGGACTGCAGCCTACCAGGCTCCTCCGTCCATGGGATTTGCCAGGCCTTTCCTACCTCTCACTTTCTCCTTTTGCTTCGAGTCTTCCTTCCAGGGTGTGTAGTATCAGATAGGAGTCTGAGAAAACTTCACCACCTCCAAACTGAGAGGAAACCCATGAGCTAAGCATGCACGTCTTTAAGCCTTCAATGGTAGTGGTTTAGTTGCTAAGTCGTGTCTGACTCTTGCGACCCTATGGACTGTAGCCTGCCAGTCTCAGAGGAGTCCATAGGGATTCTCCAGACAAGAATACTGGAGTGGATTGCCATTTCCTTCTCCAGGGGATCTTCTCAACCCAGGAATCAAATCCGGGTCTCCTGCATTACAGGCAGATTCTTTACTGACTGAGCTGTTAGTGAAGCCCTTAGACCTTCAATATTCTTCATCTATTAAATGATCCTAATAAAAGGACCTTCTTCCCAGTATTTCAGAAAGGATTCAATGGGTTGGTCTATGCCTAGCCAGTAATCAGAGCTCTGTGTTTCTCTTCCTCTTCCAAGATGAAAGAAAGATAGTGATTCCAAGACTGCCTTTTATTCTCACTGTTGTACATGGCCCATTGCCCTTGATGAAGGCAGAACCAATGGATGACCATACTCTGAGGGAAAGGGCCTAGTTTCCTTCTTTAAAAACAAGCCCCTTCATGCTTTCCACAGGGCCTGGTTTTTTTTTTTTTTTCTTTTTAGTTTTCCCTGTGCCTTGTAGGATCTTAGTTCCTTGACCAGGGATTGAACTTATGCCCCTTACAGTGGAAGCATGGAGTCTTAAACACTGGACCACCAGAAGAGTCCCTAAAGGCCTGTCTTAATGAGCTCAGATCAGAGACTTCAAAACAAAGGCCTGCTCTTTCTACATACTATATGTAGATCCCTGAGAATATCCCCTGGAGAAGGAAATGGCAACCCACTTCAGTATTCTTGACTGGAAAATTCCATGGACAGAGGAGCCTGGGGGCCCTAGTCCATGGGGTCACAAAGAGTCAGACACGACTGAGCAACACAAGTTGCAGGCACACTTTTAAAAATAGGTAAGAATGCATATTTTGATTGCCATAATTCTTCATCATACTTACTCTGATAATAACAACAATAATAATGTCTGCTGGGTAACAGCCTCTGCGATTGGTGATAATAAGAGAAAAACCTTTTCCCCAGCCCTTATATTTCATCCTGCCATATTCCTTTTAGATCCATACTTGTGTTTTATGCCTTCCATCAACTTTAAAATGTATACCTTTTGTGTTAGACTGAATAATTACTTCACACAAATATCTGTATCTTAATCCCTGAGACTTGTAAAATGTTACCTTACATAACAAAATGGACTTTGCAGTTGTAATTAAAGCTCTTGAGATGGGGAGACTATCCTGGATTATCCAGCTGTGCCCTAAGTGCAAACACCTGTATCCTTATAAGAAGGAGACAGAGGGAGATTTATACACACAGAGAATAAAGGGCTGTGAAGATGGAGCAGAGTGAATTTTAAAGCTGCTGACTTGAAGATTGTACTGATGAAGCCACAAGCAAAGAAATTCCAGCTGCCACTAGACACTGGAAGAGACAAGGAAATTATTCTCCTCCAGAGCCTTTAGAAGAAACAGCCCTGTCAACACCTTGATTTTTGCCCCATAAAACTAATTTTAGGCTTTTGATCTCCACAACAGTAAAAGAATAAATTTAAGTCACTAACTTTGTGGTAATTTGTTGCAATAGCCAAAGAAAATGAATACATTTTTATAATCATATTTAATTCTATCTCATCTAGTTTGTTGTCTGTGTCCTTGCTACAATTCCCTACCGGATTTTAAGCTACGATGCACAGCAAAGGGCATTCAACAAATTTCTACTTACTGGACAAGTAACTAACCTAATGAATGAATGAACTGATGTCACTCATCAGCAAAGTGGTCAGAGCAGGGGGAAAGTGCCTAGCTCATTGTAACCCATATTGATTGCTTTTATACCCTAATGGTGTGCTGGGTTCAGTTGGTATATTTCTTCTTAAACAAAGAACAATACATTGTGTAATTTCTAAATATCCTACAGGATGTTAATTAGGCAGTATGGTATGCTGAAGTAGTTACATAAGGGCTTGAGTTTTAAATCCCAGCTCTGCTATCAGTTCACTTGTGACCTTGGGTAGGTAATACTCCAACTCACAGCCTCTGTTTCCCCATCTGTAACATAAGGAAGTTTCTAGACTATCTGGAAGACCCCTTCCAACGTTGTTCAATAGTTCTTAGAATTACACCACTGTTCTATGACTGTCTGAATCCCCTTTATTTTTACACTTTGGTGGGGGAGCACTAAATGAGTGATGGTGAGGTTGTAAGCAGTAAGAAAAGAAAGAAAAATCAAGAAATGATGGTACTGGAAGGAAAGCATCAAAGCTTTTTAATCTTCTTGAAAGGAGATGACATATTCCCATGCACTTGCAGACATAACATATTTCTGTACCTCTGCTTTGGCCTTTTACAATCACTTTACTCAGAGTACCTCACAGTATATATTCTCATAACACTAACATTCTCGGCTTTCATTTTCTAGTCAATGTCACAGTAATCCTAAGAAAAGAAAAACAGTGCACCAGTACTGGATTTCCTCAAACACCCGCCCCAAAATGTCACTTGTATTAGCAAAAATTTACAGTGCCTTTTCATTGCTTTAGAAATATACTCTCAAATCCTTTGCATGACATTTGGAAGCTTTCTATGATCTAGCTCTGCCTTCCTTTACTAATCAATTCATTGCTATCTGAAGTCTGTGCTTTAGCTGACATTGTCACATCCTTTCCAAAATTGCTGTTTTGCTATGCTGCTCCTGCTACTTGGAAAACCATGTCCCCTCTATTCCACTCCCTTTCACCTGCCTAAGGAAATCTTATTCATCTTTCAAAGCTTAACCAAATGACACTTTCTCCATGAAGCCCTCCCTGATCCAGCAAAAATGAAGCACCTCTTCCCTTCCCTTACTTGAACCTTATTTATTTGATATATTGGGTTGGCCAAAAAGTTCATTCAGGTTTTTCCATATGATGGTATGATGGAAACCTGAATAAACTTTTTGGCCAACCTAATATTTTCATCTTACACACAGAGTGGAGTCCTGGTAGATACTCACCAAATCAGTCCACAAAATAAACCTAAAACGCCCCATACTTAAAAATGCCCCTCATACATTGTGAGGTAGTTCCTCACAATGTTAATTATAGAGTCACCGTATGACCTACAATTCCTCTCCTAGATTCATAGAAGCATCATTTATAATAGCTGAAACAAACCAAATGTTATCAACTGATGAACAGACAAACGATGTGGTCTATCCATACAGTTGAGTACTATATATTACCAAACTTTTAGAAAGGATGAACTAAAATATGAATGACTTAAACATATTATGCTAAGTGATGGAAGCCAGACACAAAAGGCCATATATTATGATTATATTTATATGAAATATCCAGAAAAAGCAAATTCATAGGGATAGAAATTTGGTTAATGGTTGCCAGGGACTGGGGGAGAGAAGGAAATGGGAAACAACTGGAAATGGGTATGTAGTTTCCTTTTGGGGTGCTAAAAAGATAACAGTAATGGTTGCTGAATTCTGAATATATTTAATTTCACGGAGTAGTATACTTTAAGAGTGGATTTTTACAGTATGTGAATTATACTCAAGGAATATTTTTTTAAAAGCACATGCAATATCCCATGTAAACAAAATCATAGGAAAAGACCAAAATTCCATTATGGGTTTGCATTTTACTAATAATTCCTCCTTACAGTCTGATTTCTTTTTAGCCTCACCTAATTTCTTCCTGACCTCGGCTTAAACTGCTTCTGACCACCTGTTTAGCAGAATCTTTGTAAGTCAATCAAATGTTTTTCCACAAGCTCTTAACTACCAGTTTCCTTGGAAGCAGACTGCAGGGTGTTAATTGTACACAACGAATACAGGACTTCTTCTAACTTTCCCTCTCCAAAAGGACAGTAGGCCTATGACTCAGGCCTATTCTAGATGGTCCTAGTAAATAGCCAGACTTTTATCCATTAACCTGTGGGTTACTCCAAACAGTTGTCTGCTCTGCCTGGCAGAGGCCAAGATGTTTCTCTTCATGCGTTCATCACTTACTTGCAAGGAACTCCTTGCCTGAAAGACATACTGCTCCCTGCCAACACAATGCAGAGAAGGACTTTACTGTATTTTATCTGGAGGAGGGGGTTGGGGATAGAGGACTGACTAGAGCGAGAGCTCCACAGGAGAAGTAGAGAGAAATCCTTGTCAGTTTGAGACCACTAGGCCGAGAAGGAGGGAGAGAGGAAGCAAAGGAGAGAGTATATATGCCATACATCTCTTTACTGGTGGAAGGGAAGCCATAGTATTTACAGTTCTTTGAGATGGGCCCAATACCTCAGCCAAGTGTACCAACTAAATAGAAGTACCCATCAAATGCTTTGATAATAGAACAATTCAAAGAGAAATTGCAATCACCTTAGGCCTGAGAAGACGATGTAACTCAGTCAGTTCAGTCGCTCAGTCGTGTCCAACTCTTTGTGACCCCATGAACCGCAGCATGCCAGGCCTCCCTGTCCATCACCAGTTCCCAGAGTCCACCCAAACCCATGTCTGTTGAGTCAGTGATGCCATTCAAACATCTGATTCTCTGTCATCCATTTCTTCTCCTGCCCTCAATCTTTCCCAGCATCAGTGTCTTTTCAAATGAGTCAGCTCTTCGCATGAGGGGGCCAAAATATTCGAGTTTCAGCTTCAACATCAGTCCTTCCAATGAATACCCAGGATTGATATCCTTTAGGATTGACTGTTTGGATCTCCTTGCAATCTGAAGGACTGTCAAGAGTCTTCTCCAACACCACAGTTCAAAAACATCAATTCTTCCGCGTTCAACTTTATAGTCCAACTCTCACATCCATACATGACCACTATATAATTGACAATTGGGAAATGGGTAACTTATTAGTTACTTAAGGGATAAAATTCTATGTATATCTTTCCTTATCAGTTCAGTTCATTCATTTCAGTCACTCAGTCGTGTCCAACTTTTTGCAAGCCCATGGACTGAAGCACGGCAGGCTTCCCTGCCCATCACCAACACCCAGAGTTTGCTCAAACTCATGTCCATCAAGTCAGTGATGTCATACAACCATTTCATCCTCTGTTGTCCCCTTCTCCTGCCTTCAATCTTTCCCAGCATCAGTGTCTTTTCCAGTGAGTCAGTTCTTCCCATCAGATGGGCAAAGTATTGGAGCTTCAGCTTCAGCATAAGTCCTTCCAATGAATATTCAGGATTGGTTTCCTTTTGGAGTGAGTAGTTGGATATTTTTGCAATTCAAGGGACTCTCAAGGGTCTTCAACACCACAGTTCAAAAGCATCAATTTTTAAGTGCTCAGCTTTCTTTATGGTCCAACTCTCACATCCATACATGACTACTGGAAAATCCATAGCTTTGACTATCTGGACCTTTGGTGGCAAAGTAATATCTCTCTGCTTTTTAGTATGCTGTGTAGATTTGTCATAGCTTTTCTTCCGAGGAGCAAGTGTCTTTTAATTCCATGGCTATAATCACAATCTGCAGCGATTTTGGAACCCAAGAAAATAAAGTCTGTCACTGTTTCCATTGTTTTCCCATCTATTTGTCATGAAGTGATGGGACAGGATGCCATGATTTTAGTTTATTGAATGTTGAGTTTTAAGGCAGCTTTTTCATGCCTCTTTTACTTTCATCAAGAGGCTCTTCAGTTCCTCTTCACTTTCTGCCATAAGAGTGGTGCCATCTGCATATCTGAAGTTATTGATATTTCTCCTGGCAATCTTGATTCTAGCTTGTGCTTCATCCAGCCCAGCATTTCACATGATATACTCTGTATATAAGTTAAATAAGCAAGGTGACAAGATACAGCCTTGACATACTCCTTTTCCTATTTGGAACCAGTCTGTTGTTCCATGTCCGGTTCTAACTGTTGCTTCTTGACCTACATGCAGATTTCTCAAAAGGCAGCTAAGGTGGTCTGGTATTCCCATGCCTTTAAGAATTTTCCACAGTTCATTGTGATCCACACAGTCAAAGTCTTTGGCATAGTTAATGAAGCAGAAGTAGATGTTTTTCTGGAACTCTCTTGCTTTTTCTATGATCCAGCAGATGTTGGCAATTTGATCTCTGATTTTTCTGCCCCTTCTAATCCAGCTTGAACATCTATAAGTTCTCAGAGTTTATTTACTGTTGAAGCCTAGCTTGGAGAATTTTGAGCATTACTTTGCTAGCACGTGAGTTGAGTGCAATTGTGCAGCAGTTTGAACATTCTTTGGCATTGCCTATCTTTGGGATTGGAATGAAAACATCTTTTCTAGTCCTGTGGCTACTGCTGAGTTTTCCAAATTTGCTGGTATATTGAATGCAGCACTTTCACAACATCATCTTTTAAAATTTGAAATAGCTCAATTGAAATTCCATCACCTCCACTAGCTTTTTTGTAGTGATGCTTGCTAAGGCCCACTTGACTTTGCACTCCAGAATGTCTGGCTCTAGATGAGTGATCACACCATCGTGGCTATCTGGGTCATTAAGATCTTTTCTGAAGAGTTCTTCTGTATATTCTTGCCACCTCTTAATAACTTCAGCTTCTGTTAGGTCCATACATCTTCTGCCCTTTACTGTGCCCATCTTTGCGTAAAATGTTCCCTTGGTATCTCCTATTTTCTTGAAGAAAGCTGTAGTCTCTCCCATTCTATCGTTTTCCTCTATTTATTTGCATTGATCACTTGGGAGGGCTTTCTTATCTCTCCTTGCTATTCTTTGGAACTCTGTATTCAGATATCTTTCCTTTTCTCCTTTGCCTTTAGCCTCTCTTCTTTTCTCAGTTATTTGTAAGGTCTCCTCAGTCAACCATTTTGCCTTTTTGCATTTCTTTTTCTTGGGGATGGTCTTGATCACTGGCTCCTGAACAATGTCATGAACCTCCATCCATAGTTCTTCAGGCACTCTATCAGATCTAATCCCTTGAATGTGTTTCTCACTTCCACTGTATAATCGTAAGGGATTTTATTTAGGTCAAACCTGAATGGTCTAGTGGTTTTCCCTACTTTCTTCAATTTAAGTCTGAATTTTGCAGTAAGGAGTTCATGATCTGAGCCACAATCAGCTTCCAGTCTTGTTTTTGCTGACTTTATAGAGTTTCTCCATCTTCAGCTGCAAATAATAGAATCAATCTGATTTAAGTATTGACCATCTGGTGATGTCCATGTGTAGAGCCATCTCTTGTATTGTTGGAAGAGCATATTTTCTATGTCTAGTTTACCTTGATTCATGGACCTAAGATTCCAGGTTCCTATGCAATATTGTTCTTTTATAGCATTGAAATTTACCTTCACCATGAGAGGCATCCACAGCTGGGCATTGTTTCTACTTTGGTTCAGTCTCCTCTTTCCTTCTGGAGCTATTTTTCCACTTTTCTAGCAGCATATTGGGCACCTACTGACCTAAGGATTTCATCTTTCAGTGGCATATCTTTTTGCCTTCTCATACTGTTCATGGGGTTCTCCAGGCAAGATTGCTGAATGGTTTGTATTTTCTTCTCCATGGACCTCGTTTCTCAGAACTCTCCACCATGACCAGTCCTTCTTGGGTAGCCCTATACGGGATTTCTCATAGTTTCAGTGAGTTAGACAGACTGTTATCTATGTGATCTGTTTTGTTAATTTTCTGTGATTGTGGTTTCCATTCTGTCTTCCCTTGATGGATGAGGATAAGAGGCTTATGCAAGCTTCCTGATGGGAGGGACTGGATGTGGGGAAAATTGGTTCTTACTCAGGTGGGCAAGGCCATTCTCAATAAATCTTGAATCCAATTCTCTGCTGATGGGTGGGGCTGTGTTCCCTCCCTGTAATTTGTCCTGAGGTCAAACTATGGTAAGGAAAATGATGACCTCCTCCAAAAGGATGTATGCCAGCATGCCCTGCCTCCCAGAACTGTTGTAGTCAGTGCCTCTAACCTTGCAGCAGGCCACTGTTGACCCACACCTCCACCAGAGACTCCAGAACACTCACAGGCAAATCTGGCTCAGTTTCTTGTGGGATCACTACTCCTTTCTCCTGGGTCCTGGTGTGCACAAGGTTGTTTCTGCCCTCCAAGAATCTATGTTTCCTCAGTTCTGTGGAAGTTCTGTATTCAAATCCCACTGGCTTTCAAAGTCAAATTCCCTGTATTATATATATAGACTTCTCTGGTAGCTCTGCTATTGAAATATCTGCCTACAATGCAGGAAACTCTTGTTAAATTCCTGGGTTAGAAAGGTCCTCTGGAGAAGGGATAGGCTACCCACTCCAATATTCATGGGCTCCCCTGGTGACTCAAATGGTAAAGAATTCAATTGCAATGTGGGAGACCTGGATTTAATCCCTTGGTTGGGAAGATACCCTGGAGGAGGGCATGGCAACTCACTCCAGTGTTCTTGCCTGGAAAAGCCCCCTGGACAGAGGAGGCCTGGTGGTCTATAGTCCACGGGGTCACAAAGAGTCATACCCTACTGAGTGACTAAGAACAG
>SJYA01003311.1:24605-58724 GCA_006410615.1 Neotragus moschatus | reverse complement strand
TTGTTGGAGACGTAAGCTGACACCTCCTTGTGCTTTTGATTTTTATTTATGTGACAAGTAGTGATGTTGAGAACCTTTTCACATTCCTGTTAGCCACCTGTGAATCTTCTTTGGAAACATGATTACTCAGATCTTTTCCTCTATTTTTTTAACCAGGCTGTTTGTTTGTTTGTTTGATATTGAATTGTATGAACTGCTTATATATTTTATTTTTTTATTTTTATTTTTTGCAAAGAAACAAATCTATAATGGCAAATATTAAGGCAACAAAATATGAATAAGAAAAGGTGATTTTTAAAGCCAGGATCATTACCAATGACTCAAAATCATACAATGCATAAACTATGCCNCTTAGTGAGCCGGCGGCTCGCAGCCGCCTGCCCTTAGTGAGCCGGCGGCTCGCAGCCGCCTGCCCTTAGTGAGCCGGCGGCTCGCAGCCGCCTGCCCTTAGTGAGCCCTGCTTATATATTTTAAATATTTTTGTCAATGGTTCCTTTGTTGTGCAAAAGTTTTTAAGATCAATTAGGTCCTATGGGTTATTTTTACTTTGATTCCCTTTGCCTTAAGAAACAGATAAAAAAAATTCTACAATTTATGTTAAAAGCTGTTGTGTCTATGTTGTCTTCTAGGACTTTTATGCTTTCCAGTCTTACATTTTTCATTGCTTTATATCTAGCTGTCCACTTTTTCCAGAAACACTTATTGAAGAATTTGTCTTTTCTCCATTGTATGTCCTTACGTACTTTGTTGTAGATTAATTGGCCATGAATGTGTGAGTTTATTTCTGGGCTTTCTACTCTGCTCCATTCATCTATGTCTGTGTTTCTGTGCCAGTACCATTCAATTTTGATAACTGTTGCTCTGTAATGTAGTCTGAAATCAGGGAGTGTAATACCTCCAGCTTTGTTGTTTTTAAGATTACTTTTGCTATTATGGTCTTTTGTGGCTCCATATAAATTTTAGGATTATTTGTTTTAGTTCAGTGAAAAATATCACTGGTATTTTGATACAGATTATGTTAAATCTGTAGATTGCTTAGAATAGTATGACTGCATTAACAATATTAATTTCTGCATTTTTCATATCATCTGTAATTTCCTTCATCATTTTTTATAGTTTCAGAATATAGCTTTTCCAATTCCATTTTTAAGTTTATTCCTAAGTACTTTATTCTTTTTGATGCAATATTAAAGTTTTCTTTCTTGGTTTTCTCATTATGAGAGTATATAAAAGCAGCAGAATTCTGTATATATCAGTTGCCACTGCTGCTGCTAANCATATCATCTGTAATTTCCTTCATCATTTTTTATAGTTTCAGAATATAGCTTTTCCAATTCCATTTTTAAGTTTATTCCTAAGTACTTTATTCTTTTTGATGCAATATTAAAGTTTTCTTTCTTGGTTTTCTCATTATGAGAGTATATAAAAGCAGCAGAATTCTGTATATATCAGTTGCCACTGCTGCTGCTAAGTCACTTCAGTCATGTCCGACTCTGTGCAACCCCACAGATGGCAGTGCACCAGGCTTCCCCATCCCTGGGATTCTCCAGGCAAGAACACTGGAGTGGGTTGCCATTTCCTTCTCCAGTGCATGAAAGTGAAAAGTGAAAGTGAAGTCGCTCAGTCATGTCTGACTCTTAGTGACCCCATGGACTGCAGCCTACCAGGCTCCTCCATCCATGGGATTTTCCAGGCAAGTGTGGGTTGCCAATGTCTTCTCCCATATATCAGCTGTAATCTCTATAAAATCAGTTGTAATTTCTCCCCTTTCATTTCTTACTTCATTTATTTGAGTCCTCTTTCTTTTTTTTTTATTGAGTCTAAATAAAGGCTTAACAATTTTGTTCATCTTTTGAGAAAAGCAACTCGATTTCATTGATATTTTCTATCACTTTCTAGTTACTATTTTATTCATTTTATTTATTTATTTATGCTCTGATCTTTATTATTTTCCATATTCTGCTGGTTTTGGATATTATTCATTCTTCTCTTTCTAAGTCCTTTAGATGGGAGTTTAGGTTTGTTATTTGAAATTTTTCTTTTCTCTTGTGAAAAGTCTCTATTGTTATTAACTTTCCTCTTAGAAGTCCCTTTACTGCATCCTGTAGTGTGCACACTCTTCAGGATCAGTCTCAGTTTCTTACAGCCCTCCAGTAAGTCACATTGGTTTTTGAATCAGTTAAGTGGACTTATCTTTACAGTGTTGGACCCCAGTGCCTAGGTGCCCAATATGTGGCTCAAGCTCCTCAGGAACGATTCCTGAACCCATGATATTCTTCTCCTCTTCTGTGTTTCCTGCTAGGAATATGGATCCAGAACTGATTGCTTCTCTCTTCCTACACAATTTCATGTGAATCTTTCTTTATAGCTTTGTTCATAGGAGAACCTTACTGCCAGCCTCCAGTTTGTTTTCAGTGAGAGTTTTTCCACATGTAGATATATTTATTATGTGTTCCATGTGGAGGAAGCATCTTCCTAATCTGCCATCTTGACCTCCCCTCCTTTCAAGTTTTTCTCTTTTGATCTTCTTTTAGTCCACCATTTCTTCAGTTTCCATCTCCAAACAGATTTTCTCTTCTTTGTGCCTGATGTCACCACCTGGAAATTACAGTAGCATATTGGAAGTTCATAATATACTTAAACACCTTTTATTCAAGGAATGCCAGGGGCAAGACTAAATCCAAGTCTTACTGAATGTCAGTCATTCATGCTAAATACTTCACATACATTATGTTACTTATCTGATCACAAAACACATGATATAAACTGGAAAGGGAAGAGAGGTTATTTCTTCACACCCACTCAAGGCCCAAAGATCATAGTGTTGAGCTAGCGCTTGTAACAGGGGAAAGGACACCCTAGAAATGATGTTGCTTCAAACTTGGGATTTGGTTCATTACCTTTTAAAGAAGAAGTGATCTGGAGTCTGGTCATTAATTATTAACTAAAACAGCAGGTTCAGCTGCCTCCTCAGCCTTACCTATGGAATCACATATCAGTCTTCAAGCATAGGCACATACAAGCTTCTGAATTTTCTTATTGCCAACTGCATAAAAGCTGAGCCCTTATCTAAATAATCTTCTTCATAAGGTCTATTATCCAGCCACTGTTTTGTGAAACAGTTCCTATAAGCATAACAATCATAGTACTGATACTAAAATAAGAGCCTGAGGAATTGCTCAAGAAGAATCTTGTGGCTTTTACAATCCAGTGAAAAAAAAAGGAAGCCTCAGCTTTCCTATTTTCATGCCTAACCGTGTGCTTCTGGAGCCCCTCAGGGAAGACTAAAGATAGGGCATAAAGATATTTTTGCATTGACAAGCTATTTAGTTTCATCTCTATATGTTAATATGTACTTTTTTTGAAAATGAACTTTTCATAAAAACTCCACCTCTGATTCTTTCCTATCTTAGTTTCCCAAAACACTATAATGAGACTTCTTAAGATCCCCCAGGTTCAGAAAGATACTTATCAGGGCTTTTTTGGTGATAGGTAGATGGTTAGAGATGATTCTGAGACCCAGTAAATGTCCTTCTCAGTGACTTCTACACCTCTAAACTGTTTGGAGACTGTACATTGCACTTGAGAATTTTGGACAGACTTATGAAGTAGAGAAAGGAGGGAAAAGTGAAGTCATTCCAAAGCACACAAATATTTCACTGAAGAGAAATTATACTACTGATCTTTATATAGATAGCAAATTAACACTTGAAAAGATGATCCTTATTAGTCATAGACAAATTCAAATTAAAACCACCATGAGATATCACTATACACCTATAAGAATGTATATCAAAAACAAAATATAGAAATTAAAAATAAAATAGTATAGCACCAAAAGCTGGAGAGGATGTAAAGAGACTGAATCACTTGTCCATTGCTGTTAGAAATGTAAAATGGTCATACATTTTGGAAAACACTTTGACAGTTTCTTAGACAAAAAGCTATGCAATTACCACAATCTAGCTTGAACTCTTGGGGATTTATTCTAGAGAAAAAAGAAACTATTGTTCACACAAACACTCATATATGAGTATTCATAGAAGCTTTACTTGTAATAATTAAAACACAGAAATAGCCCAGATGTCCTTTAGCAGCTCCATGGTTAAATTAATAATGGTACATTCATGTCATCAGATACAAATCAGCAATAAGAAGAAGCAAACTCTTGATACACACAACAACTTGTATGAACCTTAGAGGGAATTATACTGAGTAAAAAAAAGGCAATCCCCAAAGTTGCATATTGTATAATTCTAATTTTATAATGTTCCTGAAATGACATAGATATTAATGGCTTCCAGTTGGTTAGGAAGGATAATAGGATGACTGTATCTATAAAAACATTGCATAAAGGATACTTTCTACAGTACAGTTTTTTATCTTAGTTCTGGCGATGATTACACATGTTATAAAATTGAATAGAACTTAATTATCCCACACACACACTTACACTTGACTGCATATAAAACTGGTGAAATCTGAAAACTGAATTGTCATCAACAACAATATTCTGATTGCGATATTGTACTACAGTTATGCAAAATTTTACTAATGGGTAACATTAGAAAATGGATAAAGAATATACAGGATCTATCTACATTATTTCTTACAACTGCATGTGAATCTACAATTAGCACAAAATAAAGTCCATTTTTTAAATAAAAAGGATAAATCATGCCAAATGTACTGTATATCTTTTGTTAAGATCTTAATTAGAAGGAATGAAATCAGTTATAAAAGAATTAAAATTTTAATGAATAATTTTTAAAAGAGCATTTACCCTGTAATACCACTGGTTTAAAAAAGGAAGATAAGTTTAATTAAAATGGTCAACCAACATATAGATTTGTACAATGTCTTAAAGAGGTAAATATATTAGAGATTTCTTTTAAAAATATGAAGCTATGGTTTTATTCTGTTTTGACCACAGTGAATGCAGATGTGGTCACTGTTGACTGTCCAAAGTCTTTTACCCTTTATTATAAGTGCCCATTTGAAAGCATCTTTTGTTCTGAGGGCTATAGGTGCCACCCCTCCACTCAAGATTGATTAGAAGCCAATCAATTTGAATCAATCCCCAGGCTAATCTGTAGAAAAGAACTAACCATCTCTGACTGTACATACCCAGTCAAGCCAGCAAGATATTGAATGATGACTTAGTGTTTTGCCATTCCCTATCTAAGCAATGTTCTTCATGTCTAGGATCCTGTGCTGAACTGCACCTACATGCCCTTCAGGTGTTTGTGTGTTGGGGGTGAGGGAGAGACTGGGAATGCCTACTATGTTTTGCTGCATCCTGGTTTTCTGCCTAAAGAACTCCTGACTGCATGTTGACAAGTTCATCTATTGCAATTAAAACCAGGACTAAAAAAGAACAGACTGTCCTGCCCAGTACTCTTGCTAGAGTAACTACTAAATATAAAACAGAGGAAAAGATAAAGAAAATATTGCTTTCTGAATCACCCAATAGGTAGATAGAGGAGGGTAAAAGGAGTAGGTGGAGTAGTTTACTGGCCACTGGGCAGAGAAGAATAACCTCATAGGTCTTACTGGTTTTGGATTCTTCTGATGCACCTAATAGTACCTGAGCACGTCTTGGCATGAGATACAGGCTTTGTGCCTCTTTGTGCCCACACCATTGTTGTGTCAGTCCCTTTTCTCACAACTCTGAGAGTGAGTCACAGAAGAAAACAAACAAGCATTTCCTCATATGGCATAAGCCTGTAATCTGGTGCTGAGACTCCAGTAAGTAGACTTGCTGGCAAGATTTGCTTGGTCCCTTCTGAAGCAATCACACATGTTAACTTCAAATAAATCTGACAGTAGTTAATCAAGTGGTTACATATTTGATTACCCATCCTGGGCAAGTTATCCATGGCTTCCTTTTCCCCTCCATTCAAAAATCCTGATAGTCTAGTTTCTAGCTGCATTTCACAATCATATCCTTTAATTCTGGAAGAATTATATTCCAAATCAGCAGAATTGTCCATTTCTGGAGCAAGCCTCTTAGAGGTGTGGAAATTAAGGACTGTTATTAAGCATGCTATGCTAAAAGGTAGACTTTGAAGGAATGAAAACATTAGTGGGTAGATCTAGGTTGTAACATTATTAAACATTTCTGTTTTATTCACAGCCAAAAAGTCAGCCAAGAAAATGTTGTCTCTACTGTTTCTGGGAAAGCCATGTCTTCTTCAGAGAAATTCTAAAGATACTTGTTAGGGATATTATCTTGATTAAGAAATGAAAATTTATAAGCTTAACAGAGCCAAAGAAGAAGATAAAAGAAATATTCCCTCTCTTGAGTACTCTTTAGTCTTGTGTGGGGACTGCTAGCGAAGGCTGAGGCTGCAACAGGAAAGGGAAGTTGAGGTATAGCCATTACAACTGTTGTTCCTAGACAAAGAGGATGTGGGGGTTGTCTCACTTCCTCCCCATCTGCTTTCAGCAGTGGAAGTGCATTATAAAAATACAGAGGCTTTACTTGCTGTAGAAACCAGTTGGGCCTGTCTGATTCACAGAGCTCTCAGAGAACCAATAAGTTGCCCAGTTCCAAAGGATACAATTCACTTTGAAGTCTAGGTGAATCTTACTCCCTGGAGTCATACAGAACACAGATTGTTCAACTCTATATACAGCAATTCCAACTCTCTTAAGGGACCATTAACAATAATGGGGTGAAAGTGGGGAGATAATGGTGATCCTTGGCTGTTGATTACTGGTTTCCCAACAGCCAGGCAGGACAAAAATGATGCAAAGAAAATAAATATTTTAAAAAATGATGCAAAGAGCAACAGTTCAGCTTCTAGGTAGGCATTATTAAACACCTCCTGACTATGAGACACGAGGAGATGTGATCCAGAAATGTTGCAGAACAGTTTCTTTTGGAGAGCTAAGGAGAGAGAGCTAATGTTGTTTCCATTGCAGGAAACAACAAGACAAAACAAAAAGGCAGCAATTCATACATTACTGTCTGAAAACTACTGTCACAGTTGTGGACAAAAATGTCTTTTGCCATATGGATAAACAAAGGATGTTGCAGCCATCAGCCACAGCAGCTGCCCATGACTGTGTACCCTGAGGGGATTCAAGATGAAGAAAAACAAAATACTCACCCTAGATAAAGTGCACATAAAAGGATTGGTTTAAATGAGCCCAGACTCTTGCATCTTTCCATACATTAAAAAGTGCTAAATTCATTAACATGAAATTTCTAGTTTTTCTTAAATTAATCATAATCTTTTAATGTTCCTAATACTTGATTTTTGTTCCAAAAACCTCTGTATAGCCTGGCTCCTCCCTTACCTCTTGAAGTAATCCCTCAAGAGTTCTCTAAGAGGCTGCCTCCTAGGCTTAAGTTTTCAGCAACTCTGCTGAATAAAACATAGTTCTTAACTTTTAGGTTGTGCATTTTTTTTAATTGGCTGCTTTGGGAACCAACAAAGGGATCCAGGGTAGCTTTTTTAGCCTGATATCAGCAGAAGCCTCTTCAGCCTGTCTGACTCCTTGCAGAGTCCAGATGAATTTGTGTGAATCTCACCTGGTTCTTGGATCTCCCATTATTGGCTGATGATCATAAGTTTTATTTGATGGTGTTGAATTCCTCTCTGGAAGAGAAAGTTATCCTTGAAACTTGGTTTCAAGAAAAGGTATCTGGGTTATATTCAGTTGAAAGATGCTGCAAAGATTTTTGCTCAGTTTAGTCACTGAGTAGGTTACCTCACTTCAAAGACTGAGAAGAATTTGCACAGTTGAAAGATACTGAATGAAGTTGGACTGGATAATTAGGTACAAGATTGGCCTTTTGTTTTTCCTTGAATTTGCTATTTTAAGATAGTGTTAAAATAAAAGTGAAATTATCTCATGAGCACCTTCAGCTCCAAAGAAGATATATCTCCTCCCAGCCAGTAATGATGTCGTCAGACAACTGAGAAACTTATGGAGCAGTGGAGGCAAGTCCTCATATCATGCAGCTAACTCTATAGGGGAAAACATTCATTTTAATTATCTTGACAAAGTAACCTCAGAATGGAGAACAAAACTTTCAAAACAAGAGAAAAAGGAATGAAAGATTGCCAGGCTCCAACTAATACACCACTGAGGTTTCAGTTCAGTTCAGTTCAGTCACTCAGTCGTGTCCTACTTTTTGCAACCCCATGGATTGAAGCACCCCAGACTTCCCTGTCCTTCACCAACTCCCAGAGCTTGTTCAAACTCATGTCCATTGATTCGGTGATGCCATCCAACCATCTTATCCTCTTTCTTTCCCTTCTCTTCCTGCCTTCAATCTTTCCCAGCATCAAGGTCTTTTGCACTGACTCAGTTCTTCGCATCAGGTGGCCAAAGTATTGGACTTTCAGCTTCAGCATCAGTCTTTCTAATGAATACTCAGGACAGATTTCCTTTATAATGGACTGATTGGATCTCCTTGCAGTCCAAGGGAATCTCAATAAATAATCTTCTCCAATACCACAGTTCAAAACCATCAATTCTTTGACACTCAGCTTTCTTTATAGTCCAACTCTCACATCCATACATGACTACTGAAAAAAACATATCTTTGACTAGATGGACCTTTGTCAGCAAAGTAATGTCTCTGCTTTTGAATATGTTGTCTAGATTGGTCATAACTTTTCTTCCAAGGAGCAAGCATCTTTTCAATTCATGGCTGCAGTCATCATCTGCAGTGATTTTGGAGCGCCGCCCCCCCAAATAAAGTCTGTCACTGTTTCCACTGTTTCTCCATCTATTTGCCATGAAGTGGTGGGACAGGATGCCATGATCTTAGTTTACTGAATATTGAGTTTTAAGCCAACTTTTTGACTCTCCTCTTTCACTTTCATCAAGATGCTCTTTAGTTTTTCTTTGCTTTCTGCCATAAGGGTGGTGTCATCTGCATATTTGAGGTTTATGTATCTACAAAACTTACACTTAAAATACTTATTTAATTATAAATAAAGCAACCTCACCCTGAAAAATAACTAAGATGGGGCTCTTTTATTGCATACACAGTTAAGTCAGAGAAAGCCAATTTGATAATATATCCTTTAAGAATTCTGACCTTAAAGAAACTAAAGTCTTTTGAGGAAGAACTTATATTTCTTTCTGTGTCTTTCAAAAGTAACAGTAAATGTAAAAGTAACAGTAAACACTAACTTTAGAAAATTTACTAAAATAGTAAATATTAATAGTAGTAAATGTTCTACATGATCTTCTGTGTGTGTGTGTGTGTGTGTGTGTATTGAGAACATGGTCTCTGCCATCTGCAAGATACACATAGGGTGCACATTTGGCAACCAATCATATAGACTTGGATTCTACACAATCTTTTCTCTGTGCCAATTCTCGGTGTATTTTTGCCATCTTAACCTGTGTTGTATCAGCGTGTACAATGAAGGTCTTTACTTTCTTATGATATTTTTGGGAGTAAACTTTCTGGGTCTTACTTAGGCAGCATCCTTTGTACTCTATTGTGGGGATGCCTCTTGCATCTTATTGATTTGAGATATTATTAAGATATGTCTCCTTAACAGGCAAGTGATAATTTTTTTAAATTGGAAAAACTTCTAAACTGATAAATGTTTAAGAGCATTCATTATAAATTTGTATTAGTGGTACCTGTATAAACAAAAATAAATTAGAGGGTAGGAAATACATATGTATGTATGTACATGTATGTATGTATGTATGGTAGCTCAGCTGGTACAGAATCCACCTGCAATGTGGGAGAACCCAGTTCAATTCCTGGATCAGGAAGATCCCCTG
Organism: Neotragus moschatus; assembly: GCA_006410615.1. Lineage (NCBI taxonomy): Eukaryota > Metazoa > Chordata > Mammalia > Artiodactyla > Bovidae > Neotragus > Neotragus moschatus. Next base: position 48,959 of record SJYA01003311.1, on the reverse strand, counting down.
GAGAAGGGATAAGCTACCCACTCCAGTATTTTGGGGCTTCCCTGGTGGCTCAGATGATAAATAATCTGCCTGCAATGTGGTGGGAGAACTGGGTTCATCCCTGGATCAGGAAGATTTATTGGAGGAGGGTATGGCAACTCACTCCAGTATTCTTGCCCGGAGAATACCCATGGATAGAGGGGCCTGGCCAGCTGCAGTACATGGTGTTGCAAAAAGTTGGCATGACTGAGTGAATAAGCACACATGCATTGTTCAACTTAGTGTACTATGGTCCCTTTTATTTGTGAAAACTCCTAATGGACAGAGAAGCCTGGTAGGCTACAGTCCATGGGGTCACAAAGAGTCAGACATAACTGAGTGATTAAGCACAGCACAGTATAATAGTCAACCTAAGAACTCCTTTAATTTAAAGCAAACAAAAACAGTTTGGGAAGCCTTATTTCTCGTGTCTGCTTCCACTCAATGGGTTCTAGAGATGCCAGTAAAAATATGAGAATAATTAGTGTTAATTATGTTGATTAACAAGGAAATAAACAACTAAGACAACCTGGCAGAGGATAGGAGGACATGGAGTTCATATCTACCCAAAAATGCGTCAAGAATACATCTACAAATTGAACAATTCTCACAGAGCAGAGTATCTTGGACACCTAAAAGGACATGAAATGTCCCTATATAACTGGCTAGGAGGAAAGAATAAGGGGAAAAAAGAGGAAAGGAAGCAGGACAGGATCCTCACCCATCAGTGGAAGAGCTGAAGGAGAGGGAAGTGTGCTTCTTGCACCTGAGGAAGGCCCCTCACCAGTGAGGAGATCAGTTGGGACAGAAGAGGAACTTTGAGGGTTATTGAAGGAGAGTACAGCAACAGATCTGTGGCATACAAGACAAAGTGAGACCTACACAGATGGTCTATATCATAGCCCTGCACACCCCAACCTAAGACATTTGTATGTTGGTGCAGATGAGGACTGGAACTTGAGGTTTGGAGAACAAACTCTGGGAGAGGACTGATTGCTGTTGGCTGGGAAGAGAAGGCCTGGGGGAATAAGAGTGAGGAGGTCTGTAATTGGGAAGGGTTGTGGAGGAAACCAGGACTCCCATAGAAGCAGAGTGCCATTATTAAATGACATGCAAGGAACAGAGTCACCATTGCAACCTCTTTCCACATGCACCAACTCCTGCTCCCCAAGGCACTGGGAGGGGCCACCACCAGGGCCAGCTCTCTCATGCCTGCAATTGTTGACCTTTCCACTTACTTCATTACCTCTGGGCTGGCTGTCACATGTCCTTGGCCAGGCAGCAGGAAGGGCCCTGCCAGGACTGACTCTCCTGCCTGCTGGCTCCCACATGAATATTCAGGACTGATTTCCTTTAGGATTGACTGGTTGGATCTCCTTGCAGTCCAAGGGATTCTCAAGAGTCGTCTCCAATACCACAGTTCTAAAGCATCAATTCTTCAGTGCTCAGTTTTCTTTATGGTCCAACTCTCACATCCATACATGACTACTGGAAAAACCACAGCTTTGACTAGATGGACCTCTGGTGGCAAAGTAATGTCTCTGCTTAATATGCTGTCTAGGTTTGTCACAGCTTTTTTTCCAAAGAGTAAGTGTCTTATTTTTTTCTTTCTTTTTTTTTTTTTTTTATGGTGGATTCATGTTGATGTATGGCAAAACCAAAGAGTAAATGTCTTTTAATTTCATGGCTGCAGTCACCATCTACAGTGATTTTAGAGCCCAAGAGAATAACGTCTGTCACTGTTTCCATTGTTTCCACATCTATTTGTCATGAAGTGATGGGATAGGATGCCATGATCTTAGTTTATTGAATGTTGAGTTTTAAGCCAACTTTTTCACTCTCCTCTTTTACTTTCATCAAGAGGCTCTTCAGTTCCTCTTTGCTTTCTGCCATAAGAATGATGCCATCTGCATATCTGAGGTTACTGATATTTCCCCTGGCAATTTTGATTCCAGCCTGACATTTCACATGATGTACTCTGCATATAAGTTAAATAAGCAAAGCAACAGTATATAGCCTTGATGTACTCCTGTCCATTTTGGAACCAGTGCAGTGTTCCATGTCTGGTTGTAACTGTTGCTTCTTGACCTACATACAGGTTTCTCAGAAGGCAAGTTAGGTGGTCTGGTATTCCCATCTCTTTCAGAATTTTCCACAGTCTGTTTTGATCCACACAGTCAAAGACTTTGGCATAGTCAATAAAGCTGAAGTAGATATTTCTCTGGAACTCTTTTGCTTTTTCTATGAGCCAATGGGTGACAACTTGGTCTCTGGTTCCTCTGCCTTTTCTAAATCCAGCTTGAATATTTGGAAATTCATGGTTCATGAACTATTGAAACCTCACTTCGAGAATTTAGAGCATTACTTTGCTAGCATGTGAGATGAGTACAATTGTGTGATAGTATGAACATTCTTGGGCATTGCCTTTCTTTGGGATTGGAATGAAAACTGACTTTTTCCAGTCCTGTGGCCACTGCTGAGTTTTCCAAATTTCCTGGTGTATTGAGTGTAGCACTTTCACAGCATCATCTCTTAGAATTTGAAATAGCGCAACTGGAATTCCATCACCACCACTAGCTTTGTTCGTAGTGATGTTTCCTAAGGCCCTCTTGACTTCACATTCCAAGCTGTCTGGCTCTAGGTGAGTGATCACACCATCGTGGTTATCTGGGTCATGAAGATCTTTTTTGTGTCATTCTTCTGTGTATTCTTGCCACCTGTTCTTAATATCTTCAGCTTCTGCTTGGTCCATACAGTTTCTGTTCTTTGTTGTGCCCATCTTTGCATGAAATGTTCCCTTGGTATCTCTGATTTTCTTGAAAAAATATAAATGCACATTTTTATGACTTTGAGTTTGGAAGTGGATTTTTAGATTTGATGCAAAAACATAAACAATAAAAGGAAACTAGAAAAAATTATAATTCCTCAAATTTAAAAACTTTGCACTTTAAAAGATACTAAAGATAAAGTGCCTTCATAGCAGAAAGCAAAGAAGAACTAAAGAGCCTCTTGATGAAAGTGAAAGAGAAGAGTGAAAAAGCTGGCTTAAAACTCAACATTCAGAAAACTAAGATCATGGCATCCTGTCCTGAGTGCCAAAGAATTGATGGTTTTGAACTGTGGTGTTGGAGAAGACTATTGAGTCTCTTGGACTGCAAGGAGATTCAACCAGTCCATTCTAAAGGAAATCAGTCCTGAATATTCATTGGAAGGAATGATGCTGAACCTGAAAGTCCAATATTTTGGCTATCTGATGTGAAGAACTGACTCATTGGAAAAGACCTTGATGCTGGGAAAGATGCAAGAGGAAAAGGGAATGAAAGATGATAATATGGTTGGATGACCTCACCAGTGCTATGGACATAAGTTTGAGTAGGCTCTGGGAGTTGGTGATGGACAGGGAAGCCTGGCATGCTGCAGTCCATGGGGTCGCAAAGATTTGGACACAACTGAGCTGACTGAACTGAAGTGAGCTGAAAAATAAATTGAAACAGACAATCAACACAACGAGAGAATTTTTTACAAATCATATACCTGTTATAATTAGTATCTAAAATGTGCAAATAAGTAAATATATTACAACTCAAAGTAAAAGAGAAATAATATAACTTTCAAATATGCAAGGATGCCAATAGACAATTACCAAAGAAGATATGCAATTGTCTATTAATCGATGAAAATATGCTCAACATCATTAGTGAATGTGGATTAGTAAAATGCAAATTAAAATCACAGTGAGATGCCACTTCACATCTTTTATAGTGACTATAATAAACAGCAGCAACTGTTGGTGAGGATGTGGAGATATTGGAACCCTTACATATTACTAAAGGCGATGTAAAATGGTGCACCCACTATGAAAAATATCCTGGCAGTTTCTCAAAAAGTTAAAAATAGAGTTACAATATGACTTCACAGTTCCACTCAAGAGAAATGAAAATTTATGTCCATACCAAAACTTGTGCACAAATGTTCATAGCAACATTATTCATAGGTAGACAAAAATGTCAAGATAGCACAAATGTCCATCAATTCATGAACAGATTAACAAAATGTATTTTATCCATACAACAAAATATAATTGATTCATAGAAAGCTGTGAAGTGAAGCTGAGAGGGAAGATGGCAGAGTAGGAAACAGTAGGAATCTGAGTCTCTTCACTAGACAAAAATTAGTTTACAAACTGCTGGAGTATCTATTTTGGAACTGTAGATTCTATCAAACAACTGAAGTTTCTAGGGAAAAACAGACTGGTAAATTATTATTAATTTCAGTCAATTTTGCTCATTAGTGAGACTCCTTACCAGATTTTGTTTTCAGCAGCAGCAACAGTAAAAATCCACAAGGCATATAAAGAAACATGAAAGTATAACCTATTTAAATGAAGAAAATAAATTAATGGAAAGCTCCTCTAATGGAGTCCAGAGGATGAGATTTTTAAACAGAGACATTAAAACAGTTGTGTTAAAGATGCTCAGAGAGATAAAGGAAGACATGGACAAAAACAGGAAAGCAGAGTGTTAACAAAGTGAGAATATCAATGCAGAGATAAAATACAGAGAACAACTGAAAAGAAATGCTGGACTTGAATAATACAATGACTAAGATGAAAAGTCTCATGCTGGACTTGAATAATACAATGACTAAGATGAAAAGTCTCCTACAGGCTTCAAAGCAGATTTAATCAGGGGAAAGAAAGAATTAAACTTGAAGACAGGACAATTGAAATTATCAAGTTTTTAGAAATATATATATTTTATTGAAGCATAGTTGACTTACAATATTTCAAGTGCACAGCAAGGTGATTCAGTTATACAAAAACGCATATATTATTTTTGAAATTATTTTCCATCACAGGTTATTACAAGATATTGACTATAGTTCCCTATGCTATACAATAAACTTTTGTTGCTTGTTGCACATTTATTTTTTTTTAATTTGAAATCTAACATTCTATTCATAATAAGTCAAATAAGTGGGATCAAAATGTCATAATTTTTTTCAGTTCAGTACAGTCACTCAGTCATGAGTTAGGAAAAAATTCATAAGTTTTCTAAAAATACATATATATATAATGCATATTTATAAATATGTGTTTAAAAAAAAAAAAACTAAGATCATGGCATCTGGCCCTATTATTTCATGGCAAAAAGATGGGGAAAAGGTGGAAGTAGTGACAGATTTTCTCTCCTTGGGCTCTAAAGACAGTAATTACAGCCATGAAATCAGAAGACATTTGTTTCTTTGCAGGAAATCTATAACAAACCAAGACCGTGTGTTGAAAAGCAGAGACATTACTCTGTCAACAAAGATTTGTATAGTCAAAGCTATGGTCTTCCCAGTGGTCATATACCATTGTGAGAGCTACACCATGAAGAAGGCAGAGTGCCAAAGAATTGATTCCTTCAAACTGTGGTGCTGCAGAAGATTCCTGAGAATCTCTTGGACAGCAAGGATATCAAACCAGTCAATCTCAAGGGAAATCAACCTTGAATATTTGGAAAGACTGAAGCTGAAGCTGAAACTCAAGTATTTAAGTCATCTGATGAAAACAGCTGACTCATTGGAAAAGTCCCTGATGCTTTTGAACTGTGGTGATGGAGAAGACTTTTGAGAGTCCCTTGGACAGTAAGGAGATCAAACCAGTCAAACTTAAAGGAAATCAACTCTGGATATTCATTGGGAGGACGGATGCTGAAGTTGAAACTCCAATATTTTGGTCACCTGATGCAAAGAACTGACTCATTGGAAAAGACCCTGAAGCTGGGAACAATTGAAGGTAGGAGGAGAAGGGGTTAACAGAGGATGAGATGATTGGATGGCATCACTGACTCAATGGACATGAGTTTGAGCAAGCTCCAGGAGATGGTAAAGGACAGGGAAGCCTGGTGTGCTACAGTCCATGAGGTCTCAAAGACTCAGACATGACTGAGCAACTGATCAGTAACAATCACAAGCGTATCAGGCTTCCTTAGTAGCTCAGACAGTAAAGAATCTGCCTGCAATGTGGGAGACCCGAGTTCGGTCCCAGGTTAGGAAGATGTCCTGAAGAAGGAAATGGCAATCCACTCTAGGATTCTTGCCTGGAAAACCCCATGGACAGAGGAGCCTGGTGGACTATAGTTCATGGGGTCGCAAAGAGTCATACATGACTTAACGTCACTTTCTTTTCAGTGTATTTTTCATCATTGTTTGTTCTTTAGCACTTCTAAATCTTTGGTAAACATTTCCTGCATCTTCACAGTTGTAGCCTCCACTCTTTTCCTGAGATCCTGGATCATCTTCACTATCGTTATTCTGAATTGTTTTTCTGAAAAGTTGCCTATCTCCACTTCATTTAGTGTTTTTCTGGGGTTTTATCTTGCCCCTTCATCTGGGACATGACTTTATGCTTTTTTCATTGTGATTAACTTTCTGTAATATGGTTTTTGTTTTAGCCTCTGTGAGGCTGTGCTTCTTCTTGCTTCTTCTGTATGCCCTTTGATGGCTGAGGCTAGGAGGCTTGTGTAAGTTTCTTGATGGAAGGGAAAGACTGGGTCTTGCTCTAGTGGGCAAGGCCTTTCTCAGTAAAGCTTTAATCCAATTATCTGCTGATGGGTGAGGTGGCACTCCTTCCCTGGTATTCTTTTGGCCTGACTAAGATATTCATGAATATCATCAAGCAGACCAACACACATATTGTGGCATCCAGAAAGAGAAGAAAAAAAGGAAGGGCTGGAAAAGAATATTTAAAGAAATGACTGAAAACTTCTCAAAATTGATGAAGTACATGAATCTACAAACTCAAGTGTCTCAACAAACTCCAAGTAGAATGAAAAGGAAGACACCACCACCCACACTTAGACACATTATAATCAACTGTCAAAAGTCAAGACAAAAACAGAATCTAGGAAGCAGAATGGGAGAAGCAACTATCACATATAATGGATCCTAAATAACTTTATCAACTGATTTCTTATCAAGAATCTTGGAGACCAGAAATCAGTGAGCTGATATATTCAAAGTGATGAAGGAAAGTAATAAACTGTCAAATAAGAGTGCTATGTCCAACATAACTACCCTTCAAAAATTACTGAGAAATTATGCATTCTCAAATAAACAAAAGCTAAGTAGGTTCATTGGAGAAGGCAATGGCACTCCACTCCAGTACTCTTGCCTGGAAAATCCCATGGACAGAGGAGCCTGGTAGGCTGTAGTCCATGGGGTCGCTAAAAGTCGGACACCACTGAGTGACTTAACTTTCACTTTTCGCTTTCATGCATTGGAGAAGGAAATGGCAACCCACTCCAATATTCTTCTCTGGAGATTCTCAGGGATGGGGGAGCCTGGTGGGCTGCAGAGTTGGACCCAACTGAAGCGACTTAGCACCACAAGACCTGCCTTGCAAGAGATGCAAATGGAGAGAATTCATAATACTGAAAATGAAAAAAATACTAGACTGTGGATTGAAGCTGTATGTATAAATAAAGATCCTCAGAAAAGGTAAGCTCATGNATACAGGATGCTTGGGGCTGGTGCACTGGGATGACTCAGAGGGATGGTATGGGGAGGGAGGTGGGAGGGGGCTTCAGGATGGGGAACACGTGTACACCTGTGGCGGATTCATGTTGATGTATGGCAAAACCAATACAATATTGTAAAGTAATTAGCCTCCAAATAAAATTAAAAATAAAAAAAATTAGTTATAATTTTTTCTACATTTATTCCTTTGTTTGCTTTTCCTACTGTTCTTTTCCCATTGCAGTTAATCTTTAATATATATAAATCTTGTTTATCTATCTCTATTTAGCTTTGTGTTTCCATTCTTCCTTTTCTTTTTTTTTCGTACCATATTTGTTCATCTGTTTGTTTTTATTGCTTAATTCCCCAGTCGGCACCTTCCTTTAGTTTTGTTTCCCAGTTTGTGCTTTAGTTAGTTCTGTTTTTAACTGATGGATATAATTTTTTGTTTCCTTTGTTTGCTTGGTCAGTATATTGTACTTCATTTTTGGGGGGACTGTTTTGGTCTTGTTTATGGGTGTATATGTATGTGTGTATACTCCATTATTTTAGTTATTATTTGTCTGATTTTGTAATTGCTATTTGTCTTGGGTGCATCTTTGGTTTTTAGTTTTTGTGTATTTGCTTTAATCTCATTTAATGCCATAACAAACCACCATTGGAATCTCTGTTCCCCAGCCAGAGGTCAAGCCCTGAGCCTTTGGAATGGGAGCACTGATTCCAAGACTCTAGGCTACCAAAGAACTCCTAACACTAAAGAGAATCAAATAGTGAGAACTCCCACAAAGCAAACCACTTGTATACAGACCCAATATCACCCAACTGCCAGTAGCACCCTGTGCAGGACACCTCATCCAAACAATAAACAAGACAAAAATAGAAACTTAATCATCAGCATATAGGATTACCACCTAACTCAGCCCTGCTCATCAGAGGAAACAATAAAATCTCCCCTCCTCCCACCAGAATGCAAGCACAAGTCATGCCTTACATGAAGCTTACACAAACCACTGGACCAACCATACAATGGCAGAAACCAAAAAGGAGAAAGAATTCAACCTCAAAGCCAGGGAAAAGGAGACCTCAAACACCTAAGTTTAAGAAGAAAAAAAAAAGTCAGAGAAATACTGTGCAAATGAAGGAACCTAGAAACACACAAGTCCAAATAAACAAAGAGGAAATATGAAACCTACCTGAAAAATAATTTAGAATAATGATAGTATAAAGATGATCCAAGAGCAGAAGAAGATAGTAGAGGAATAAGACAGGGAGATCACCAGTCTCTGCACAAGCACATCAAAAACTAACCAAGATATGGAACATCTCCTACAAAGCAACTTCTAGGCAACAGCAGAAGACCCCAGGCCACCAGGGAGGCAGGCTAAGCTCTCCGGAGGGAGAATGGAGACATAAATAAGGGAAAAGATGGAGAACTTCTGGAAGGGAACTTGTGCTCCAAGGGAGAGAAGCAGTCCTGAAGCAGGAAGAGTTCCCATGCCCTGGGAAGCTCCCTCACTGGTGGCCCCAATGGGGAGCTGAAGAATCTCAGGAAACAGGGCAAAACAGGGACTTAGAAGGCAGAAAACAGAGAAAATTGCACTTCTCAACCCATAAACAGCTCGTGGACTGTGGCCCCAACCAGATGGCAGGCTCAGGGAACCAAAAGAAGCCCACAGAAGACCCACGGCACAGAAGGCAGGCCCAGGGTGCTGATAGAAAGGCAGCATAAAAACCTCTCCAGTGCACACAAATCATAGGGTGCAGAGGGTGGGCTGGGGAGATGAAAGAAGAACACACAAGCCCCACAATGTAGAGAGCAGGCCAGTGAGCTGAAGCAAGTGCACACAAGCCCTGATATAGAGGGTGGGCCTGGTGAGCCAAGACAAGTGCACACAAGCTCAGGGGGCTGAGGGAAGCCCACACAAGTCTCTGCCAAAGGCAGGGTCAGGGAGCTGGGGAAAGATCCACATACGCCCCTACCAAGCAAGATTTGGCCTGCAGTGTAGGGCAGAACTGGGGAACAGAAGCACTGGCAAAGATTCCAGGGACAAGTTCAGAGCTAGTGGCAGTGAAGATATGCTAAGAGGGCCCCTTCAACATGGCTGCAAAAACAGAGGCTGCAACGTGGCTGCATGTCTAATACTGCCAAAGCCAGAAGGACTGCCCAAAGACACATTGAACCCATAGACACCCCCAGACTTACTATTGGACACTGTATTGCCCTTTAGAGAGATGTGTGTGTGTGTGTGTGTGTGTGTGTGTGTTAGTTGCTCAGTTGTGTCCGACTCTTTGTGACCCCATAGACTGTAGCCCTCCATGCTTCTTTGTCCGTGGGATTCTCCAGGCAAGAATACTGGAGTGGGTTGCCATTTCCTTCTCCAATTAGAGAGAGAAGATCCAGCTATATCAACCAGAACACAAGTACAAGCTCCTCCAAACAGGAAAACATCATAAGACACTATTTCAATCTCATCCATGGGGGCAGCCTCCATAACCAAGAAGAACTATGAACTTGAGAAATTTTCTTCCTTATAAATGACAATGTTAATTCCCCTTACATATTTCTACCTTCACATTAGGTTTTTGTAGTGCTGTAGTGTTTTTCCCGCTAAAAAATTTCATTTTAAGATTTTTTTAAAATTTCTTTTTCACCATTTTTTTTGGTGTGTGATTTTTCTGACTGTGTTTTTTATATATTCAGCTGCTTTTCTTATAGTTGTTTAATGGCAATGGCCATTCCTGAATATATATAAATCTTTTTCATATATGTCTATTTATCTTTGCTTCTCTGTTTTTTCTTTTCTCTTCTTTTACTTTTTTAAAAAAAAATATTTTTTTGTTGTTGAAGAATAATTGCTTTATAGAATTTTGCTGTTTTCTGTCAAACCTCAACATGAATCAGCCATCAGTTCAGTTCGGTTCAGTAGCTCAGTCGTGTCCAACTCTTTGTGACCCCATGAATCACAGCATGCCAGGCCTCCCTATCCATCACCAACTCCCGGAGTTCACTCAGGCTCACATCCATCGAGTCAGTGATGTCATCCAGCCATCTCATCCTCTCTCGTCTCCTTCTCCTCCTGCCCCCAATCTCTCCCAGCCCATAGGTATACATATGTCTCCTCCTTTTTGAAGCTCCTTTCTATCTCCCTCCCCTTTCACTCCTCTAGATTGATACAGAGTCCCTTTTTGAGTTTCCTAAGCCATGCAGCAAATTCCCATTGACTATCTCTCTTACATATGGTAATATAAGTTTCCATGTCACTATTTCCATACATCTCACCTTCTGCTCCCTTCTCCCCATGTCCGTAAGTCTGTTCTCTATGTCTGTTTCTCCACTGCTGCCCTGTAAATAAATTCTTCAGTGCCATTTTTCTAGATTCCATATATATATGTTAGGATATGGTATTATCTTTCACTTTATGACTCACTTCACTCTGTATAATAGATTCTAGGTTCATACATTTCATTAGAACTGACACAAATGTATTCCTTTTTATGGCTGAATAATAGTCTATTGTGTATGTGTACCACACATCTTTATCTATTCATCTGTCAATGGACATTTAGGTTGCTTCCATGTTATACCTATTGTAAACAGCACTGCAATGAACAACGGGATACATGTGTCTCCTTCAATTTTTGTTTCCCCAGGGTATATGCCTAGGAGTGGGATTTCTGTGTCACATGGTGGTTTTATTCCTAGTTTTCTAAGGAATCTTTATACCACCTTTCATAGTGGCTGTATCAATTTATATTCCCATCAACAGTGCAAGAGTTCTCTTTTCTTCAAACACTTTCCAGCATCTATTTTCTGTAGATTTTTTTCTTTTGAAATTAATTTTGGTATTTTAATTGGAGGCTAATTACTTTACAATGTTGTAGTGGTTCTTGTCATATATTAACATGAATCAGCCATGGGTATTTGTAGATTTTTTGATGAGGGCCATTCTGACTGGTGTGAGATGATATCTCATTGTAGCTTTGATTTGCATTTGTAATAATGAGCAATGTTGAGCATCTTTTCATGTGTTTGTTAGCCATCTTTATGTCCTCTTTGGAGAAAAGTCTGCTTAGGTCTTTTTCCCACTTTTTGATTGGGTTGTTTGTTTTTCCGGTATTGAGTTGTAGAAGCTGTTTGTATGTTTTGGAAATTAGTCCTTTGTCAATTGTTTCATTTGCTATTATTTTCTCTCATTTTGAGGATTGTCTTTTCACTTTGCTTATACTTTGCATTGCTGTGCAAAAACTTTTAAGTTTAATTAGGTCCCACTTTTTTACTTTTGTTTTTATTTCCATTACTCTAGGAGGTGGGTCATAGAGGATCTTGCTTTATGTCATCGAGTGTTCTGCCTATGTTTTCCTCTAAGAGATTTATAATTTCTGGTCTTGAATTGAGATTTTTAATCCATTTTGAGTGTATCTTTGTGTACGGTGTTAAGAAGTGTTCTAATTTCATTCTTTTACATGTAGCTGTCCAGTTTACTCAGCACCATTCATTGAAGAGGCTGTCTTTCCCCATTGTATATTCTTGCCTCCTTTGTCAAAAATAAGGTACCCATAGGTGCATGGGTTTACTTCTAGGCTTTCTGTCTTGTTCTGTTGGTCTATGTTTCTGTTTTTGTGCCAGTATCTTGATGACTGTAGCTTTGTAGTATAACCTGAACTTAGGAAGCTCGATTCCTCCAGCTCCATTCTTCTTTCTCAAGACTGCTTTGGCTATTTAAGGTCTTTTGTGTTTCCATATGAATTGTGAAATATTTTGCTCTAGTTATGTGGAACGTACCATTGGCAATTTAATAGGGATCTCATTAAACTGTAGTATGGTCATTTTCAGAATATTGATTTTTCCTACTCAGGAACAAAGAATATCTCACATCTGTGTATGTCATCTTTGATTTCTATCACTAGTGTCTTATAATTTTCTATATACAGTCGTTTTGTCACCTTACATAAGTTTATTCCTAGATATTTAATTCTTTTTGTTGCAATAGTGAATGGTATTGATTCCTTAATTTCTCTTTCTGATTTTTCATTGTAAGAATATAGAAACGCAAGTGGTTTCTGTGTACTGATTTTGTATCCTACAACTTTGCTAAATTCACTGATTAGCTCTAGTAATTTTCTGATACTGCTTTAGGGCTTTTTTATGTATAGTATCATGTCATCTGCAAACAGTAAGAGCTTTACTTCTTTTCCAATATGAATTTATTTGGTTTCTTTTCCTTCTCCAATTGCTATAGCTAGGACTTCCAGAATGATGTTGAATAATAGTGGTAAAAAGTGGACACTCTTGTCTTGTTCCTGTTCATAGGGGGAATGCTTTCAGTTTTTCACCATTGAGAATAATGTTTGCTGTAGGCTTATCATATATGGCCTTTACTATGTTGAGATAGGTTCCTTCTAAGCCCATTTTTTAAGAGTTTTAATTATAAATAGGTGCTAAATGTTGTCAAAGAATTTTTATGCATCTACTGAGATGATCATATGGTTTCTACATTTCAATTTGTTAACATGGTGTATCACATTGATTGATTTCCATATATTGAAGAGTCCTTGCATCCCTGGAATAAACTAAACTTGACCATGGTGTATGAGCCTTTTAATGTGCTGCTGAATTCTGTTTACTAACATTTTGTTGAAGAATTTTGCATCTATTTTCATCAGTGATATTGGTCTGTAGTTTTCTTTTTTGTGTTTGTTGTCTTTGTCTGGATTGGTATCAGGGTGATGCTGGCCTCATAGAATGAGTTTGGAAGTGTTCCTTCCTCTGCAATTTTCTGAAAAAGTTTTAGAAGGATAGGCATTAGCTTTTCTCTAAATGTTTGATAGAATTCTCCTGTGAAGCCATCTGGTCCTGTGCTTTTGTTTTCTGGGAGATTTTTGATCACAGCTTCAATTTCAGTGCTTGTAACTGGGTTGTACATAATTTCTATTTCTTCCTAGTTCAGTCTTGGAAGATTGAACTTTTCTAAGAATCTGCCCATTTCTTCCAGGTTATCTATTTATTGCCATATAGTTGTTCATAATAGCTTCTTAAAATCCTTTGTATTTCTTCATTGTCTGTTATAACCACTCCTTTTTCATTTCTAATATTGTTGATTTGATTCTTCTTTTTTTCTTGATGAGTCTGGCTAAGGATTTGTTGATTTTGTTTATTTTCGCAAAGAACCAGCTTTCAGTTTTATTCATCTTTACTGTTTTTTCTTTCATTTCTTTTTCATTTATATCTGCTCGGATCTTTATGATTTCTTTCCTTCTACTAATTTTGGTTTATTTTTTCCAAAGTGCTTTAAGTATATAGTTAGGTTGTCTATTTGATGTTTTTCTTGTTTTTTGAGGTAGGATTGTATTGCTATGAACTTCCCTCTTAGAACTGCTTTTGCAAGTGGCAGCAACGGCCAGGCGGGCCGGCGGACTCAGCGGGGCCAAGAGGAGCTACCCCACGTCGGAGGACAGAGACAGTGTCCGAGAGACCCGGGCTGTGACAGTGCAGGAAGAGCTGAGAGGAGCCACTCCACTTTCGAGGTCAGGTGCAGCAGCCGAGAGTGCCAGGCTGCGACAGCACAGGAACAGCTGAGAGGAGCCACCCTGCGTCCGAGGTCAGGGTCGGGGGCCAGGAAGAACCACCCCATGTCCAAGGTCAGGGTCGGGGGCTGGGAAGAGCTACTGATTGATTAACACTCAGCACGGGGGGCTGCAATGACCAGCGCACTCAGCGCGGCTGAGAGGAGTTGCCCCACATCCAAGGTCAGGGTTGGGGAGTGGGAAGATCAACTCACATCCAAGGATCAGTGGCTGCGCTGATGCGGGAGGGCCTGGAGGAGCTGTCCCATGTTGAGGGTCGGGAGGTGCAGCAGTGAGGAGACGCCCTTCCTCCAGGGTGGGGAGTGGACGCTGTGCTTTGCTAGGGCAGCCTATGAAGAGATACTCCAAGTTCCAGAGAGAAGAAATCCAACTCCACCCACCAAAACTCCAAAACAAGCCTCCCTAACCAAGAAACCTTGACAAGCCACTGATACAACCCNTGATGCTAAAGCTGAAACTCCAGTACTTTGGCCACCTCATGTGAAGAGTTGACTCATTGGAAAAGACTCTGATGATGAGAGTGATTGGGGGCAGGAGGATAAGGGGATGACAGAGGATGAGATGGCTGGATTGCATCCCTGACTCGATGGACGTGAGTCTGAGTGAACTCCGGGAGTTGGTGATGGACAGAGAAGCCTGGCATGCTGTGATTCATGGGGTCGCAAAGAGTCAGACACGACTGAGGGAATGAACTGAACTGATTGTCATTTTCTAATTGTTTGGGGTTTATTTTGTCTATCTTTTTTCCTCTGTTATATTTCTTCACTCTATGAGTCCCTTTAACATTTGTTGTAAAGCTGGTTTGGTGGTACTGAATTCTCTTAACTTTTGCTTGTCTGCAAAGCATTTTATTCCTCCATCAATTTTGAATGAGATCCTTGCTGGGTACAGTAATCTTGGCTGTAGATTTTTCCATTTCTCTACTTTAAACATATCCTGCCAATCCTTTCTGGCCTGCAGACTTTCTGCTGAAGGATCAACTGTTAAGCATATGGGGTTTCCATCGTATGTTTCTTGTTGCTTCTCCCTTGCTTCTTTTAATATTCTTTCTTTGTGTTTAGTCTTTGTTAGTTTGATTAGTATGTGTCTTGGTGTGTTTCTCCTTGGGTTTATCCTGTATAGGACTCTTTGTGCCTCTGGGACTTTTTTGACTACTTCCTTTTCCATGTTGGGGAAATTTTCAACTGTAATCTCTTCAAAAATTTTCTCATATCCTTTCTTTTTCTCTTCTTCTGGGACCCCTATAATTTGAATGTTGGTGCATTTGGTATGGCCCCAGAGGTCTCCTTAGACTGTCCTCAGCTGTTTTCACTCTTTTTACTTTATTCTGATCTTCAGAAGTTATTTTCACCATTTTATCTTCCAGCTCACTGATTCTCTCCTCTGCTTCAGATATACTACTATTGATTCCTTCTAGAGTATTCTTAATTTCAGTAATTGTGCTGTTTTTCTCTGTAAGGTTATTCTTTAGTTATTTTTCTAGGTCTTTGTTAACTGATTCTTGCATTTTCTCCATTTTGTTTTCAAGGTTTTTGATCATCTTTACTATTATTATTCATAATTCTTTTTCAGGTAATTTTCCTATTTCCTCTTCATTTGTTTCAACTTCTGTGTTTCTAGTGTTCCTTCATTTGTGCAGTATTTCTCTGCCTTCTAATTTTTTTAAGTTATTGTTTTTGGGGTCTCCTTTTCCCAGGCTTCAAGGAAAGTTTAATTCTTTCCTTGAAGAAGGTTGAATTTTTTCTTCCTTTCAGTTTCTGCCCTTCTAAATTTGGTCCAGTGGTTTGTGTGAACTTCATACAGAGTGATATTTGTGCTGAGTTTTTGTTTCTTTGTTTGTTTGTTTTTCCTCTGATGGGCAAGGCTGAGTAAGATGGTACTCCTGTCTGCTGATGTTTGGGTTTGTATTTTTGTTTTGTTGTTTAGATGAGGCATCCTGCACAGAGTGCTACTCGCGGTTGGGTGATGCCTGGTCTTATATTAAAGTGGTTTCCTTTGTGGGAGTTCTTACTATTTGATACTCCCTAGCGTTAGTACTCTGATAGTCTAGGGTCTTGGAGTCAGTGCTCCCACTCCAAAAGCTCAGGATTTGACCTCTGGTCAGGAATGAATATTCCCCAAGTGGTTTGTTATGGCATTAAGTGAGAGTATCCAAAAACAAGAAACCAAAGATGAACCCCAGACAAATGGCAGTTACAAAACCAAGCAAATAGTAATTGAAATAATGGAATATACACATATACATATGTCATGAGCAAAGTGAAACCAGTCCAACAAAAATAAAGTATAGTAGATTGATCCAGCAAACAAAGGAAAAAAAACTATATTTATCAGTTAAGAACAAAACAAACTTAAGCACAAACTGGAAAACTAAACTAAAACAATGTTCCAAGTGGCAGATAAAGCAATGAAAAGAAAACTGACAAGTATGTTGAGAGGAAAGGAAAGAAAGAATAGATATACAAAGTTAAATAGAGGTAGATGAAAAAAAATAGAGGTAGATGAAAAAGATTTATGTACAATAAAGTTTAGTTGCAAGGGGAAAAGAACAGTAGGAAAGTCAAATGAAGGAATATAAGTAGAAAAAATATGATTGGTTTAAAAAAATTAAAATTATAAAAAAGAGAAAAAAACAGAAGATGAAAAAAAAAGCTGGGAAAAAAAGGAAAACTCCACAGAACTGCAAAAGCTCAATGTAGAGGCAGAGGTTTATAAGAACAATAGAAAGTGTGGCTGAATATACACATGTACATGTACACCCATAATCAAAATGAAAATAGTTCAACAAGAATTAAGTACAATAAATTGACCCAGGGAACAAAAGTAAGCAAAAATTATATCTACCAGAAAAAAAAAATACTAATTAAAACACAAACTGGAAAACAAAACTAAACAAGGTGCCAACTGGGAAATAAAGCAATGAAACTGAAATGAACAATTATGTTCAGAGGAAAGAAGAGAAAGAAAAGAAAAAAAGTATAGATATGAAAAGTTAAACAGAGGTAGATAAAGAAGATTTATATATGTTAAAGATTAGCTACAAGGGGAAAAGAACACTAGGAAAGGCAAACAAAGGAATAAATATAGAAAAAAATAGTTTAAAAAATTAAAATTAAAACAGGAAAAAAGAGAGGAAAACTCCACAGAACTGCAAAAACCCAATGTAGAGGCAGAGGTTTATGACAATAAAAAGTGTGACTGAAGAAAAAGAAAAAAAAACTCAAAAGCTTAACTTGATTTCTTAGTGCCATTAAAATTGACAACTACAACAGAGGGGGGGGAAAAGGGAGAAAAAAGAAAAGAAAAAATCCAAAAGAATCTACAGAACAAGTCAAAAAATAAGAATAATAAATGTTTTTTCTCGAATCACTGCTGTCAGAGTAATTTCCTGTGCTGGGAATCTCAGTCCACCTTACCTCCCTAGGATGCTCTTCAGCACTGTGCTGATCTCTGGACCTGCTGTGGGGGTTGCTCAGATTCTAATCCGGTCCTACTCCTGTGTATTCTTGCCTCCAATGTCCTCAGCTATGAAAACTAATGTGCTTTATTTTGTGGGAGCTTTCAATGGCCTTTTATATATCCCATAGACACACAGAATCTGCTTATTTGATCATGTAGATTTAATTTGCAGCTTGTACAGCTGGTGGGAAGGTTTTGGGTCTTCTTTAGCCACATTGCCCCTGCGTTTCAATTGTGGTTCTATTTCCACCTCTACATGTGGGTCATCCACTGGGGTTTAGCTCCTGAGGCTGCCCTGAAGGGCTTGGGCTTGCCCCTCTGAGGGCCAGGTGTGGAAGTGGTGCAACTACTTGGGTCGCAGGGATTCTGGCAGCACCATGTACTCAGGGGGGTTGGTAGCTAGGTCAGTAGGAAATATAATTCTCTAGAAGGGTATGACAACAAGTATTGACCAATACACTCCAGTATTCTTTCCTGGAGAACCCCCTCTCTGACAGAGAAAACTGGCATCCCACAGTCTACAGAGTTGCAAAGAGTCGGACAGGACCAAAGCTACCCTGCATGCATAAACACAAGGTGTTTTTTTTTTTTTTTTTTTTTTTTTTGGCCTGTGGCAGCTCTGTCCCAATGAGAGTTGATCGTGAAGGTGGTGCAGCTGTTTGGCTTGCAGGCACCCTGGCAGTGCCAAGTGTTCAGGGACACAGACTGTCTCTGTGACAGGAGTTATTATGGCCCTATCAGAATCTTTTATCAAGCTTCTTGTGGCTGGCGATCAGAAGGCCTCTTTGGCCTGTCTTTCTCCATAGCTCCACCCGTTCAGGCATTTAGGGAGATCCCTTGCCTGGGGTTCTTCTCTGTTGTTCAGTGCATCAGGCACATAGAGGGCCCTCCCTCACTGGAGTCCTACTCTGTAGATCAGTGTATCAGGCCTTTGATGAGCCAGCCTCTCTATTGTTCAGCTGCCAGATGTTGCTGTGTGGAGAAGAGAGAGGGGCTATGGTGATAGCTCCACCTCCTACACGTGACCCAGCAGTATCATCTTTCTTCCATGGCTGTCTGGCTGTCTTCCACCACCATTTCCCACCACAATCTCCTCCCTCACATCCCCTCGATCTGTCTCTCCATAGTCAATAGCAGCCCTTGCACTGGGATTGCTCCACAATCCCTAAACTCCAACTCCCAGCCACTGCCCCTTCCAGGAGATCTATGTTTCTGCCCAGCATATGTATGGTTGTGGCAAGGACTGTCTCATTCTCAATCCATTTAGGCTGCCACAGATCAGCTGTTTGACTCTCAGCCTTAAATGTTTCTCCTCTGATTCAGACAATTGCCCTACTGTGGGGATCAGATCCCTTGCTTCAGTTCCCCCACCTGCCAAGGGCAGTTCCAGTCCTACTAACACTTCTGTTTTTCCCCTTATTTTCTTCATCCTACCACTTTTTCTTGGTTCTTTATATTATTTTCCATTGGTCAGGTACTCTTGTCTGCTCTAATCTGGTGTTCTGCATGCACTTCTGTGTATGAAGGTGTATTCCTGATGTATCCCTGGAGAGAGATGTACTCCTCGTCCACCTACTCCTCCACCATCTTGTTCTCTTCTTCTTTTTCTTTTTTAAATCTCTTTTCCAACTCTTCCTTTTCATTTTACTATCCCTTCTCTTCTTTTTCCCCTTTTTTATTCTCCATTTTTCCTTCACTCTTTCTTTTTTCACCAAGTAAGTTAAGTTTTTGAGCTCTCCTTGCTATATTCCCCAGTTGGCACTCTGTTCAGGTTCAGTTTTCCAGATTAAGCATTATCTAGCTGTGCTTTTAATTGGTCAATGTCAATCAAGAATTGGTCAATATTGATCAAGAAGGCATTAGTCTCCACAATTTACAAACAGTTCATGCAGCACAATATAAAAAATGCTGGATTTAGAAAAGGCAGAGAAACCAGAGGTCACAGTGATCTGTTGGATCATAGAAAAAGCAAGAGAGTTCCAGAAAAACATCTACATCTGCTTTATTGACTAGGCCAAAGACTGACTATGTGTATCACAACAAACTGTGGCAAATTCTTAGAGATGGGAATACCAGATGACCTTACCTGTCTCCTGAGAAATCTGTATTCAGGTCAGGCAGCAACAGTTAGAACCGGACATGGAAAAACAGACTAGTTCCAAATTGGGAAAGGAGTATGTCAAGGCTATATATTGTCACCCTGCTTATTTAACTTATATGCAGAGTACATCATATGAAATGCCAGGCTGGATGAAGCACAAGATGGAATGGAGATTGACGGGAGAAATATCAATAACCTCAGATATGCAGATGACATCACCCTTGTGGAAGAAAGAAGAGAAGAATTACAGAGCCTCTTGATGAAAGTGAAAGAGGAGAGTGAAAAACTTGGCTTAAAACTCAACATTCAAAAACAAAGATCATGGCATCCAGGCCCATCACGTCATGGCAAATAGATGGGGAAACAGTGGAAACAGTGACAGACTATTTTGGGGGAGGCTCCAAAATCACCGTAGGTGGTGACTGAAGCCATGAAATTAAGATGCTTGCTCCTTGGAAGAAAAGCTATGACCAACCTAGACAGCATATTAAAAAGCAGAGACATTACCGATAAAAGTCCAGCTAGTCAAAGCTATGGTTTTTCGAGTAGTCATGTATGGATGTGAGAGTTGGACCATAAAGAAAGCTGAGCACCAAAGAGTTGATGCTTTTGAACTGTGGTGTTGGAGAAGACTCCTGAGAGTTCTTGGACAGCAAGGAGATCAAACCAGTCAGTCTTAAAGGAAACCAGTCTTGAATATTCATTGGAAAGGCTGATGCTGAACCTGAAACTCCAATATTTTGCCTACCTGATGCAAGAAGACAACTCACTAGAGAAGACTCATTGATCCTGAAAAAGACTGAAGGCAAAAGAGGTTGTGTCAGAGGATGGGCTCTTTAGATAGCATCACCGACTCAATGGACATGAATTTGAGAAAACTCGGAGATAGTGAAGGACAGAGAAGCCTGGCATGCTGCAGTCCATGAGGTCTCAGAGAGTCAGATCCAACCTAGCAACTGAACAACAACAATAAATATTATAATAGGGATTCCATTAAATCTGTAAATTGCCTTGAATTGCGTGTACAGTTTAATAATGCTAATTTTTCCAATTCTTTTTTTTTTTCCAGTTCTTGAACACAAATATTTTTCCAATTATTTATATCATCTTCAGTTTCTTTAAACAATGTCCATAGTTTTCAGTGTCTTTCACCTCCTTGGTTAAGTTTATTCTTAGGGATTTTATGGTTTTGATTCAGTTGTAAATGTGATTATTTTCTTGCTTTCTCTTTCATTATTAGTGTTAATATATAAAATATATTCCATATTAATATATAGAAATGCAATATATTTCTGTATATTAATCTTATCTGCAACATTTCTAAATTTATTTCTTAGTTTTAATTGTTATTTTATGGAGTCTTTATGGTTTTCTACATATAATATCATGTCATCTATAAATAGTGAAAGTTTTACTTCTTCTCTTCCAATTTGGATGATTTTATTTCTTTTCCTTGTCTGAATGCTGTGGCAAGGACTTCCAGTACTGTATTATATAAAAGTGATGAGAGTGGGCATCCTTGTATTGTTCCTGATCTTAGAGGAATAGCTTTCAGCTTTTCCCTGTTGATTATTATGTTAGCTGTGGGTTTCTCATAGATGACCTTTATTATGAGGGAGAATGTTTCCTTCGTACCAACTTTTTTGAGAGTTTTTATCATGAATGGATGTTAAATATTGCAAATACTTTCTCTGCATCTATTTATATTATCCTGTGATTTTTGTTGTTTGTTTCATTAGTGTGGTGTATCACACTGATTTATTTGTGGATATGGAGTCATTCTTGTGTATCTAGAATAAATCACATTTGATCATGAGGTATGATGCTTTTAATGTACTGTTGAATTCAACTAGGTAATATTTTATTGAGAATTTTTATGTCCCTGTTCATTAGGCTTGTAATTTTAATTTTCTGTAGTGTCTTTTGTATCAGGGTAATGTTGGTCTCATAAAGTGAGTTTGGAAGTATTCCATCCTCCTTAATTTTTGTAATAGTTTAAGAAGAATAGGCATCAACTCCTCTTTAATTCTTTTGGTAGAATTCTCTGATGAAGCCATTCTGTCCTTAATTTTTATTTGTTGTTGATTTTTATTTATTTTTTCATTAGTAGTATTTTGACTACTGATTTAATTTCATAATAGGTCTCTTCAGATTTATAATATCTTCCTGATGCTGTTTTGGAAGATTGTATATTTCTAGGAATTTATTCATTTCTTCCAGTTTGTTCAGTTTTTGGTATGTAATCTTCACAGTATTCTCTTATGAATCTTTATATTTTTGTGGTATCAGTTGTAACTTCTTTTCCATTTCTAATTTTATTTGCTAAGGCCCTCTCTCTTTGTTTCTTGATGAGTCTGGCTAAAGGATTATCAACTTTATTCAAGGAGCCAGTTCTTAACTTCATTGGCCTTTTCTATTTTTTGTCTCTATTTTATTGATTTCTGCTTTCACTTTTATTATTTCCTTCCTTCTATTTATTTTGTGTTTTGTTTTCTCTTTTCTTCTAATTACTTCAGGTGAAGAAATTGGATTGTTTATTTGATATTTTTCTTCTTTCTTGAAGTAGACCTGTATCACTATAAATTTCTCTTTTAGATATGCTTTTGCTGTGTTCTATAGATTTTTGAAAGTTTTATATATATTTTCACTTGTTTCAGGGTACTTTTAAATTTTTAATTGGAGAATAAGTGTGTCTTTAACTCTGAAGTGGGTTTCTTGTAGGCAGCATATAAATGAGTCTTATTTTTTATCCATTCAGCCCCTCTTAGTCTTTTAAATAGAGTATCTAATCCATTTACTTTTAAAGTGATTACTGATAAGTAAGTGAAAGTCTCTCAGTCATGCCCAACTCTTTGTGACCCATAGACTATACAGTCCCTGGAATTTCTCTAGGCCAGAAAGCTGGCAGGAGTAGCCTTTCCCTTCTCCAGTGGATCTCCCCAACCCAGGGATCAAACCCAGGTCTCCCGCATTGCAGGAGGATTCTTTACCAGCTGAGACCCAAGGGAAGCCTGTAGGTAAGCATTTAATTGCCATTCTGTTACTTGTTTGCTGGTTGATTTTGCTGTTTGTTTTCTTCTTTTTTTAGTTTCTTCCCTTTTGGTTTGACAATTGTTTTTACTGTTATGTTTGGGTTCCTTTCTCTCTTTTTTTGTGTCTCTTTTGTAGGTTTCTGATTTGTGATACCACGTGATAGATAGATGACAGTAATGTAAGTTCCAAAACATTCTAAAAGCTCTACATTTTTATTCCCCCTTTGTAAGAATGTATTTTTTAGTATAAGAGACTTTCCAAACTGCCCCAGGGTTATCTCTGACTCATGGAAATGTGGCCTGTTTATCTCTGATTACATTTCTCAGCCCCATACAACCTGCAGGTGGCAAAACGAGGGGGCAACCCTCGTTTACCCTCTCAGCTGTAACTNCGGGCACTATTTTTAAAAAGATTATCAGCTACACATATGAAAAAATGAGGCAAAGATTTCAGTTCAGTAGCTCAGTCATGTCTAACTCTTTGCAACCCCATTGACGCATGCCAGGCCTCCCTGTCCATTACCAACTCCCAGAATTTAACCAAACTCATGTCCATTGAGTCAATGATGCCATGTAAACATTTCATCCTCTGTCGTTCCCTTCTCCTTCTGCCTTCAATCTTTCCCAGCATCAGGGCCTTTTCAAATGAGTCAGCTCCTTGCACAAGGTGGCCAAAGTATTGGAGTTTCAGCTTCAACATCAGTCCTTCCAATGAATATTCAGGGCTGATTTTCTTTAGGATGGACTGGTTGGCTCTCCTANCCTCTGTCGTTCCCTTCTCCTTCTGCCTTCAATCTTTCCCAGCATCAGGGCCTTTTCAAATGAGTCAGCTCCTTGCACAAGGTGGCCAAAGTATTGGAGTTTCAGCTTCAACATCAGTCCTTCCAATGAATATTCAGGGCTGATTTTCTTTAGGATGGACTGGTTGGCTCTCCTAGTAGTTCAAGGGACTCTCAAGAGTCTTCTCCAACACCACAGTTCAAAAGCATCAATTCTTTGGTGCTCAGCTTTCTTTATAGTCCAACTTTCACATCCATCCATGACTACTGGAAAAACCATAGCTTTACTAGACAGACATTTGTTGGCAAAGTAATGTCTCTGCTTTTTAATATACTATCTAGGTTGGCCATAACTTTTCTTCCAAGGAGTAAGTGTCTTTTAATTGCATGGCTACAGTCACCATCTGCAGTGATTTCAGAGTCCTCCCCAAAAACTTCTGTCACTGTTTCCCCATCTATTTGCCATGAAGTGGTGGGACCGCATGCCATGATCTTAGTTTTCTGAATGTTGAGCTTTAAGGCAACTTTTTCCCTCTCAAGTTTCACTTTCATCAAGAGGCTCTTTAGTTCCTCTTCACTTTCTGCCATAAGGGTGGTGTCATCTACATAGCTGAGGTTATTGATATTCTCCTGGGCATCTTGATTCCAGCTTGTGCTTCATGCAGCTCAGCATTTCTCATGATGTACTCTGCATATAAGTTAAATAAGCTGGGTGATAATATACAGCCTTGATGTACTCTTTTTCCTATTTGGAACTAGTTTGTTGTTCTATGTCCAGTTCTAACTTGCTTCCTGACCTGCATACGGATTTCTCAAGAGGCAGGTCAGGTGGTCTGGTATTCCCAAAGATTTATGACTTACAAAATAATGATTACAGCCT
>SJYA01003310.1:462019-501459 GCA_006410615.1 Neotragus moschatus | reverse complement strand
TTGCATAGCATTGTACACAAAACATAGAATGTACTCAATAAAAGTGTTAAATAAAAAAAAAATAAAATTGAGGTATAGTTTATGTACAATATTATATAAATTTCAGGGGTACAACATATTGATTCGCAATTTTAAAGGCTACACTCTATTTACAGTTATAAAATATTGGCTATATTTTCTGTGCTATACAATATATCCCTGTAGTTTATTTATTTTACATACATCAAACTCTACCTCTTAATTCCATGCCCCTGTCTTGTCCTTCCCCCTTCCCTCTCCCCTTTGGTAGTCATTAGGTTGTTCTCTATATCTGAGTCTGTTTCTTTTTGTTATATTCACAAGTCTGCTTTATTTTCTGGATTCCACATAGAAGTGATAACACACAGTATGTGTCTGACTTAATTTCACTAAACATAATACCCTCCCAAGTACATCCACGTTGTTGCAAATGGTAAAATTTCACTCTTTTTTCTGTAGCATTCCATTTGTGTGTGTGTATCTGTGTGTGTGTGTGTGTGTACACCATCTTCTATATCTGTTCATCTACTGATGGGCACTTAGGTTGCTTCTGTATCTTAGCTAATGTAAATAACATTTATATGAAAATTGGGATCTGTGTATCTTTTTGAATTAGCATGTTTCTTTTTTCTGATAAATAACCAGGAATGGTCTGCTAGGTCATATGTTAATTCTATTTTTAGGGTGTTTTTTTTTTAACTTTTGAAAATAACATCTTTAGAGTTTTTGCAGAGGTAAAATATTAAACTTAAAATAGGTCTTAGTACATCAAAATACTAAGTTCTCTAATTGTGTTCCAAGATGGTCTTTAAAACATAATATCCCATAAATTACAGAAGAGCAACCTTGATCTGGAATTGTACACAATGAATTTTTACAAACATAATATATTTACGCCTTTACACATATTTTTAGTTTTTTGAGGAAACTCCATACTGTTTTCCATAGTAGCTGCACCAATTTACATCCCCACCAATAGAGTACTAGGGTTCCCTTTTCTCCTTATATTTTTCCTTTTTGATTTTTAAGAAGGCAATCTTCTACTTTTTTTATTTTAAAAAGGATATTAATATCACTTCAGAAAGAATGCTTCAGTTTAAAGGCGTAAGATAAAAGCAAATATATCTTTTCTAAAAGGACTTCCCTGGTGGCTCAGATGGTAAAGCGTCTTGCTTACAATGCAGGAGACCTGGTTCGATCCCTGGGTCGGGAAGACCCTCTGGAGAAGGAAATGGCAACCCACTCCAGTACTCTTGCCTGGAAAATCCCACGGACAGAGGAGCATGGTGGGCTAGGGTCCACGGGGTCGCAAAGAATCGGACGCGACTGAGTAGCTTCACTTTCACTTTTCTAAAAATCTATAAGAGTAGAGTTCACTTAGAGCGTTTTTTTTTTTTTTTTTACCTTACACCCCCTTCTTTTAATTTTTTGAACCATGTGAATATGTTACATATATTAAAATATGTGTATGTGTGAACATACAAATCCACATATTGTATGTTTATTTTGTTCCTCCAAATGTTACTCTTCTGTTTATTCCTTATATTCACAGCTCATGCATAATACATTGTGGCTTTGAGTAGGACCAATAAGTAGAAACCCTCTCTGGTAGATTTTTAATAGAAGACAAAAGAATGAAGCAAACAGGAGACCAAAATAAAAGGCTTCATTGGAGAATATGACTTCCATCAGCAGGTAAATTTCCTTCTGAATTGTAAAAAAAATTCTGAAATGAGATAAATTCATCTCTAATGACCCAGGCAGAGCTGAACTGAAGCAGCTATCACCACATACTGGAGTAAGAGACAAGATATTTAACACCTTAGGACCTGGTACCTACCAATCTAAACTTAGTCCACAGCTGTAGACAGCACAGAGAGCCGTGAGGGTGTGTGAGCCTGCCCAGGCAGGGCCTGATTCTGTATTTAGTGTGAGGAGCAGCACAGAAAAATGTGTGCTGAGAGTACGCCAGCTTCCCCTTCCAGCCCATCAATCAGATCAGTCCAGTCATTTCACCTCTCAAGGGGAACAGTGAAGGAAGAGGGTAGAGAGAAACCAGGAGTGTTACCCTAATCACAAATAGAGATGAAAAGAAACATCACAAATAGGGAAGATTCCTCCAGAAGAATAGACAAAAATGTAAAACTATTAAAACTGTACTAAAACTTTTAAGAAAATAAACAAGGTGCTATGACAGATACCAATACTACGATGAACCTATACATATGTAAATTACTTTCAAAATGAGTGCTATGGATTTATCCTCCTCCCTAAATTCATATATTGAAGCTCTAAACCCTAAATGTGAATGCATTTGGAGACAGGGCCTATAAGGAGATAATTAGAGTTAAATGAGATGTCATTTAACTGATAGAAAGGATTAGCACTCTCGTCCAAAAAGACTCCAGAATGCTCATTCTCTCCCCTGCCAGGTCTTCTTCAACCAAAAAGAGGTCATGTGAGCATACAAAGATTTGATGGCACCTGCAAGCTGAAAGGAGAGGCCTCAGATCAAAACCTACCTTGTTAGCGTCTTATTCTTCAACTCTCTCAGCCGCCAGAACAGTAAGAGATAAATTTCTGTTGTTTAAGTCACCCAGTCTATGGTATTTTGTTATGGCAGCCAGAGCAGACCAATACAATGAGAACAGAACTCTTCTCTTCCCATCTATCTATCGTGTCAACAAGAGAAATATACATAAAATAGAAATCTAGAAAGCTTATGACATATAACTACAAATTTTTATATTTATCTCCATAGTGCCTATTGAATGAAGAGCATTATTTGAACATTATATAAACTATAAGCTGACCTAGATTATAAAGGTTTTTTTAATGTTAAATTAAAATGTAGGTCCCTTAAAAATTATATTTAAATAAATTATTTTCAAGATTGAGTTTTACATTAATTCTATCTCAAATAATATTGCAAACAATCAGTTAAGACTTTTCACTGTTGACTTACTCAGTTGTTTCTCTGTTGGGAACTTTTCTCATGGAGAAAGCCACCATTGCTTTGAAGAGATACTCTTCATTTGTATCCCAAGCATACTGAAAGAGAAGTAACACAGAGAATGAAAAGTAGAGAGGCATGGAATAAGAACTGGTCCACTGGGTTGTAACTGTGGCCACAGTCGTGTTGGTGTGTCTGTCTGTCTGTCCGTCTGTGTCTCTTTCACCTTATACAAAAAAAGACTGGGGACCATGATAAATCATGTCACCATAATGTTTAGGATAGAATCTCCTGGTTATTCTATCACTGCAAGTGTGGTGTGTTTCCCACTGCACACTCTTCTTCAAAATCTGCAGTATTAGTAACCAGTCAACAAACAGGGCATTTGGACATCTCATCCTGTACATAAACAGTTGATTCCTTTTCATCCTTCCTCTTTTCCCTCATAAACTGACTCCCCATCTAAGCTTCCTTTCCTGTATTAACACCAGTACAAGTTTTCAGTTTCTTAGCTGAAAACTTGAGAGTATGTGCATGAAATGGGCTGAATTGTATTTCCCACAAAAAAATTTGTATGTTAAAATCCTAACCCCCAGTACCTCAAAATGTAACCATATATGGAAGACAGTGTCTTTACCCAGGTGATTAGGTTAAAATCAGATCATTAGGGTGGGTCCTAATCCAATATGATGGGTGCCATTGTAAGAACAGGAAATGTGGACACAGACACAGAGGGAAAACATGTGAACATAGCCACCTAAAAGCCAAGGAGATGGTCTGGAACACATCCCTCTCTCACAGAACTCAAAAGGAATCAACCCTGCTGACACCTTGATCTGGGACTTCCAGCCTCCAAAATGAGAGAAAACAAATGGCCATCGTTTATGCCACCGAGTCTGTGGTACTATTACAGCAGCCCTAATCCCAGGGACGGGGGAGCCTAGTGGGCTGCCATCTATGGGGTCGCACAGAGTAGGACACAACTGAAGCGACTTAGCAACAGCAAACTAAGATGGCTGACCTCACATTTTAGGTGTGTAATCTAGCATAACTGGAGAAAATCACAAAACAGTGTGGCTTAACTCAATTCATGGTGACCTACTCCCAAACTGCCTGGCATCCCCTTAGGGGTCTCCATCAGTTGTCTCTCCCCCATGGTTCACAATGACCGTCTCAAATCTCCTTCAGCCCCCACATCTCCGTGCTTTTCCTCATTCCTCACTTTCACTAGGCACTCTTGTTTCTTAAGTAATAGCTACATCTCAAGTCATCCACTCACACACGTCCCACCTCCTGCTCTCCTGACACCAAGTGCAAAACTTCTTCGACAGGCACATGTCGTATCCACATCCTCCCCCAAGGGCCACATGTGGTGTTTCTCCTCCAGTCAATGGCTGCTCCATCCACCTCTATTAGGAATGCTTCCATTTGGCCCTTCTCTGGATCTAAACTATATCAGTTTCCCTCTGTGCATTCAATGCTGACCAGAAGCTGTTCATTGACTTTGAACTATGCTTAAGTCTTTTCCATTAAAATAACAAAGCCAAATCGCTTTATTCAGTCCTCCTTCTACCAACTGTCGCTTCTCTCCTGCCCTTCACAACCGAAATTCCTGAAGGAGTTGTCCATCCTCTGTCTGCAGCTGGTCACTGACCACATATTCTGAACCTCCTCCACCTGCCTTCCAGTCCTTGTACTCCACAAAGCAGCTCTCTTCTGTTACCAATGATCTTCACGTTGCTCAACACAATGAGCAGTTTTCAGTCTCCCCTCGCCTGGCCCCTCAACAGCACTCAACACTCTTGAACATTCCCTTCATCTGAAAGCACTCTCTTTCCTTTCCTGACACAGCATCCTCTTGGTCTTCCTGCTGTCCCTCTGCCTCCTCTGCAAGGGCTTTAAGAATCACAAAGCTCAAGGCCAGCCCCTCTCCTTTGGCCATCCTCCACCTTCTTCATTAGCACTGTCATCATCACTTCAGCGCAAGAGACACGGGAATGGATATCTCAAGCCAGTTCAATAATGCCTCAAACTCAGT
Source organism: Neotragus moschatus (assembly GCA_006410615.1). Lineage (NCBI taxonomy): Eukaryota > Metazoa > Chordata > Mammalia > Artiodactyla > Bovidae > Neotragus > Neotragus moschatus. The sequence goes on along the minus strand of SJYA01003310.1, from coordinate 496,450 downwards.
AAATCCAAAAGCCATGGTTTTCTTATCTATTCTCAGTTCCCTGACTCATAAAGGGGCCATCATCCATCTAGTTGCTTATCCTTGACCTATCCTCTTCCCTCCCTTGCCATCTCATCCCATGGCTCTCAAATCCCTTCACTGCCCCTCTCTCCATCAACACGGTGGACTCCAAATGGCCATCATCTCTCACCCATACTGCTCCAATCGCCTCCCAACTGGTTCCTTCTGTCTACTCTAGTCTCTTTGAGTCTGTCTTCTACTCTGTGGCCAAAGTGTCTTGCAAACACACATTCTGTCATGACACCCCTTCCACGAAACTCCCACTTGCTTTATAAATAATACCAAAACTCCTCAATACAATCCATAATTCTTGAGCCTGACCCCTCCTTTCTCTCGAAGCTTATTACATGCGATGCTCCTCTTCACTGCTCCAGTTCCAAACACCTTGGCCATCCTTCCACCCTTCACTCTTCTCACGTTCCTCCCTTGTAATAAGCCTTGGCATGTGCTAGTCCCTTCACTCTCTTTCCTTGTATTCCCCAGGTTCACTTCTACTAGTGTTTTAGACCTCATAATAAATGCCAGGTCCTGTGGCCTCTAATGAGGCCAAAGTCCCTGTGGACTTCTCTTTCCTGAAATGCTTGTCAAGATCGCACACTTGCATTTGGTTCATTGGATATGCAACCAATCCCACAACTATAAGCTCCCCAAGGATAAGGATAAGTCTGGTTTTAGCTGTACCACATCCTGAGCATCCAGTGTGGTGCCTACCCTGAGGATTCTGGGAAAAGCAACCCTACGCACTGGCAGAGATGGTGGATTCTGCCATCAAACCTGACCACTGTCCCCTGCTGACTTGAGATCACGAGTAGGTCACTTAATGTCTTTGCACCTCTGTTTTCTCATCCACCTAATGAGAATGGGAATACCCATGTCATTTTCCTCAAAAGGCTGTTGTGAGAGCTAAATGGGCTAATGTGGGCAAAGTGATTAGAAGGGTCCCAGGTAGAAGTAGCTAAGTTCTCAAGGAATGCTGGTGTTAGAATGATTATTACTCATTGAGTGAACAAAATGGTGTATTGCCTTGCAAACCAAATATGTCCAAGTTACTTCAGCATTTCTTTTCATCATCTCTAGCCTGAGGCATCTTACTCTCACCTTCTACTGGGAAAAATTTTCACAGATCACACTGGCAAACTGAAACTAGAATGACACAACACCATCTCATTAATTCGAGAGTCTTTACTGTTCCTATCGGAGAAGGCAATGGCAACTCACTCCATGTTCTTGCCTGGAGAATCCCAGGGACAGGGGGAGCCTGGTGGGCTGCCGTCTATGGGGTTGCACAGAGTCACACACGACTGAAGCGACTTAGCAGCAGCAGCAGCTTTACTGTTCCTAGAGCTACCGTAGCTCCATGAGTGTTTTTTTAACTTTAATTTCATAAACATATATTTCATGCTGCTATCTTGATATTTTGAGAATTTAAGACAAATGATCATAGAAGTGGAGCATTTTGTGCCATGAAAGATCTTACGTGGGTGAAACACGCCCTCGTTTCAATGATGAGAAAAGTGACTGACAAAATTCGAATAACCACTACGGTGAGGAGCAGAGCCCAAACCAGGCCTGTTTTGGGTATTGCAGAACTTGGCATATTTTCCAGCATACACTGCAGATTAAATACTTCAGGCAAAATCACTTTCTTAACAATTTCTATTTACTACAAATCGTTTTGCTTTAAGAAAATATCAGATTTGACATCTTTAGAAGTAGTTTGTGCAAGTTTAAGATAACTATGCACAGAGGATCATTATTAGAGAAAGCAGTGTTATTAGCAAACAAAATTTTAAAGGAACATGTAGGATCTGCACTTACTGCTTTATCTCCCAGGGCTGTTCTGATACTAAGTCTCACTTTAAAAGCATTTTCTGCATCTGCCAGAGGAAAAAAAGAGAGCAGTACATGATGATAAAATCCGTCAAAATGGAGCCTGATAAATCCTAATATTTAATGCAACTCAAATCAATAGACCCTGGTTCAATTCCTGGGTTAAGAAGATCTTCTGGAAAAGGGATAGGCTGCCCACACCAGTATTCTTGGGCTTCCCTGGTGGTTCAGCTGATAAGAATCCACCTGCAACGCAGGAGACCTGGGTTTGATCCTGGGTTGGGAAGATCCCTTGGAGAAGGGAAAGGCTGCCCATTCCAGTATTCTGGCCTGGAGAATTCCACGGACTCTACAGGCTATGGGGTCGCAAAGAGTCAGACACGATTGAGCGACTTTCACTTTCACTCTTTTTTTTTCCCAAATCAACAGAACACAGATTGCAATTAAACTGTCCCTAATACTTATGAAAGTTTAACTGCAATCATCTTAGATGACTGAAATTTTTCTTTCAAACTCAAAAACATTCACAGGCTCAAGTTTCAAGCCACAACACATCGGCAGATTTAGAAAAATAAAGAAGTCTTTCAGTCAGAGACTTGTCAATCATTCAGAAAACTGTTAATCTATTTCAAAGTTTCAAGGCTTACGTACCTGGTTGACAGAGATCGGCACGAATAGCAGTTACTAGAAAAAAGAGCAGCCACAACATTCTTTCAGAATGGAAAACCACAAGGCAAACGGAGGGAAAAAAAATTTACCCTTCACTTAAAGCTGCCTTAGCCATTCTGTGACCCGGATTACAAAATGAAACAAAGAAGCAAGTCACCACCTAAAAGGTTTAATGATTAACCCCCATCATTTGGGTTAATATTTTGATAGAAGCAGCCCATCTCCTGCCAGTTATTTATGAAAATCTGTTTGGAAAACAGATTAGCTGTCCTTCCCAAACTACCTCCAAAGAATGTTTTCTCTGCTGACTCAGAAGTTGGAATCCTCCCCGGCCCTTTCTTCTGTTGTCTGGTTAAATGCACAGTGGAAAGAATTAGTCCTTTCTGGAGGTTTACGATGTGAACTCTCTGCCTTTTCAGGGCTGAAATATCTGGCTTACAGATAGACTATCTTAATTTAGGAAACAAACATCACTCCTTTCTATCTCTGGTGAACAAAGGACACCCTTCCAAGACTGGCTTCATCTGACTGTCACCTCCACAGGTAAACATTCAGGAGAGCTTCCAAATCAAAGAGAATGCTTTGGGTCAGCCCTAAGGTCTGGTAGTTGTGTAAAATTAATGACATAGAGCAGTGCTATCCAATGGAACATTCTGTGATGATGGAAATGTTCTTTATCTGCAATATATAGTATGTATACAGCACATACAATGTACTAACCACTAGGCATAGGTGGCTGTTGAGCACCCAAAATGGGGCTACTGCTGCTGAGAAACTGAATTTGTATTAATTTAATGTAAAAATTTGTGGCTAGTGACGATGGTCAATGCAGTTATACAACAGTAATTAGGAACCACTTACCATGAACTGGGGCTTCCCCGATAGCTCAGTTGCTAAAGAATCCACCTGTAATGCAGGATACCCTGGTTTGATTCTTCGGTCAGGAAGACCCCCTGGAGAAGGGATAAGCTACACACTCCAGTATTCTTGGGCTTCCCTGGTGGCTCAGCTGATAAAGAATCCACCTGCAATGCAGGAGACCTGGGTTCAATCCCTGGGTTGGGAAGACCCCCTGGAGAAGGGAAAGGCTACCCACTCCAGTATTCTGGCCTGGAGAATTCCATGGACTATATAGTCCATGGGGTCGAAAAGAGTCGGATACGAGTGAGCAACTTTCACTTTCACCATGAACTAGCTTCGCCAGACTATTCCTCTAATCCTCAAAACAGCATCCCACATCGCTGTGTTATAATCAATTTACATACGAGAAAACTGAGGATTCAGTGTTTAAGGCATTGGTGGCAACAGGAGGAGTGGAATGGGTGTCGCTTTACCAGCCTGGATGACTTACACCTGAACCCTATCTCCACCACGCTGAACCAGACTGTGTTTTGGGTCATCACTGGTCAAAACGAACATTGTAACAAAATCTCAGAGATGCTCTGAGGACTATGGCAGTGGGTAGAGAAGAACCGTCCCCTCATGGGCATTCTACAGATGCCAATCAAGCCCCCAGCAGGCCAGTGTCGGGGCTTTTCTCTCTACCATGCAGCCTCTGCATGAGTTCAGTCCCCAAATTCTACCTTGTTGCTTAAAAACCATGAATGGAAGAATCAGATTGGATGACCCCATTGTTAAATAGAAAATTTGGATTTTTAAAGAAACAACAAGAAAAATATCAACAACTATACCTCTCATTTCCCCTTCCTGGTTAGGGTGATAGTTTATTATAGATGACCCATTGCTGTCAGCTTGGACTGTGAAGAAAGCTGAGCACTGAAGAATTGATGCTTTTGAACTGTGGTGTTGGAGAAGATTCTTGAGAGTCCCTTGGACTGCAAGGAGATCCAACCAGTCCATTCTAAAGGAGATTCAACCAGTCCATTCTAAAGGAGATCAGCCCTGGGTGTTCTTTGGAAGGAATGATGCTAAAGCTGAAACTCCAGTACTTTGGCCACCTCATGCAAAGAGTTGACTCATTGGAAAAGAGATGGACACGACTAAGCGACTGAACTGAACTCCACTTAAGGAGCTTTTCTTCATCTCCTTCACCTCCGTTGCCAGGATACAGAGTCAGGAAAAGTTGTGCTAGAGAGAGATGTGGCCCAGTCTCTTTGGGTTCTGGAATGAACCCAGTCATTCCAGAAATTTCACTATTATGGGAAATGGAAATTTCCTAGAAGAAAGGGGCTGCATAACTAATCTCTGAAAACAAAGTCAGACTAGATGAATTTATCTTAGGAAATGTTAGACCAGGCATCCTGTGGGGAGGAGGGTGGCAGGGAATAGAGATTGTACCAAAACTGATTATTTGCATATAGTAAAGCCCTGGAGAGATAGGAATCTGATTCAGACTTGGTTTAGCCTTAAGACTTCATAAAAATATCAAGTATCTCTTTTGCTTTTACTTAGGAGGACTGTAGACAATAAAACAGTGAACTGTATTTAAGCCATTCATTTGAAAAAGAGAAGAAACTCTCTTCTCTTTTGAATTAGGATTTCTCAATGTTTGTTGCCTCATTTTAAAAATCAACAGAGACAAGGCAACAGAAGTTCTGTATAGAAAATACAGAGAAGCAAAAAGAGAAAAGTACAAAAATACCTATAACACCCATACGGATTACCAGTGTGAATATATTTTAATAGTTGAAACACACGTTCCTTAGCCTTGGATCTTCTTGTGTGTTCCCTTGTGATGCTATTGTCGTTTGCTCTCATTGTAGTGGCCCTGTGAGAACAGGGCAGCATCACAGTGGGAATCACATGGGCCCTTGTCTTCTTCCTCACCCTAATGAGAATGCTGCTCCCCATGGGATCTGGTGAGTCATTTTACTTTTTAAAATATAATTATTTATTTATTTTGACTGTGCAGTGTGGCTTGTGGGATCTTAGTTCCCTGACCAGGGATTGAACCCATGCCCTCGACAATGAAAGCACAGAGTCTTAACCACTGGACAGCCAGGGAATCCTCCAGTGAGTCACTTTAAATTTGATATATCATAAGGTAAAAGCACCTTTTCTTCCTAACTTACTGAAAACTTCCTTTGTCAATAAGTGACATTGAATTTTATCACCTGCCTTTTCAATATCTATTAATATGATCCTAGAATTTTTACCACTTGGCATGTTATATTAAAAAATTTCTTTAGGTTGATCCAATCTTTAGATAAGCTTAGTTTGATTACTTCTAACCTGCTTCTGGACTTACTTGCTGTGTTTGTTTTCTTTAGCTTTTTAAATCTATTTTCATAGAAGAATACCATTTAGGTTCCTATTCAAGTGCTAATCCCTTTTTCCAGTCCTTACAGTACCACCTTGAAAAATGGTACAAAACGATTTGTAACATTATCTACATTCACAAATACTTGAAAATGCAGAAGAAATTAAATATTCAGAGTTGAAGAATCTGGACTATAGATATTTTGGAGGAAGAGTTCTTAATTTTAAAACTTCCTTATGTCATTAATCGCAGGTTTCTTATTTCTTACCCTTTTCACTGTTTACAATATCCAAGAGAAGCGTTCATTTCATTAAGATTTTCCAATCTTCTCACAGACTGTACACAATATATATCTCATAAAATACTCCATTGTTATAGTATATAACTATTTCCCAGTTATATATTGATTTTTCCCTCATTTTTCCACTGTTCTTTCCAGAGATCTACCTACTCTTTTTGTTGGTTAATCAAAGATTTTGCATTTAATTTTTAATTCCTCTGCTTCCTGATTCATCCAGCTTTACAGTTATTCTTTACTCTCACCATCATACTAGTTTTCTTGTTCTTTTTATAACTCTTGAACTGGCTAATAGGCTTATTTATTTTTAATCTTTCTCAGTTAATATGAAAATACCTGTGGCTATGAATTTTCCTTGGAATATTGTTCTGGCCACATGACATAACAAGTACAAATGTACAGCGATCTCATTCAATTTTCTAAATAGTCTAAACTTACAGTTTTAATTTTTCCATACCCCAGTATTAAGAAAAATATTAGAAAATTAGAAAAGTATTTGTCATTAGCAAAAAAAAAAAGCAGCCAAAAATGAAATGATTAAAAATATTGCCTTTTATAGGTCCTGTAAGATGAATAGAAAAAGAAAACGTTTAGTGATAAGATACTGTCAATAACTTGACTTAAAACATGAAGACTCTTACAAGGTCTGGATCAGTTGGAATGTACTAAAAAAGATTTTAACTAAAGACCTTGAGAGTTTAGTAAAAGTGGTGAACCCAGAACTAGATGCTATCGTTCTTGACTCTCAACATAGTGGGGTTTTTTCTTCCACTTTTCAAAATCTTGCACATATTTAGTCTTTATTTTCATGCACAATTATAAGTATTAAACCTCCAGAAAATTCATATCAAACTTGTTCCATACAATGCTCATTTCAGCAATTTTACAAATAGGAGCTTAATAATTTATCAGTAACAGTGGTAATGATAACTAAAGTGGTTTCAAACATTCAGAATATGGCCCTATTACTGTCAATGTTTAGAGTTTCAAGAATGCAGATAAAAAGTTGAGACTACTATTGCTATAAGCAATACAAAAGGCACTGAGTTTCCTGAGACAGGAAAGAGAAATTGATTTCTCCGTGCTTTTTCATACTCCACACCACCACTGGAAAGCAGTTTCTCGGCACGTAACTACTGATCTGGAGAATGAATTAAATATGAGATCAGACAAAAAGGAAACACATGAGTTGGTCTTTTGACTCACATAAGATGCCTTTTAAAGTTCATCAGAGCTGTAAATGCATGTGGGGGATGTATGCTCCATTTACCTGCGATAAAACAAGATGTAGTATAGAGGACAACTGCAGCTTTGAAATTTTAACTGATTGCTTCACTGCCACAATCCAGGTAATTTGCAAACCTAGAATAACCTGAATACTGTGAGCTTTCATTTTTTTATCTTTAAATATTTTAACCACCGTTACAGGTCTATCTCAATGATCACCTCCTTTAAGAAATCTTTCTTTTCTTCTTGTTAGAGATTCTTAGCTGTTGTTTGTTGTGGACTTGTCCATTCTACTAACTTTTCATTCTCTGTCCTGCGTTTCCACAGCATTTTGTTCACAGTTGCACATGGATCTATTGCCAACATGATTTGCTTCTGGATCCTTCAAATTTTAAGTTCCTGGAGGGCAGGGATTATATTTGGTTCCATTTGCATTTCTCATGGCCCATGAATATTTGATAGTAAAACTGAGCTGACTTACTTCAGTCACAAATAGGCATTCTAAGACACTTAAGACCATGGAAATGAAGTATCATGAAGTACACTGCAATTTCTTTGACCATCTCCACCAGAGAAAGACAACTCCCAGTACTTTGAAAAAATCAGGAACCCTGGGCTTTGGAAAACTTCTGTCTCTACTCCCAGACCTTATGCCCTTTTTAGATGAGAAAAAAAATCCAAAGCTATAATATTCGAAGGCTAGTCAACTTTTGTAGGTTAATCAACAACTGTAATTTTATGAACCTTACCTTTTCACCCCCACAGGGTAACAATTTTCAGCTTCAGAGAAAGTTAATCACTAATCTTTAGAAATAAAGATTAATTCAGACAAACTAAGTGAGTATAATTCTGCCAATTTTATATTCATAAGGTAGCAATTTAAAGAACACTTTCATAAACAGAATGCATATGTGACTGACCGTCTCATCTTGTCCATGAAGACCAATACATTCAAATGAGTCCCATGTACAATGTAAATTGTTGCAGGTACTATAGAAAGCAGGATGCAGATTCCTTAAGAAAACTAAAAATAAAGAAAAAAGAAAGATGAAAACTCTAATTTGAAAAGATACATGAACCCCAATGTCCACAGCAGCACTATTTACAATAGCCAAGACATGAAAGCAACCTGAATGCCCATCAACAGGCAACTGGCTTAAGACAATGTAGTACAGATACACAATGGTATATTAACCATAAAAAAAGAATGAAATATTGCCATTTGCAGCAACATGGATGGACCTACAGACTATCATACTATGTGAAGTGAGACAGAGAAAGACAAATATGATATCACTTTTATGTACAATCTAAAATATATTACAAATGAATCTTTATATAAAACAAAAATACTTATAGACATAGAAAGCAAATTATGGTTACCAAAGGAGAGAGGGGGTGGATAAGTAACAAGGATTTACTGCTATTACAGAGAACTATATTCAGTATTTTATAATAACGTATAAAGGAAAATAATATGAAATATATATATATATATAACTGAGTCACTTTGCTGTACATCTGAAACTAACACACTATTGTAAACCAATTATACTTCAATGAAAATAAATACAAATTTTTTTAATAAGAATTTTTAAAAAATGAGTCCTATGCAATAAAAACAAGATTTTACTAACATAGCCAACACTGCTTGGGTATTGTATTAAGACTTTTCTTATGGTTTCAACAAGTCATGATATTTTTTGTCTGGGTAAAAATTACTGTAACCACACTCTATGGAGTACTATTTTCCATCCTTAAATCTTGTATCTGACTGCCAGTTAGTGTTACCCGATCACATTTAGCCCTGCCACTAAGTACCGCTGTTACCAACCTCCATAAAGACATAAAGAGGTAGAGGGCTTCCCAAGTGGCACAGAGGTACAGAATCCACTTGCCAATGCAAGAGACGCAAGAGATGTGGGTTCCACTCCTGAGCTGGGATGATCCCCTGGAGCAGGAAATGGCAACCCATTCCACTATTCTTGCCTGGAAAATTCCATGGACAGAGGAGCCTGGTGGGCTACAGTCCATGGGGCTGCAAAGAGTTGGACACAACTAAGTGACCGAGTATACACGCACAAAGAGGCAAAGAGGCTCTGTATATTTTAGGTTCAGTTCAGTTCAGTTGCTCAGTCATGTCCAACTCTTTGCGACCCCATGAATCGCAGCATGCCAGGCCTCCCTGTCCATCACCAACCCCCAAAGTTCATTCAAACTCATGTCCATGGAGTCGGTGATGCCTTCCAGCCATCTCATCTGTCATCCCCTTCTCCTCCTGCCCCCAATCCCTCCCAGCATCAGAGTCTTTTCCAATGAGTCAGCTCTTCACATGAGGTGGCCAAAGTATTGGAGTTTCAGCTTTAGCATCAGTCCTTCCAATGAATACCCAGGGCTGATCTCCTTTAGAATGGACTGGTTGGATCTCCTTGCAGTTCAAGGGACTCTCAAGAGTCTTCTCCAACACCACAGTTCAAAAGCATCAATTCTTCGACGCTCAGCTTTCTTCACAGTCCAACTCTCACATCCATACTGACTGCTGGAAAACCCATAGCCTTGATTAGATGGACCTTTGTTGGCAAAGTAATCTCTCCTTTTTAATACACTATCTAGGTTGGTCATAACTTTCCTTCCAAGGAGTAAGAGTCTTTTAATTTCATAGATGCTCTCATTTTCATAACAGAAGCTTAAGCTACCCTCATTCTGGTTGATACACAAAATACATGAAGTAATCAAAAGATCAAAGTTTTTTTGCCCTTGTGGCCAGTGACAATGACCTTGATCTTTCTACTGTATGAAATCATCAAAAACTTACAGTAAGAAATGTTTTTGAAGACTGCCTAAAAGACATGGATGTAAGACCTCTATTACTACAAATCAGAGATGCCAGGTAAGTTTTTGCAACCACTCATCCATCCTGAACCCACAAAAGACATTGTTAATCTATTATAGAACATTTTACTTCTAAGCCTGGACTCAGTCACAAAACTCCAATGCAGTTATTCAGTCAGTCGACATATGAGTTCAAACTTACTTGCCATCATGGGGAATAATGAGCTGTCCTGACTAAGCCATACCATTAAGGGTCTGTGATCTCAAATAAACAGGAAAGTGTGGGTGGTTCACAGAATTGATTTAATGAACTATGCTTTGTTACTGTGGCAACAGTTTACATTGAGGGGATCTATATGAAATTCTTTTAAGACACTTGCTTCCTACTTAGTTCATAGCATCATTATGATGAAGAATTAGGATTTCCATTGGAACTAAACATCAAGAAAAACTGTGCATCTCAAAAACAAACAAATGAACTTGCAAGGTGTTATGCTAAATGAAATAAGCCAGACAGAGGAAAAAAATACCTTATGATCTCACTTATATGTGGAATCTAAACACACACACACACACACACACACACACACACAAACCTGAACTCACATAGGCTTCAACAGTACATGAACCGAAAACTTCCAGAAGGTTCAAGTTTGATTTAGAAAAGGCAGAGGAACCAGAGATCAAATTGCCAACATCTGCTGGATCACAGAAAAAGCAAGAGAATTCCAGAAAAACATCTACTTCTACTTTATTGACTACACCAAAGCCTTTGACTGTGTGTATCACAACAAGCTGTGGAAAATTCTTCAAGAGATGGGAATACCAGACCACCTCCCCTGCCTCCTGAGAAATCTCTATGCAGGTCAAGAAGCAACAGAAGCAGACATGGAACAACAGACTGGCTGGAAAAGGAGTATGTCAAGGCTGTATGTTGTCACCTTGCTTACCTAACTTGTATGCAGAGTACATCATGCAAAATGCTGAGCTGGATGAAGCACAAGCTGGAATCAAGATTGTTGGGAGAAATAGCAATAACCTCAGATATGCAGATGACACCACCCTTATGGCTGAAAGTGAAAAGGAACTAAAGAGCCTCTTGATAAAAGTGAAAAAGGAAAGGGGAAAAAGCTGGCTTAAAACTCAGTATTCAAAAAACTAGATCATGACATTCAATCCCATCACTTCATGGCAAACAGAGAAACAATGCAAACAGTGACAGACTTTCTTTTGGGGGGCTCCAAAATCACTGAAGATGGTGACTGCAGCCATGAAATCAAAAGACGCTTGCTCCTTGAAAGAAAAGCTATGACCAACCTAGACAACATATTAAAAAGCAGAGACATTNAAATCACTGAAGATGGTGACTGCAGCCATGAAATCAAAAGACGCTTGCTCCTTGAAAGAAAAGCTATGACCAACCTAGACAACATATTAAAAAGCAGAGACATTACCACAAAGGTCTGTCTAATCAAAGTTATGGTTTTTCCAGCAGTCATGTATCGATCTGACAGTTGGACCATAAAAATTGCTCAGTGCCAAAGAATTGATGCTTTTGAACTGTAGTGTTGGAGAAGACTCTTGAGAGTCCCTTGGACTACAAGGAGATCCAACCAGTCCATCCTAAAGGAAATCAGTCCTGAATATTCACTGGAAGGACTGTGCTGAAGCTGAAGCTCCAATACTTTGGCCACCTGATGCAAAGAATTGATTCATTGGAAAAGACCCTGACGCTGGGAAAGAGTGAAGGCAGAAAGAGGATGAGATGGTTGGGTGGCATCACCGACTCGACGTGAGTTTGAGCAAGCTCCGGGAGTTGGTGATGGACAGGAAAGCCTGGCGTGCTGCAGTCCGTGGGGTCACAAAGAGTCAGACAGGACTGAGCAACTGAACTGAACTGAATGAAAAGCTACAAATTTATTTATAAAATAAATAAGTCATAGGGATGTAATGTACAGAATGGTGACTACAGTTAACAATATTGTGTTGTATATCTGCACGATGCAAAGAGAGTGAATCTTAAAAGATCTCATCTCACACAAAAAAATCTGTAACTATGTGTGGATGTTTATTAGATTTACTGTTGTGATCATTTCACAATTATATCAATATTGAATCATTATGTGTACCTCTGAAACCAACATATTGTAATATGTCAATTAGACCTCAATTTTAAAAAGAGAGGCATTTATCAAGTCCTCTTCCACCTATAATCAACCCCCTGACCACATCTTAGCTAATTTTCCTTTCAATTCTTATCTCATCTAAACCCAAGCTGGGAAATCTCAGGCTATAAGCTCCTTGAAGTCACTCTTGGCACTGGAACATAGTACTCCATAAATATGATTTCAGTGCATGAATAACTGAATGGCTAATGGAAAGTGTCCTTCCCCTGCTGCTGCTAAGTCACTTCAGTCGTGTCCGACTCTGTGCGACCCCACAGACGGCAGCCCACCAGGGTCCCCCATCCCTCGGATTCTCCAGGCAAGAACACTGGAGTGGGTTGCCATTTCCTTCTCCAATGCATGAAAGTGAAAAGTGNCCAGAGAGTTTGGGAAGTGAGGGGCTGGCAGTTTCAGTGATCGAGTCCTACCAAACTGGGATTCAGTCATATCTGCATTGTTGATCTTCTCCCTGACTATGCCAAGGGCTATGGACAGATTCACAGCCATCTTCAGAGCAGAGGATCAGCAGCTATGTCTTGTGGCCATATCTAAGCCTTCTCTACCCCTCAGTTCTTTTGTTTTTCTTTTGTGTCCAGTCCTGGAGCTAGAGGGGAAGAGTCTACCAAATACAGATGTTGTTGGTGGCTGTGATTCTCTGTAGTATGAGTTACGAGCTACTGCTCTCAAACTTCTCTTGTGGTCTAGTGGTTAAAACTCCAAGCTTCCATTGCAGGGGGCACAGGTTCGATCCCTAGTCTGGAAACTAAAGTGCAGGGAGGCCAAAAAATAAGTAAAAGCTACTGCTCTAAGGATGCTGGAAAGTCCTTGTTATTAATGTAATTTCCTCTTGTTTATTTTTGCTGAAAAGCTTGAAAAACATGGGGAGATAACAAAGATGTGTTCACAATATGTTGAGTAGGATTCATTCTCTGTCAACCGCATTGCTTTCTGCTTCCTCTTTTTCCTTTGCTGACAATCTGGTCATCTTCACTGTGCTGTTTAAAATTCTTGATGGAATATGGAGGGAACTCGGGAATCTGGTGAAAGCTTTCACCCTACTCATAAGCTGCCCCTGCACATCCCTCAGAATGGTCTCTATTCTCAGCCTGCATTGAAGTCCACAGCTTACCAAAGTTCATTCATCTCCTGCTTTCCCCAAGAGCTACACTGTTCCTGAGTATTTTGGAAATGAAAACCTTTCAACTTTCTAAGGCTTTCCTACTTTACTCAGAAATTTAAACTCAGTACCAGGTCTAAAATTCATCTAAAGGCCGAAAGAAGTAAGAGCACCATTGCTGTGCTTGTGCACATCTGCCCTGATGTTCCTGGAGCCAGGCAAAAGGCTGCCACCACTTATACTTGGAGTACAATAAGAGTTGAGTTCCTCTTGACTAAATATGAATATTGAGGACATCTGATGGAAAGAGGGAAATTCCACTGAAGAAATTAGTTGTAGCGCACTAAACAATTATAAACGTAACCTTTGATAACCCCATATTGGGATCATACTGTGAAAGAAGTGAGTCAGGAGGAAACAGATCTTTCTCAGTCAAGATAAGGAAACATATAATTAAAATTTCAGAGAATTGGAAAAGGCTATCTTCCTTTCTAAGTCAGAAGGCAAAAAGTCAACAGTCCATTTGATAAGAATCAAGAAATTTATTTTCAATGTAATAATAACCTTTAGTTGGGTTATTTTTTTTTCTGTTTTGCAAAGTATAAATGGCTTAATCAGGCAGAGTTCGAGAGCCAAGGCATTTGATAAATAATCTACAAATTATTTTAAAAGGCTTTTGGAATCTATTTTCATTCATGGATTTCTGTCTGCAAAACAGCAGATAAGGAAGCAAAACAGCAGATAAGGAAGGTGTAAGTAAAATCTAAGAACATATATAAATAATGATAGCAAAGGGGATGTAGCACAAAAAGCTTACCTTCCCTCGTTCCATCCATGTCATGGGCACATCTTTCCTGTGCCTGTATAACAAAATACAGCTTGAGAATACTGTACATTTATACATTCCAGGATTCACCCGTGGCCTATTTAATAATGAGTATTAGTTTACTTTTAATGCTAAATTTTGCAGTTTATACTCTAGGTACAAATTCATAAACATTTTTTCTGATAAGGATCTTTCTGAAGCATATATCTTGACATAAATAATCTCTTGTATTGTTACAAGTATTGTAGCCTGTGCTGTGCTCAGTAACTCAGTTGTGTCTGACTCATTATGACCCCATGGACTGCAGCCCATCAGGCTTTTCTGCCCATGGGGATTCTCCAGGCAAGAATACTTTACTGGGTTGCCATTCCTTCCTTGAGGGTATCTTCCCAACCCAGGGGTCGAACCTAGGTCTCCCGCATTGCAGGCTGATTCTTTACTGTCTGAGCCACCGGGGACACCCTAGCATTAGCTAAATTTTCTATTGGGATTTCCTTGGAACCCTCCTTGCCTCTGACATTTCATGCTCCCTTCCTTCCTTGGTTGCATTTGACTTCCCTTTGTCTAGGCCTCCCTAATCATTCCATTTTGTTAGTCTCCCTCTAGACACCTGTTACTCCTGGGGGAGGGGATTTTGCTTCTCTTTCTAGCCTCAGGTCTCCTGAGCAGCAGCGCTGCATTGCCAACTCTCCCTAGACCTCTGATCTCACCTGCCCCCTCCCTAGCACCTCAAATCCAGTAGGGTTAGCAATAAGAGCACCATCTTTCCTTTGCCCGCTGTGCCAGGTTCTGTTTCTCTGTTCAGGGATTCACCCTCGTTCTACCATGAGCTAGACTATTCTACCATATTCTCTCAGTTGAATTATCGGAATTTCATTTCAAACTCCACATACCCAAATCTGATCTACGGATTTCCCACCCAAAACCTTTTCCACACACAGCCTTCCCATCTCAGTTCGTGGCAACTCTATCCTTGCAGTTGTTTAGGCCAAGAATCTGCCAGTCTTCCTTGACTGTTTTCTTTCACATCTTACAGGCTGTGTCCCCAAGATACAGCCGATGCCCAACCACTTCCTACTATGTCCACTGCAGCATCCTTAGTTGCAGCCCCTGGATTTTCCTGAATGTGGTCCCTGCTTCTTTCTTCCATTCTGGTCATTTTCCAATAGGGTACCCTGAATGACATTTTACAAATGTATATCAGATTAAATTCCTCCTCTACTCCAAAAACCTCATTGTGTTCCCATTTTGCATAGAGCAGTAGTTCCCAATGAGAGGTGACTCCTGTTCTCCAGGGGACATCTGCAATGCCTGAGGATATTTTGGGTTGTCACAGTTGGATGGAGGGTACCACTGGTATCTAGTAGGCAGAGACAAAGGATGCTTCTAAACATGCTACAATGCAAAGACCAGTTCTTTACAACAGACTTGTCTAGTCAAAAATGTCAACAATGCCTAAGCTGAGAAACCCTGAGAAAGAACCTTTACAATGGCCTAGATGTCTCCTTGATACGGCATCCACTACCTCTGGACCTCATCTCCTACCACCCTCCTCTTGGTTTACTCCACTCCTACCGTATTTACCTCCCCCTTCCCCATACAAACAATCTGAATGATGTTTTCCACATGATCGGGACCTCTGCTGTTCATAGCTTTGCCTCCTCTGTCCCTCTGCCTCTAGGTTATTAGGTTTCTGCAAGCTACTGGGGAGCTGATCAAGATTTTAAGCTAAAGATGGTGNTATTTACCTCCCCCTTCCCCATACAAACAATCTGAATGATGTTTTCCACATGATCGGGACCTCTGCTGTTCATAGCTTTGCCTCCTCTGTCCCTCTGCCTCTAGGTTATTAGGTTTCTGCAAGCTACTGGGGAGCTGATCAAGATTTTAAGCTAAAGATGGTGATGATGAGTCACCTGAGGGCCATTCTTCAAGCCTCTGCATGCAAGACACTATGGAGAAGGTTCCAGATTCCGAGGTCCACGCCTGCAAGGCCTTGCAGCCTCTACACCTGCACGTACAAATCCCGGAACCGAGTCTGTGAGTACAGGGCTGCCTGGACAGAGCGGAAGCCTGGTTGTTTCCTAAGAGTCACGTGTGTTGAGTGTGTGCAGCTCTGATGTCAGTGGCATTCCAGACTTGGATTAGATGCCTTGAGGAGAATACCCCATTATTTCTCTGTTTGTTAAAATATGGGAAGTTTTTCCCGTAACTTAATTGAGCTACAGCCGACCTAAGTCTGAGGTACACATCATGGTGATGATCCCTCATTAGAAACTGCAGAAGAGTTACTTGTAGCTGACCAACTGGCCCATGTGTGCTTCGCTGTGACCCCGCAGATCAGGGGAGGTGGCAGATGAGACGTCTTCCCTGACTCCACGGCACTGCTGCCATGGGGGTGGCTCATTCCGTGCTGTTGGGGCTGGACTGTGCACTGCAGATGTTGCATGGCCTCCCTAACAGTCTCAAGACCTCCCTGAAGGTCCCCTGGAGGCAAAGTGACACTGGCACAGAACCCCTGGGATGATAGGAGAGGATAATGTGTGTGATGGTGGAGACAGGAGTTTAATGCACTGGTTAAGTGTATCTGCCAAATAGTTATTTTCTATATTTTCCACCATTCACAGTGAATTCACACAGTTTTCCAATGTTGGTTTCCTTCCAGATTATAGGTTTCTCAACTTTTCTTCCTTGGGTTTACTCTCTCTGACCTTATTTGCACATTGAAAAGGAATTTATGAGCAGTGCCAATCTAGCTAAATCTATTAACTTGAAACTGCTTCATATATATTTTTTTATTCTAAGTTTATTTTGTTTCTTTCATCATTGACTGTGTTCTCATTAAACTGAACTGGCCTGAGTCATAATAAATTTCTGGTTGCTGGGTGTGGCTTCCTACCAGCAAGCCCACATCCTCCCCAGAATGGCTTCTTCTCAACACTGGCACTTTGCGGTCTAAGGCTAAAAATGGAAAAAAGTAGTCATAGTTATCTAGTTACTAAATCTTGTGTGTGAGGGTATTCCTTATCTTCTTATTTATATTTACAGAAAGTATTTACTTTTTTGTATTTACACAATGATGAAAGTAAATTAAGTATGCTCATGTCTTTAGGATAGTTTGCTCCTTTTAGTTCTGACAAAACCCCAGAAGTAGTGGCTTAGGTAGGTGAGGTATTGTCTCTGTTTTTTAATAAACAATTTTTATATTTATATTTATTTATTTGGGTTTTAGTTGCAACACTCGGAATCTTTGGTTGCAACATATGGGATCCTTTTTGAACAGCATATGGGATCTAGTTGGAAATTGGAAATGCAGGATCTTAGCCACCAGACCACCAGGGAAGTCCCAGGGGGACTTCTTTTGGTTAATTTCCCACATCAGATGAAATGTTCTTATTTGTTACTTACCAGAGGAAACAGGAGAGACTCACTGTTTGACTGTGGTTTTCACATACTACATTGTCCCTCCTTGTTTGATCCAGGAAAATATTGGTCTTTGGTGCCCTGGGCCACTGAGCATGTCCTGTTTGGATATCCTGGTCCCTCATCATTTGGTTAGGAAGACAATACTCATTGATTCTGGAAGCTTAGTACCCCAGAAGAAGGCCCAATACACTTGTGACCCAAGACCACTAGGGGTTAGTTAATGTTCAAAGTCCTTAGCGAGCGCGTGCCACACAGTGAGAACTCAGTGCTGGCAGCTACCTCCAGTACCACAGTTGTTACGTCATCACCACCATCATCACGTCCTATGCTCAGCAGCCCCCTCAGACGTCTGACCATTTTTAGGATCTGGGGAGCACAGCGAGGACTGATTGAGGAGGAGGGTGACGCCAGACTGAGAAGCAGCATTTCACTCCCCATCAGCCCCAGGCAGTCACTGGTGTCAGCTCAAACTGCTATTTGCTGTGCTCTCAAGTTACAGACAGTATATGTTGACAGTCCTAACCCTGCAAGCTGGCAATATGATAAAATAAAGATAAAAAAAAGCCTGCACCAATTACCCAAAATGAAAAAAATTAATTTCACTTCATGTATCATCTAGTGAAATTGGGCCTAATTTTTTGTCTGATAAAAAGCATTTAGGTATGAGATCTTAGATCATTGGGAAATAGGTTTTTAATAATACTATTTTTTAATTTAATGAAATATAAAAAATATCATCTAGAATGGAAATGGTACAGATTTTTTACTATTCTATTGATTCCTAACATTCATGATCTCCCTAGTTTTATTAGACAGAAGAGGAACATTTATTTTTAAANGATAAAAAGCATTTAGGTATGAGATCTTAGATCATTGGGAAATAGGTTTTTAATAATACTATTTTTTAATTTAATGAAATATAAAAAATATCATCTAGAATGGAAATGGTACAGATTTTTTACTATTCTATTGATTCCTAACATTCATGATCTCCCTAGTTTTATTAGACAGAAGAGGAACATTTATTTTTAAAACAAATTGGAATAGAATAGCAATGTATAAAATGTAGCTATTAGCCACATGTATATATTTACATGTAAATAATGTATTCAGATTCTATGGCCACCTGTGGAAATTTCCATTAGCAGAGAAACTTCTATTTGACAGGACTGGTCTATTTTATAACTGAACTATGTTAGAAAACTGTTCTATATTTCTCTAATTAATTTTGAAGAACACTAATAAAGCCTGGAGAAAAGCTTGTTTTGCACTGTCTTCACAAAGAATTCCATTATTCCCCTGATAATATGGGCTGGGATACCGAGACTATATTGTTTTCCATTAACTTTCAAATTGTCTTGAGAAACAATGGATGCATTGAGAACCTTTTGGATTTAATTAACAGCCGCAGGGGTATCTGCAGCTACAGTGCACTAGCAAATAGCCCTAAACCCACCATCAGGAAGTGTGGGCCTTAGTCTGCTGTGGGTAACTGCGTGTGATGCTGTGGTTACCTGGGCTCAGCGTCAAAGTGCCTCTTAACAGCCCTGATGCTCTAACAAGGCAGTCTGTGATTCTGTGACCATCCTCAACAAAGTCACGTGAAGGTCCCTGTGTATACCCTCACTGCAGTATCCCTAGGCCCACTAGGATGGCATTCAGTTTGATGAGGAAACAGCATATCTCAAGCAAAAGGACAGTACAGGGCCAGATTTAGGAGAAAAGGTTAATGACGGTATAGAGCAGTAATGTCCAAAAGATATGTAATGCAAGCCACATGTACTCTTCTCATTTAGCAGTCACACTAAGTGAGGGGTAAAGAAACAGGTCAAATGCTGAGGTGGCACAGTGGTAAAGAATCTGCCTGCCAATGTAGGAGCCACAAGAGATGCAGGTTTGGTCCCGGGAAAGAACCTTCTAGGGTAGTAAATGGCAATCCACTCTAGTATTCTTGCCTGGAAAATTCCATGGACAGAGGTGAATGGTGGGCTTCAGTCCATGGTGTCGCAAAGAGACACAACTGAGCATGCACACATGTGCATAATATACTCAGTATATCCAAAATATTATCACTGCAACATGTAGTCAGTATAAAAACTATTAGTGAGGTAGTTTACATGAGTAAGTCTTCAAAGCCCAGTGGGGTATCCTATACCCTACATTTTCAGCACAGCTCAGTGACTGACCAATGGGAGTAACCTGGCAAGGTTCTGGAATAGCATGGCAAGATCAGAGTTTGGGAAGGATGAGAAATAAAATTAGATGGGCATGGTGGGTTCCTAATATGAAAACCTTAGTGCCTGGACACAGAAGTTTGAACTTCATATAGTCTTTAACATGGGAACAACATAATAAAGGTGGTAATCTAGGAAAATTGATGGATGGCAAAACATAGTAGAGGGTAGTAATGTTGCAGGAAAGGGGACCCCTTCCAGGGCCCAAAACTGGGCTCTTGTCTAACACTCAGAAAAGAATTGTCTGAGGAGACACGTGCTGACAAAGCAAGGGATTTTACTGGGAAAGGGCACCCAGGTGGAGAGCAGTAGGTAAAGAAACTCAGGAGAACTGCTCTGCCACGTGGCTCGCAGTCTTGGGTTTTATGGTGATGGGATTATTTTCTGGGTGGTCTTTGGCCAATCATTCTAATTCAGAGTCTTTCCTGGTGGCGCACGCATCACTCAGCCAAGATGGATGGTAGCGAGAGGGATTCTGGGACGTGGACGGACACCTGGTGTCTCCTTTCAACCTTTCCCGAATTCTTCCGGTTGGTGGTGGCTTATTAGTTCCGTATTCCTTATCAGGATCTCCTGTCATAAAACAACTTATGCAAATAGTTACTATGGTGCCTGGCCAGGGTGGGCGGTTCAATCAGTGTGCTTCCCCTAACAGTAAGAGGAGGAAAAGTGAGCAAAAGGACTTTTCTTCGAGGAAAAGTATATGGTGTAGGGGCCTAAACTAGGCTGGTGGTCATGGGCTTGGCAAAGAAGAGATAAACCTCAAAGATCCTTAAGGAAAAAACAATGTGTTCAGCAGAGTAAAAGGAAATAAAGGTAAGACAGGAATGAACCTAAAAGGTTGTTGCTGAGCCTTGAAAGATGCCAGGATTCTTGGCCTCCAGAGGAGACGAATTTAATCCAGGGCCAGTGACGAGGCTTGACTGCTCAGAGCTTTCGGGTAATAAAATTTTATTAACATATAAAAGAGATAGAGAAAGCTTCTGACGGAGACATCAGAAAGGGGCAGAAAGAGTGCCCCGCTGCTAGTCTTTAGCAGGAAGTTATATACTTACTAGCAGGCTGCTAATTAGAGAAAGGAAATGTCTCAAAACCAAGTGGCATCAGGCACATCACTCACAACATCCATTTTGAGATAACACTGGTACAAGGTGAGTCATCCCGGGGCCCTAAAACGACTGCCATGAATCGTGAAGAAAAGCAGGTTTCCAAGTAAATACATAGTCTTATTAACACAGTTTAAGAGAACATTTGTATGAGTAAAACATACTGGTTTGTCAAGTGGGTTCTTAGTCTTAAGCAGAATAGACCTGAAGAAAGAGAGAGTCTAAGGTAAATACATAGTTCATTAACATAACTTAAGAAAACATTTCCATAAGAAAAACACATTGTTTGCTTGGCTCAAGGTTTGAGAAAAGTTAAATTCTGGTGGAAGCAGGTGTTGTCATGGCAACACAGAATTTTAAAGGAAATCACCTTTTAATTTTGTATAGAGAAGGGAAAAACTTCTGACTCATGTAGTTTGTTTCTTCCTGCTGCTTAAGAGAGAGGAAAAAAATGTCTGACATTTGCAGTCTATTTCCTCCATTTTGGGGCCCCTAACCTTCCTGCCTCTTATCCTCTCAAACCCTTCCAAGAATGATCTTTATTTTGTACATTCAGTCCACAAGCATCGATTAAAAGCCAGCTGGGGGGAACTAGAGGGGCAGCAGATAAGTATGCATATAATTATCATTATACCTGTGTAATAAACGTTTTGAAGGAAAAGACCAGAATGCTGTGATTAATAAGAGGGGATTGTTTAAGAGGATAATCAGAGAGGTATGGAAATGACACTTGCTGAAGAGGTGAGAAGCCAAAAGTAGCCAAACCTGAACTGAATGAGGGGAAGTTGATTTCTGAGGAGGAATAGGAATAAAGAGGCTAAGGCAGGCATGATGCCGAAAGACAGACACTTCAGAGGCAGGAGCCGAAGGTGGTACAAGCACAAAGAAAAGCAAAGCCAGGACCAGTCGGGTACATAAGGACTAAAGGCGAGCATATCTTCACTATGGGATCTAGAGGGATTGTGTTGCTCTTAGCACTTTAGTGAACTGTTCCTAATGACAGTGTGGTGTCACTCCTTAAACCTTGGTTGATGGAATCACTAGCTCTATTTCATTTTCCCCACAGAAGAAGCTGGAAACACAGGCTCCATTGGCGCATATAATCACCTTCCTACTTGGAGGGAAAGTCTGAGCAATTACCAAGAAATCATTTTAACTTTTACTTTGTTAGAATGCAGGAAGAGAGAAGAGAACAAAAGTGTGAATTTATCTTTAGTAAACAAGCCCTGGGCAAAAGCTGGCTTCACTAAGAGGACGGTGACCAAAGGTTCCCTGGTAGTTGTGGGGGGATGGTCTGGGTTCCTAAAGGAGGAGGTGAGTGGGAGAAAGCCTGGAAGCTAAACTTAGGAACTGAAGGGCGTGAATTGATAGGAGTGTTACGACCATAAAAGAGGTGCTGAAGGAACAGGCCTGGTTTCCTCAGGCTGCTGTTTCTGTGGGTGAGGGAGAAGATTTTAGGCATTTTTTGAACAAAGTGGGGGCCGATTAAAGGTGAAACAGGGCATCGTCTTAGGCATCTGCTCGTTATTCCTGTCTTCCCTAGTCTCCATGGGAGACAGAGCCTCACCAGCTGGTTTTGAAGGGTGTGAATGCTCAAAGCCTCAGCCTCCCTCTGGGCATCTCAGGGGAAATGATGTCAGGCCTCTGCTGGCGGTCAGCTTTAAGACTGACTCAGGGCTGTTCTGGGGGTTTCTGGAAGCTTTAAAATACCAAGCTAAAAACCTACCAAATACAGCTTTTTAACCCAACAATAGCATTTGGATAATCCATGCTCAGATTAAAGGGCATTTATCAAATTAGGAGCTACAGGGCACAATAAAGGGGAAGACATGGCTCCTGCCTGCAAGGATCTGCATTCCAATCCAATAATAAATGATTATATGGTGCCAGTTCCCTCCATTTTTCACTTTAGATTTCTGAAACAGAAAGCTCTCCTGCTCTCAATAAGTTCTTGTTCTTCAGAAGTTACTTTATACCGAGGGAGAAAACCCAAAACTTTGGGTTCAGACCTCTCTAGAGAAGAGATGATCTGCAGTATGTGAAAAGCTGAGCAGAAAAAAGGGAATACCCTGAGTTTGCCTATTGCTTTTGGCTCTAGACCAAGCTTTCTCACCTTTGGCATTACTGATATTTGCGGGCATATAATTCTTGTGAAAGCCCGTCCTGCTACTATGGAGGATGTTTAGCTGCATCTCTGGCCTCTACCCACTAGATGTCAGTAGCACCCTCCTCCAGTTGGACAACTGAAAAGTGTCTCCAGACATTGCTAATGTCCCCTGGGGTCCCCATAGCTCCCTCCTGTGAGAACCACTGGTCTAGAAACTGCCTGGGCATGCTCTTTGTCTATACTGCGGGCCACGTGTAGGATCCCGCTTGGGGCAGCTATCTCAGGAAGAGAACCATCTCCTGTGTAAGAGGAAACAGGAAGCAAGCTTGTTTTTTTCTGACAAGTGGAGTACCAGTGACCCTGCCATGCACAGAGGGGTTTGACTGGGCAGCAGCTGCCTTGTCACTTTCTCAAATCCTCAGGCGCATTCTCAGCGGTGGGATGAGGTACAGAGGGCCATTGGTCATGATTTATCTCAACTCATATTTTGTCTGGGTTTCCTGTGGGTCTTGGTTCTGCCCATCCATGCTGCTTCTAAAGGGCAGGGACCTGGACAACCCGAATTATACATATGGAGTCTGTCCATCACATGTGCATAGCTCTCTTTGTTGTAAGAAATTTGTTGAGATTTATCAGAGACTTGCCACAAAGACTTGGGGCTTGAGTCTGGTAGAAAAATCAGCACCAGTGATGCCGTGTGAGACAGAGTGTGCGTGTACCCCTGAACTTACAGTGTCATAGCTATGCATGTGACAGACAGAACTCCAGGGACCTTAGCAATGCTAACGTCTGGCCAGGCTTTGCAGGATGTCTGCCTAATCCTCACAGCTGGCTCCCATAAGAGGTGAACTCAGAGAACACGCCTATGTGGGCCCATATGATCCCCGCAGCGAGGATCTCAGCTAGGGGCCCTTTCAATGACAGCCCTGATGTGCTTTCTCCTAGTGCACCCCCTCTGGGAGAAAGTGGACCTGGCCCCGGCGGGTGAGCGCCAGTCGCCCATCAACATCCAGTGGAGGGACAGTGTCTACGATCCTGGCTTACAGCTGCTCACCATCTCTGATGACCCGACCACCTGCCTCCACGTCTGGAATAACGGGTACTCTTTCCTCGTGGAATTTGAAGATTCTGCAGATAAATCAGATGAGAGCCAGACCCGTGGTCTCATCTGGAGTTAAAGGGACAGCTTCATGTCAGCACAGGCCACATCGCACAGCCCCAGGAAGTCTCTTGGTAGCAGTGGTATGGGACTCATTGGACTTACTTCTTTTTTTCATTGTGAAGTACACCTAACATGAAATTTACCATCTTAGCTTTTTTTTTAAGTGTACAGTTCAGTAGTATTACTACAATCACACTGTTGTATGACCATCACCACCATCCGTCCTTATAACTCTGTACCTATTAAATAATAACTGCTTATTCCCCACCCCCACCCCTCCAGCCCCTGGCAGTGAACATTTTACTTCTGTTTCTATGAATTTTGACTATTGGGTGCCTCATTTAAGTGGAATCATACAGTATTTGTCTTTTAATGAGTAGATGATTTCATTGAGCATAATGTTTCAAGGTTCATTCATATTGTAACATGTATAAGAATTTCATTCCTTTTAAAGAGAAATAATATTCCATTGTATGTACAGTTAATCCTTAGACAACACAGAGGAGGGCCAACCCTCTACAAAATTGAGAATCCAAGTGTACCTTAAAGCCAGCCCTCCATATCTGCAGTTCCTCTGTATCTGCAGAGTCACGCAGCTGCAGATTATGTAGTACTGGAAAAAAAAATCCACGTATAAGTGGACCTGTGCAGTTCAAACCCATGATGTTTAAGGGTCAGCTGTATATACCACATTTTGTTTATCTCCATCTATTCGTGGCAGCTGCCTTTTGGCTATTGTAGATAATGCTGCTATGAACATGGGTGTACAAATATCTTTTCAAGATGCTGTTTTCAATTCTTTTGAGTATATACCCAGAAGCAGGATTGCTGGATCCTCCTTGGACTTCTTTGAGTGTACGATAAGTGTCTCTTTTCATTTTTATTCATGTTTCCATCTACTAGAATAAAATAGTATTTTCTGTTAATACATATATCTCTATGTATAGATTGTATTACTGATGTAGAAGATAGGGCATGAAGTTTAAACTTTGCTAGAAATTTATTTCCTGTGTGTTGAATATGTCGTAATCCCCTGCTAACTGACTTGACAAATAACATTTATATTAAATAGCAATACTACTTAGTCAGATTTTAAGCATGGGTTTTTTTAAAAAATACATACTACAGTACTATACCATCCGTTGTTGGTTGAATCTACAGATGTGGAACCAAGGATGAGGAAAACCAACTGTAAAGTTAAATGTGCTGATTTTCAACTGTGAGGTGGCTGGCACCCCTAACCTCTGCGTTATTCAAAGGTCAACTGTACAGAGCAAAAGGCTAGTCAGGCAAGAAAAATTTAGTCACCCAGCAACATGTATGTATTTTGTCATTCATTGATTTATTTATTGATTCAACATTTACTAAGTGCCAATCATGTGCCAGACATGGCACTAAGTGCTAGAAATAATAACTCGATTCTTGGCCTCCCAGAATTCAGAGACTAGTGAGAGAAACATACAGTAAATTAGAATTATACAGCAAATATGATTTGAAAAAGTTTCTAAAAATACTGTGGGACCACAGATGAGGGTATGATAGAGACTGTTCAGAGGAGTGTATTGTGATTTCACTAAGGAGGGGACATTGTGTTGGGTATTGAAGGATGAATAGGCATTTGCCAAGAGGATTAGAAGGGCATTCCAGACTGAAGGAAAATCATGTACAGATACAGATGTTAAGAAAGTGTCCAAAACCCAATGTGGCCAATATGAGAGTGTATGCTGTGGGAAGAAGCAGGAAGAATGGTGACCACTGAAGATTAAGACGGTAGATGGAAGGCAGTCTTCTGACTGCCTAAAAATAACACTGGTTATTTTTAAACAAGAGAATGGTATAGCATGATATCATCTAAATAATTGGTCAGTTGCTTCATTTTTTTTTGAGGTTAACCCAGGCAACAGTACAAGATTAATCTACATGGGAGATGATAGGAGCCTGTGGCAATCAAAGGAGAGAAACCAAGTTTTAACAAGCATTTTAAAAATAAAAGCAAAAAATAAAAATAAAAGAACTTGGAGTCTTCTTCAAATGAGAAGAAGGCAAAGTTAACCGTGATCTTGTGGTGTCTCACTTGGGAGTCTCTGGGGTGGCAATGCCAGAAAGTTCATGAATGATGGACAACAAATAATTTGTAGGGAAAAATAGGGAGCATGTAAGAAAATAAAATTTCTTCTTACAACTTTTCTGCTAATTTAATTTTAAATGTTACATTAAAAATAGAAACACATTTCAACTGGTTATGCTTCAAAAAAGGAATGTGTCTTCAATTTCCATCTAATTCCCATAGGAAGAATTTGTTTCTCTCAAGATGAGCATCTTCTCTCCTTTTGATGCAAATGGATTTTGGATTTTAGTATTTCCTACAGATCAAGATGAGAATGAATAAATATTGATCCCTCACTGAAATTTTACTCATTTTACTATAAAGTTTTTAAAATGTTTCTCCCCAGATAAATCCTTTATTCAAAGTAATATTAATTGCTGCTCCATTAATTGCATAAGTTTCTTCCTATTCTTTGTTTCTATCTCATTTTGCACCAGATTGTCATGTTTTTACCACTGGCTTTATTTTAGGTGAGGAAACATGTTTAAATAGTAGAGGCTGAATAAGGCTACCAACTTATTTTGGAGTGATCCTATATGGTCAGGCACTAATTCATTTAATGGTGTTTCAGCTGCACTTGGCACATCAGAATGCAATCCAATTTGAAAGTTTTGAGGGTGCAGCAACTGGAAGAAGATGGTTTGGCTATGGTAGGAATATTTTTAAAGGTAAAAAAATCTTACCAAGTTTGAATGATGTGTTGCATTCTAGAATGAAAAGATAGAACATTAGAATATTGTTATTTACTTTAAGAATATGGGGATCAATACATTGGTATGATAAACAATGGTTAAAAGATTAAGAATATATTTCAAATGGTATAAAACTAGGCTGTCCAATATGGTAGCCACAGGTCATGTATGGCTGTTAAGCACTTAAAATGCTACTGTAAGTGAGGAAATGAATTTTAAATTTTATTTTAATCAATTGTCATTTAAATTTAGGAACTGACAATTCAGTTATTGGAAAACTTTAAAATGTCTGGAACAGCTTGGGTATGTTATGTACATTTTCAAGTGTAAAATATACAACTCAAGTGTAAAATATACAGATCAAGTATTTCTGATGAAAATTTAGCATACAAATTCACATGTGCTGTATGTATTAAGTTCACCTGTATTTTGTTTCTTTTTTAACTTTTTAGTATGACTTCTAGAAACTTTAAAATTACCTCTGTGGTTTGCATTATATTTATATTTTTAGGCACTGGTATAAAAGGATAAAGGGATAATAAATACCAGTTAAAGTGTGAAATTTGTTACGAATATATTTTAAATGGAGTAAAAAGATAAAGGCAAACAACTATGAGAAATGATCAGGAAGGAAACTAACATTTATGACAGTTGCTGAGTGCTTCGTTTATCTCCTATAGAAGGCTCTCTGGCAGACCTTCATCTCCGTGTTTTAGATGAAGAAAGTAAAGCTCAGTGAAATTAAGTGCTTTCCTGCTAGGACACTCAGCAACTGGAGAACTGGATTGGAGCTCTATGGACCATCCTCTACACAGGATCTCTGAGCTCCTACAGGTTCCACAGGTGCAGGCCTCCTGCAAGCTCCCTGCCTTAGTCCACTGTGGATGCTGAGTGTTTAAAGGGCACCTAGGTTTTATTTTAATCAGGTATGGTAAAACACACAGACATGGAAATGGCTATCATGAAGGAAGAATTTTATTATACTCACAAATACCTAAAAAGGAGAGACATGGCATGCCATGTGGGGACAAATGGGGAATCTCCAGGGGTGGTCAGGAGGCAGAGAGAGCAGGGGAATACATGGACAGAACCTCTGTTGTGGTTTCCATGGGAAGGAATGGGTAAAACAACATAAGCAGGTTTAGGATTGGCCACTTTGGATAATTTCAGCAGGCTCTGGGCATAGAGGCTTTCCCTACTTGTCTGGTATGTGGCCCTGGGGTTATTAGGGCAAAGAATAGTGACTTACAGTGTAAGAACCCCAAAAAGGAAGTTGTTCGGGTCTGATTGGCTGGTTTGCATATGAAAGGTGCGCTCCCTGTTGTTCTCTCTAGCAACTGACTAACTCAGGGAGATGCAATCCCTCTAGCATTAGCAAGACCTCAGCTATCAAAGCATAAAATATAGAAATCGGAAAACATGGTTATTGCTCTAAGGCTTCTCAGGACTCGGGGCCTGAACTGAAAGCTGCACCTTACTATGCTCTGGTTTGCCCTGAGAGCTTCCGCCTCCAGAGCCCCTGTGTGCCAAGCACCAGTGAGACCCAGAGAGGGAAGCTGATGGAGTAAAAGGACACCTTTTCCTTTTCCCAGACTGTGGGTTCCAGCCTATCAACAAGCAGCCTGCTCATTTGTTTTGTCTACTTTCATTCAGTGATGTTTATAACATTCTAAATTATATGGCTGAGTCTCTCTGATGTGCACCTGAAACTATCACAACATTGTTAATTGGCTATACTCCAATACAAAATAAAAAGTTTAAAAAAATAAACACAATATAAAATGTTAAAAAAAAATAATAAATTATCAATTTAGTTGCAGTTCCAGTACTGTGGATTGCTTTTAGGTAATCACCAATCTGATTTTAATTTACATTCTGTTACAATTCCAGAGTGAGATGTCAGTTTTTAATATTTTCTCATTCATTGTTCTTTAGTTAGGCAAACATCATAAAGAGCTACAGAAACTGGTATTTTGCCATCAATTAAGCACAAGGTAATTTTTCCCCTCTAATNCTGTGGATTGCTTTTAGGTAATCACCAATCTGATTTTAATTTACATTCTGTTACAATTCCAGAGTGAGATGTCAGTTTTTAATATTTTCTCATTCATTGTTCTTTAGTTAGGCAAACATCATAAAGAGCTACAGAAACTGGTATTTTGCCATCAATTAAGCACAAGGTAATTTTTCCCCTCTAATTCACTTGAGATATGCTTTATGTTTCAATCTCTGAGTGGAGACAATAACAGGGCACTTTGAATTGGGAAATGTAACTTACCTCAGTGCAACCGAGGTTCTCTTTGAAAGTCGCCCTTTAAGACAACTTGCCATTTATGATGCTTCTGTTGAGAGAGCCCCTGGCCCTGGGACACTCTGCAGGAGACAGAAGTGATCCTGTCAGTGGGCATGGATGGCTCTGCTTTGGCTGCCATGCCACTGAGCACTCAGGGACTCAGGAACAGAACGAGTCTCCTTCTCAGCCCCAACCCCTGCTCCTTCTCGGTCCTTGTGCAAACCCTCAGGGCAGCCTTCTGGAGTCTAGCTACCCTCCCACAGGCCAGGAGCAGAGAAAAGTTTGATAGAAACTTGGTTTGTCCAGCTTTACAGAACAACTGCCCACATCTTTCAGGGTTGATACCTCTGTCCACCCCAAAGATTAATTTACATTGCATTTTAGAGATGAGAATTCCATTAGTCTCTCTTGAAAAAGAGAGGGCTTCTTATTTATGCACCAGCTACCACCTAACACCTCCCACTGAAGACTATACAAGTGTCAGTTATGTCTCAATTTTTTTTAAAAAAAGTCAGTTATATCTAAACTAAAAAGAGAGATGCCTAGCTAATCACAGGAGCAAAGCATGGGCATGATGCTGTCCTAAGGTGTCCGGAGGTAACTGGAGCTCCTCTGGACCACTGCTGGTTCCCCAGATCCCCCTGGTACCATCACCTCATCATCCAGTTCCTGAGTGGTTTTCACCACAGAGAGATGCCCTTGTGGATTATTTGATTCTTCCTGCCTGATGCTCACCTGCCTGGATTATGGGACCTATTCAAAGTCCCTGACTAACCTGCCACTCTCAGAATCTGTCACCTGGAAGCAGCCCATAAGAGGTAGATCATGAACAGGTACGTTTTTACATTTCTATATTAAGAAATTCTAGTCTGCCCCTTTAACACAAGGCTGGGCTCAAACTTTGACATCACTTTTTAATAACTTATAATGCTTCTACATTAAAAAAAAAATGCTAATACCCTGTCTCAGATTGGACATATATTTGGAGATTCCAAAAACACATTCGACAAAATCACTATCTCTTGTTTTAAAAATAAAACAGAAATGAAAGAACTCCCTAACCTAATAAAGTAGATTAATATCAGCTCAAAAGTAAACAGTATGCCTAATGTAGAAAAGATATCTACTAACGACACTATTATTAGCATACTAAATATTGAATTAAATTCTGGTAGTAGCCAATAAAGTTAGATCAAAAAATATAAATGAAATTACAAAAAAAATTAGTGGAGTGCCATATTAATTTATAGAAGTCAATTCCTTTGACATAAAATCACAGAAGACATAATGGAAGAAAGAACCCTACTTACAATGCAAACTAAAAAACCTTGCAATGAATTTAACATAAAATGTTAACCAAAACAACTGTAAAACATTCCTAAGGCACACAAAAAAAACTTGAACTATGCAATTCATACCATTTTATTGAATAGGAAGACATCATAAAGACACCTTTGATGTCACTTCTTAAATGGTTATTCTTGATAAATTGTTTTCCATTAATTTTATATGGTCCCAATAAATATACCAACAGTAACATTATGGGAGGCTGTCCTGTTCACTGTAGGATGTTTAGCAGCATCCCTGGCCTCTACTCACTGGATGCCAGTAATAGCCCCAAGTACTGACAACCAAAGATGTCTGCAGACTTTGTTTAATGTCCAGTGCAAACCCGACCCTGGTTGAGCACCACTGATATATGCTAATCTCCAATATTAACTGACCAATGAGATCCTTTACCTCTTGGTGCCTGAAAGAAACATATTTGAAGTCTAAGAAATTGGACTTAATTAATCAACATGTTGCTTTACCAGTAAAAGCATGTGAGTGATTCACTTATAAGTACCTCTAGCTCACTAGCAGAAAACCATGGCTTGTTGGAGGGTCTTTGTTGGGAAGGATAGAATCGGAATCCAAGACAGTGTTGTGAGTATCAGTGGGTCCAGCCCTTCTAAAGCACCACTTGGAAGTGTTTCCTTGAACATATTAGGGCCACCAGAAACACTTCTACCCACCCACCACAAACACACACAAATGGTGAGGCAGTTCTTCAAAGCCTCCTTTGTCACCTTTTAATTCTCATTCTCTTGCTTTTTCTACCACATCTGCAGCTGCTTCCTCCACTTAAGCAAAGAACCCCTCCAAGTTATCCCTGATGATTGGAATCTTCTTCCAAATTGCTGTGAATGTTGATATTTGGACTTCTTCCCATGAATCATGAATGTTCTTAATGGCATCTGAATGGTGAATTCTTCCCAGAAGGTATTGACTGACTATGCCCAGATCCACCAGAGCAATCACTATGGCAGCCCTAGCCTGATGAAGTGTATTTCTTAAATAATATGACTTGAAAGTCTAAATTACTCCTTGATCCATGGGCTGCAGAATGGGTGCTATGTTAGCAGCCATAAGAACAACACTGATCTTGTTATATATCTCCATCAGAGCTCTTGGGTGACCAGGTGCATTGTCAAAGGGCAGTAATATTTTGAAAGGAATCTTCCTGAGCAGTAGGCCTCAAGAGTAGGCTTAAAAAAATGTGCTATTATGCAGGCTTTGTTCTAAGGGCCTTGGAATTTTCAGAATGATAAATGAGCATTGGCTTCAACTTTGAGTCACCAGTTAATTAGCTACTAACAAGAAAGTCAGTCTGTGCTCTGAAACTCTGAAGGCAGGGACTGACTTCTCTCTAGCTATGGAAGTCCTGGGTGGCATGTTCTTCCAATAAAAGGTTGTTGCATCTACACTGAAAATCTGTTGTTTAGCATACCCACCATCATTAACTATCTTAGGTCTTCTGGAGAATTTGCTATAGCTTCTACATCAGCATTTGCTCCTTCACTTTGCACTTTTATGTCACACATATGGCTTCTGTCCTCAAACCTCATGAACCAACCTCTGCTAATTTCAGACTTTTCTTCTGCAGCTTCCTCACCTCTCTCAGCCTCCACAAATTAGAATCAGGGCCTTGCTTGGATTAGGCTTTGGTTTAAGGGAATGCTGTGGCTCGTTTGATATTCTATCCAGACCACTGAAACGTTCTCCACATCAGCAATAAAGCTGTTTCACTTTCTTATCATTTGTGTATTCACTCAATTAGCACTTTTTATTTCCTTCAAGAACTTTTCCCTCACATTCACACCTTGGCTAACTGATTGGTGTAAGAGGCCTAGCTTTCAGCCTGTCTCNATCAACTGGAAAACCTAACAAATCAATGTTTCTTCAGAAGGTTATCATGACTGTCCTGTCTCTATTTGCTAATTATTGATGCTCTCCAGGTTGACACAGGAGATTTGTCCATCTGTTTTTCTGGTTTGAACATGAACTAAATTTGTGAAGGCCAGCTTGTAGCAACAGGGTCACCTCTCCCAAGCAACAGATTATGATGCTACACGCCCAATTATTATATTACTGGAGAGTTTGCTCAGAAGGAAGATAGTTGATCCCAGTACAAATGAACTGAAAGACTAGCAACAGCCAGATAATAAACACTAAGAGCTAACACTTACTCAGCACTTGCTGTGTGCCAGGCGCTCCGTCGAGAATGCTACTCTATTAACTTTTGATTCCAACAAATTAATTCTTTCTAACACACCTCACTGTCCCTCGAGCAAAGTTATATATGCACAGATAGTAAAGAAACATTTAACCAACTTGACTCCAGCACCACAAACCATGTTCTCTTCAGCTTGGCTTCCCTGACTCATTGCCTGTGCTTCCTGATAGCCATACAGGTAATGCATTACATCCCAGAACACAGTACAGCCAATAAACACTTTGAATTCAAGTAGTCCATCTCCAATGCCCATTGTTCCACCAGCTACATCATAGCATACTAGTGAGGAAATTGGGAAACAAGGGGATGAAGTGAATTCATGAAGGTTACAGCTGCTACAAAGCACCGAATCCTAGCATTTCCAGATTAATAAAAAATTAAAGCTATTAAACACAGGCATGCAAATATCACAACAATTTTTCTTAATATTCTAGAAAGCAAAAGAAAACTAATAATTTGGGTCAAGTCTCTCAGCATTACATGTCATTCCAAGAGCAAGAAAATCAAGCAATTACAACATGATCTTAATCCTAAATTTAATTCAGGGACTAGACATAGATCCGGAGAAGGCAATGGCACCCCACTCCAGTACTCTTGCCTGGAAAATCCCATGGACGAGGAGCCTGGCTGGGCTGCAGTCCACGGGGTCGCCAAGAGTCGGACACGACTGAGCGACTTTACTTTCACTTTTCACTTTCATGCATTGGAGAAGGCAATGGCAACCCACTCCAGTGTTCTTGCCTGGAGAATCCTAGGGATGGGGAGCCTGGTGGGCTGCCGTCTATGGGGTCGCACAGAGTCAGACACGACTGAAGTGACTTAGCAGTAGCAGACATAGATCACATTCATTCCATAGCATTTCACTGATCAATTGTGAAAGAAAACTGCAAAGCCACAAATTTTAAATGATTATCTTCTACTAATAACCAGCGTGAACCATATGGAAAGTGGAAAATCTCAGCAGAAACATTGACTTGAATGCAAACTTGGCCAAACACAACCTGCATGTCCCATGTGGGCACCAATGCTTTTAAAAACCAATGTGTGTCCCTGTGATGCCCGCTTCACAGAATTCCTCTTCCTTGGTGTCAGAAGGGAAGGTTTAGAAGCATCAAAGTAGAGCTGAGGACTTTCTCCACTTACTCTCTGAATCAGAGGTGCTTGTACACAAGATTATTTTCTCCTTTCATTGTGAAAGCTTTGTTTCCTCCCTACCTTAGTAACTCTTTCACCAGTCTGAAATTCTCTCTGGAAGTAATATCAATAAATTCCTGAGCAAAGCTTGCATGTGCCCCAGAATTCAGCTAAATGAACTCCATGAGTGGTAATCGAAATGTAAGTAGTTAAATTGGAAGCCCTCAAAAAAGTGAATTAGCTGTATATTTTATGCGTATTTTAATGAAAACACATCTCTTTCAATAGTACATCAACTGTTTCAATTAAAAGAATGTATCTCCTTCAGAAAATGAACTTTAGTGGCTCTGTGTAGAGCAAAGGGACCTAC
>SJYA01003310.1:431886-461880 GCA_006410615.1 Neotragus moschatus | reverse complement strand
TCAACAAGTGTTCCAGGTGATTCTGATACAGGGAGCTGATTCAAAGGCCACTGTGAAGAACATGAGTCTATATAAAATCACACGACTCGAGGGAAGAGCGTCCAAAGGGAGGGACTGTAAAGACATCACAAAGTATCTGGTACAAGATGGTGGCTACAGGTACTGGAAGAGGCAGGCCAGGGAGGGTAGGAAAACAACGGTGGGAGAACTACTAGTATTTGGAGGTGGGTGAAAACCAAAGTTGAACTCTGCCTATATGATAAGCCTGCTAAGCTCCGTATATCCAGTGTAAAACATCATAACCCAGACGTCAAAAACAACTCTAGACAGCAAACACTCACATGGTGTAGAAAAGAAAGAAAGATGGCAATAGAAGTAGTCATAGTTAAGTAAGGGACTCTGGACTCCAAAAAGTGTCCGAAAACAAAAGCGTAAGTGATATTTTGAAAATTGCCCATTTTTTCAGTTTACAATATAAGGGATTCAAGTCAGGTAGGAGAAAGTCCTCTCCTTATTTTTCCAAGTCATGAGGAAACAGGAAAATGCTCTTTCAAAGTCTCCCTTTATAAATTTCTTACCTTCTATGTTGCTGGATTCCGGATAAAATCAATAGCATGGTTGCCACAAGGACGATGCAGAATATCACACCAAATATAATAATCCAGATGGGCACAGATGGGTCAGTAGGTGGTGCAAGAGTGGAAGGAATTCTTAAAAATTCCAGAGTCTGGTCATTCAAAAAGAAGGCATTGTTGATCCGGTTTCTATTCATTCTAAAATACAAGGATGATTAAAAACAAACAAGAGAGAAGAAACATTAGAAACCAAAGGTAGAGCCCTGTGTCCCCAGGATTACCACCCCCCCTATAAACAGAGCATTTCCCCAGCAGAAGACTTCAGGTCGAACAGTCTGATGAGGGCAGTCATGCTGTGGTTTTCTGCTCTAAGCGGTGGTGCTGGCTGCCAGAGAGGTGCTTATCTATGTACCACTGCCCTCCATTGTCATGAATGTTCTAGAAGTCACTCGAAGTCCTGAGTTTTGAGCTCTGCCAACCACATTTTTATTTCCTGAGAGGCAGCATCTAGATTAAAATGACAGAACTCTATTTAGGTGGCTTACATACACACCAACAGCCTGAAAACACAAACTAATATGGGAAATCAGGAGCAGAAAGAAAACATGAGGCCAGGAGGAGCTACAAATCCATCAGGTTGATCTTTCTTCTTTTTCTCCATTCAATTCAACAAACAATTGCTGAAAACTTACTAAGTACCAGATCCTCTGCTAGGTGCTAGAGATACAAACGGCTAAAAAAAGAAAAAGAACCCAAGTAGCTTACAGTCTAGAACAGCCCACCAGTCCCTCTACAATCATAGTGCAGTACAGAAAGTTCTATGAAAGAGGTGAAAATGGGCACAGTGGGAATACAACAGAGGTGTCGTCATAGTAAGAAGTCAGTGCTGGTTTCCTAGGAAGACACGTTTTGAGCTGTCCTTTGAGGGACAAGTAAGAATACTTCAGGCCCAAAGTACTCACTTCAGACCTGTAGTCAGCACAGGAACTGGAGACCCGGTATACAGTATGATTTGTTTCATCAACTGCAAGTAGTTCCATATGACTAAAGTAAATGGTGCTTTAGAGTCCAAAAGTTTAGAAAAACACAAAGGTAAATGTATTACACTCCCTGGGGAAAATCTGCATTTTGGGTGGTGGTAGCAGTCAGGGAGGGATCGGTAGCAAAAAGTTATCTGACTAAAACTAAATTTCTAGCTGGAATTTGCAAACTAGGGGCAATTTCTTAGAGATACCGTATGGCCTTTTCTAAATTTACAGTAGACGAGCTGATTTCAACAACCTCTAGAGCAGAACTGAAAACCAGAATATGTGAACCTTCAGTTCAGTTCAGGCGCTCAGTTGTGTCCGACTCTATGCGACCCCATGAATCGCAGCACACCAGGCCTCCCTGTCCATCACCAACTCCCGGATTTCACTCAAACTCACGCCCATCAAGTCGGTGATGCCATTCAGCCATCTCATCCTCTGTCGACCCCTTTTCCTCCTGCCCCCAATGCTTCCCAGCATCAGAGTCTTTTCCAACGAGTCAACTCTTCGCATGAGGTGGCCAGCGTACTGGAGTTTCAGCTTTAGCGTCATTCCTTCCAAAGAAATCCCAGGGCTGATCTCCTTTAGAATGGACTGGTTGGATCTCCTCGCGGTCCAAGGGACTCTCAAGAGTCTTCTCCAACATCACAGTTCAAAAGCATCAATTCTTCGGCACTTAGCTTTCTTTACAGTCCAACTGTCCCATCTATACTTGACCACTGGAAAAACTATAGCCTTGACTAGATGGACCTTTGTTGGCAAACTAATGTCTCTGCTTTTGAATATGCTATCTAGGTTGGTCATATCTTTTCTTCCAAGGAGTAAGGGTCTTTTAATTTCATGGCTGCAGTCCACCTTAGGTGATGTCAAACTTTCTAGGAGCTGCATTAAAAATACAGTAATGGGCAAAACTGACTTTAATATAATATATATTTGCCCAATATATACAAGAAAATATCATTTCAACACATAATGAAGAGTAAGTGGGCTCACATTTTATTCTGGGCAGAGTCCTTGAAACTCGGTGTGTACTTGGCAGAGCATATCCAGTCCTGGATTAGATACATTTCGAGGTCTTGAGAGCCACGTGTGGCTGCTGAGTTCTGTACTGGACAGTGCACATCTTGAACCTGAGAGTAATCGCTTCAGAATCTCTGCAGACCAGTACCAGGGTGTCAGGAAAGACCACCCTTAGCGAATGAAAACCTACAGGGAGGCATGATTACTCACGTGAAGGAGAATCCTAGCCAGGTAATCTGCAGCACAGGACAATCTCAGTGCAATTTTTATCAAACCCTGGAATGATTTCTTTTTTGTAACCTAATTTTGATAACACTAAACTTTCCACAAAATGATGAGCCCCTTACCAACAGATAACAGGAAAATGAAAAGTTGCTCTGTGTTCTCATTCTGTCTACTTTGTTGCTTAGCAGTCAGGCTGATCAGAAGTTCTAGTTCAATACAAACTATATCCATCTACCACTGAAATCCAATCGGCATCAATCACCATGGATACTTTCTAGGCAAAATTGGCATTGAATAAGGCCAGGTCCTCAAGACAGACCAAAAGCAGACATCTTAGAACTGATCTTCCATCCCCCACCTAATTTAGGTGTGGACACTCTAGTAGATTAGGGGAAAAACAAATCACTGGATGCGAAGGCAGTGTGCCTGTGTTCAAGTCGTCGCTCTATTTTTCTCACATGGTGACCTGGGAAAACCAATTTATCTCCCTGAGCCTCAATTTTCTCATTTATAAAGCAGGGATAATAATAATTACTCAGAAATAACGGGTGTAGATACTAAAAGCCAAAGATGCATCAGAATATGCCTCGTGAACCAGAAAGTACTAAGCAAGCACTAGGTGGAACTAGTATCATTTTGCCCGATGACATAGACTCTTCAGCCTTGAAATTCCTATTAGCTGCCTTCTAGGTACCATGTCCTTTCTTTTCACTCTGTCCTGCCCTCCTGGTATTGTTTCCTTTAATCGCATACACTCCTGATGAGCCCTATCCATACCCTGACTTCGATTCCCATTCTACTGGCCATCATCCACTGAACAGCCCTTCCTACTAGGGCCTCTGAAACAGACGTTTTGTTGTGAACATATTCATCTCCACCCTCCACCTGCAGCCTAAGCACTCACTCCTCCTCCCCACAATAACTGAAGCCTGGTTTAACCACACTGCCCTCATTTTCCTTGTAGTCCTCCCTGATCACGGGGCTTGAATAAAATCCCCTTTCTCACAAAACACAGGATTCCTAATTTTTACTCCCTAAGTAGTGGCTCTCAGGAGTATTCTTAGTGGCAAAAGTGCAGAAACAATTTAATTCAAACCTTCTTAAACCATTTCCCACTGGTACAGAGCCTCAATGCTTTCACTTCAACAAGGGAAACAGATGACTGCTGGCACAAAAACATTTGGCATTCGAATATACACTGACTACCTCAAATGCTAACATTTTACAAAGAGCAAATGAGTTCTTTCACTAGATATAATGAGAAAAATGTGCATTTCAATAACCTGTAAATCCCTTTGTAAGGAGAGTGAACTTTGTTTCAGTCTTTCTTTCTCAGGATTAAGATTATATTGGGAATTCATTCTCTAGCTGAGCCACAAGGGAAGCCCAAAGTCTTTGATAGTATTTATTTTTCATTTATATGAGAGTCAAGATTTTACCCTTCTTTCCCTAAAAAGTACTTTTTAAAGCTAAGGACTGTACATTAACTCAAGAAGGTAAATCCTTAGAAACCCCAGAAATGTGTATATCTTTCTTGATTTCTAAATCAATTTGCCCAACACCAATCATGTGTGGGATTTGAAGTTTTGATACACACAACTTGTACACTAATTGAAATAAAAACTGCATCCTCTCCTTCTGTGCAGAAAGGAATATATTTCACTTTTGAAAGTTTACTCTAATCCCAAGGAGAAGAGGAGCGGAAGTGTCAGGAAAAAAAAGGGTAAAAATTCAAATGGGGGAAAATATGACTGAGTGTCTGGCCAGTCTACCCTTCTGAACAATTCCACCTTTTACTGTCTTTGAGTTATGTTTCAGATTTGTAAGTCTGAAAATCTAATATAATGTAAATGATTCTTGTCTAAAGAAGACCAGGTGAATTGTGTCTGGTGGACCACTGCCAATGGATAGACTGGTGTATCTTTTAGTAAATAAACACCACAAATCTTCAGTTCCTATATTTGCACGCTGCCTTGAAGTCTCCATTAAAATGGTTTAACACCTTACTAGTTCCCTCATTAACTCGTAAGATAAAATCTTTGATGAAAGTGAAAGTTGTTCAGCGGTGTCTGACTCTTTGTGACCCCATGGATATACAGTCCATGGAATTCTCCAGGCCAGAATACTGGAATGGGTGGCCGTTGCCTTCTTCAAAGGATCTTCCCAACCCAGGGATCAAACCCAGGTCTCCCACATTGCAGGTGGATTCTTTACCACCTGGGCCACCAGGAAAGCCCAAATTCTTTGATAGCATTTATTTTTCATTTATATAAGAGCCAAGAGTTTACCTTTTTTTAACCCAAAAAGTATGCTTTAAAGGTAAGGACTGTACATTAACTCAAGAAGTCCTTAGAAACCCAAGAAATGTGAATATTTTTCTTGACTTCTAAACAAAAGTCAAAGGTATGACTTGCCCCTCGAAATGCTTTGCATTTAACATACTCAACAACTCCCAGAGGAGAGTACATACTTATTTGTTTTATAGATGATAAGAGGAAAGCAAAAAGAGGGGAAGTAACTTGTCTGTATTCTAAAAGCTACCAAGAGGCAAAACGACGATTCAAAACCTGAGCACTCAGGCTCAAGAATGCATGTGATGAACCATCACACGATAGTGCCTTTCAGGGTGTTCTTGCCAAAGGAAGACAGAACGAAACCTTCTGAGCTAATGTTAAAGCAGAGCTTCTCAACCACAGCACGACTGACACTGGGGGTTGAACAGTTCTTTGCTGGGAAGTGCTGTCCTGGGCACTGGAGGATGTTAACTAGCATCCCGAACCTCTGCCCACTCCATGCTGGTGGCCTCTGGCCCACCACAGCAAAATCACGGACATCTTAATCAACAAATCATTGTGAAGTGGAGACAGCAGTCTTCAGAATCTATGAAAACAGCTGAATTAATCAACAAGTTGATCTACCTGGAGAAGGCATACTTAGCAGTGATTACCTGATGGCTGACTGTACCTCAACAGCAGGAAGGGTGTGATTTCTTGAAGGATCGGTAACTACAAACCAGAACGACACCCGCTGGGTTACATTGCAAAGCAGGACGTGGGAAATTCTGCAGATGATGAGAAGAAAAAAATACACTATAAGCAAAAAATACCAAATTGCATTGTAATTCCACTATGGTGTTATGACCATCGTAAGAGGTACCTTAGCTATGAATTAACTCATTTCTACTACTATGAAGACATGTCTCAATTAACAATAAAATAATATAGGAAATTTCCTTTATTTCAAAATCATAGGCTTGGGGGTCATTCTTAAATAAGAAATTTACCAAGAGTAAAACAAACCCCAAAACCAAAAGGAATGACTTAGTGGAAGGCGGCAGGAATGGCAACCTCCATCACCTGTTAGCTGACAGCGTCCATTTCCTCAACACTTGGCCCGGCTTCCCGAATACTGAAGTCTTCTCTGTTTCCACATTAAGATCTTTCTAGTGTCCTCCTCATTCAGCCTTCCACCTCTCAGAACCAGACAAATCTGTTGATCCACTACTTGCTGCCTCTGTCGGCCTCTGCCTCTGCCCTTCTCTTACTTCAGTATTGGGGTCGGCCCAGGAACAGACCTCTGGACTGAAGTGCTTTAATCTTTGCAAGCAGGCTTTGAACACTGTTTTTGTAGGGATCAGCTTCCAAGTGTAAACTGGAAATGTGCCTCACTCTACCCTGTATACCTGGATCATTCTTCTTTCACAAGAAAGAAAGGGCACTGGTCTTTAGATTAGAGATAATCTATATACAAATGGATGAAATGTATGAAGGTAGAAAATTACAGGAGAGTACACACTAAACCAACATTGTCTGGGTTAAAAAATGAATCCTGAATGACTTTCTCCAGTCCTTAAAAATAAAATTTCCAAAAGTGACATTTGCAACCATTCCCTCATAGCTCACTTGGTAAAGAACCCGCCTGCAATGCAGGAGACCTTGGTCTGATTTCCGGGTTGGGCAGATCTGCTGAGAAGGGATAGGCTACCCACTCCAGTACTCTTGGGCTTCCCTGTGGCTCAGCTGGTAAAGAATCCACCTGCAAAGTGGGAGGCCTGGGTTTGATCCCTCGGTTGAGAAGATCCCCTGGAGAAGGGAAAGTCTACCCACTGCAGTATTCTGGCCTGGATAATTCAGTGGACTAAGTCCATGGGGTCTCAAAGAATCGGACACAACTGAGTCACTTTCACTTTCACTAGAAGAAACACAGCCTCTGTGGATACAAGGAAATTCACTCCTTTCCCTTAACGGAGCATTCAAGTGCACTGTGTTCATTCTTACATACTGAAAGAGAATGCCTTTCTGTCAATTTTCTGTAGTTTTCAAGATTATGTTTTTGTTGCCTAAACTTGGTCTCTGTTCAACAGTGCCAAACAGAAACACAGAGAGAGTTTTGGGTGAAGTACAAAAGAGTAGCTTTTACTGCTTGCCAGGCAAAGCGGGCCACAGTGGCCTAATGCCCGAAAGATTGTGGGACCCACTCTGGACAGAGTAGTGAGGAGTTTTATGGTTTTCAAGGAGCAGGGTATGATCACCTCATGAACAATTCTTGGATTGATGGCATCAAGGTGAAGTTTCAAGCATCATAAATTTTCAAGTTTCAACCAGTCTAGGATCTACATCCTTGTAGTCAGCAGTTTTCTTCAACTGGAGGGAGTTGTGCTGGTGGTGCCAGCTCAGTCATTCAGTCATATCTGATTCTGGGATCCCATGGACTGCACCCCACCAGGCTCCTCTGTCCATGGGATTTCCCAGGCAAGAATACTGGAGTGGTTTGCCATTCCCTTCTGCAGGGGACCTTCCCAGTGCAGGGATGGAACCTGAATTTCCTGCATCCCCTACATTGGCAGGCAGAGTTTTGTGTTTTGGTTTTTTGTGTTTTTTTTTTTTTTTTTACCACTGAGACACACAATTTAGGAATGTGTTTCACGCCATTATCTTTATTTTTCAGGGAACTGGGAGTCAAGTGATTCTGCTATGTAGCCGAACTACCGTCTAAGCTATTACCAGTTCCCTAGCCCCAAAGCTATTCTTTGTTTCTATATCTTCATATTGCCCAATCATTATCTTTTCAGTCACTGTTTTCCTTCAAAAGACAAGAATACAAAAACTTGTACACTGTTTCATTTTTGTCCCCTCAAATATAAAGCACAGAGATTTCAGGCACTTCTAGGCTGACCTGCCTAGAGCCAAGATCCAGAGCCTGCAGCAGAAGCTTGGAGGAACCATTCTGCTCAGAGGGCAGGGGCAGCCGCTGAGGTCCTGCGTCTGGGGGCACAGTCCTAGTGTGGGCAGGACCCCGAGGTGCCAGCGCCACATGCGCCAGCCTGTAGCCCAATGCCAACGGTCGCCTGAGCCTCTTGCGCTTCACCTCTGCTGACCTCGGACTCCTAGAAGCCAGAGCAGCTCGAAGATCCGACCCCACCGCTCGGCCAGCATGGGCAGCTTCCTGAGCAGGTACCTGGGCTGGTGGCTGGGCACAGACAAGGCAGCGCAGCCGGGGTCCCCACGGCCCTCTCGCCTCCCGCTGGGCCGGGACCCAGGCCAAGTCCTGTTGGTCCGCCGCGTGCCCCGGGGCCGCCGGCTCCGGGGCGACTCGCCCACCTTGTACCGTAGTCCGACCCGCAGGACCTTGGTGTACCAGGCCTGGAGGCCCTTTCCCAGCTGGCTGCTCCTCCACCACTTCAAGGGAGTGCGCTTTTCCCGCCATCGCAAGACTTCTAGGAAGACTCGCCCGCGGAATCGCGGGAACCGCCGCCACCACCGCAGCAGACGGAGCCTGGTGACCGTCCAGATCACCCTCCCTGAGCACACGGGCAGCGTCTACACGTGTCTGCCCAGCCCGGAGCAACCGGACCTCTGTGCTAGTGAGACCGAACTGAGACCACTCACTCGAAAGGAGCTTTGACAAGCCTCGCTTGTTATTGACTGTTCTGAGATCAAGAGGAGGCAGAGCTAGGAGTCCAGGCTGTCGGCTGATGGAGTGGTTCCTGCCTTTGTGCCCAAGCTGGGGCCTCTGAGAAGCAGCTTCTGCTCCGGGTGCATCAGCGTCTGAGAACCAGACTTCTGGCCCTGCCTGAGCCTTCCCTGTCTGCAGCCCACCCTGCTCCAAGGCCAGCACCCCTACCCCCCTACTCCCTGCATCTGCCATCCCCAACCCCCAGGGCAGAGTCACAGAGCCTCCCTGCAGAGATGGGAGCAGACCAGCACTCTGCCCTGGGCCTCCTGCAGCCTGATGTTCCCCCTCGTGTCCAGAGAGTCAGGGCCCGGACACCACCTCCCCATGAAACTCCCACCCACAGTTCTTTTTACCCAGCTGAGCCCTGCCCTACCCCTGCCTGAGTCACATATACCGCCAAGCCACCTCCCTCCACCCCAGCCAGCACGTCAGCCCAGCCCCCGAGCCACCCCACCACCCTGCAGAGCCCACACTGAGGGGGCACCACTAATTCCCAAGCCTTTTCCTTGCTGCCTTTTCCCCCAAGAAGACCCTTCTCAGGAAGGTGAGCTTTTCCCTTTATAACCTTTATAGAGCTTAAAGGTTGTTCTTCCTTTACATAATAATAAAAAGTTTCCTTATTACTATGGGGATTGTCATTGTCTTCCTTTCAAAGACTCAAATATTAGGATTTTATCCACAGTATGTTTTCTCCACCTTGGTTCTGTTGGGCCAGACAATTCTCTGTGGGGTGCAGATCTCGGCATCATAGGGTTTTAGCAGAAACTCTGGTTTCTCCCCTCTGGGTATTCCTGGTGGCTCAGTTGGTAAAGANGGATCCCATGGACTGCACCCCACCAGGCTCCTCTGTCCATGGGATTTCCCAGGCAAGAATACTGGAGTGGTTTGCCATTCCCTTCTGCAGGGGACCTTCCCAATGCAGGGATGGAACCTGAATTTCCTGCATCCCCTACATTGGCAGGCAGAGTTTTGTGTTTTGTTTTTTTGTGTTTTTTTTTTTACCACTGAGACACACAATTTAGGAATGTGTTTCAGGCCATTATCTTTATTTTTCAGGGAACTGGGAGTCAAGTGATTCTGCTATGTAGCCGAATTACAGTCTAAGCTATTACCAGTTCCCTAGCCCCAAAGCTATTCTTTGTTTCTATATCTTCATATTGCCCAATCATTATCTTTTCAGTCACTGTTTTCCTTCAAAAGACAAGAATACAAAAACTTGTACACTGTTTCATTTTTGTCCCCTCAAATATAAAGCACAGAGATTTCAGGCACTTCTAGGCTGACCTGCCTAGAGCCAAGATCCAGAGCCTGCAGCAGAAGCTTGGAGGAACCATTCTGCTCAGAGGGCAGGGGCAGCCGCTGAGGTCCTGCGTCTGGGGGCACAGTCCTAGTGTGGGCAGGACCCCGAGGTGCCAGCGCCACATGCGCCAGCCTGTAGCCCAATGCCAACGGTCGCCTGAGCCTCTTGCGCTTCACCTCTGCTGACCTCGGACTCCTAGAAGC
Source organism: Neotragus moschatus (assembly GCA_006410615.1). Taxonomy (NCBI): domain Eukaryota; kingdom Metazoa; phylum Chordata; class Mammalia; order Artiodactyla; family Bovidae; genus Neotragus; species Neotragus moschatus. Next base: position 451,574 of record SJYA01003310.1, on the reverse strand, counting down.
CAGAGCAGCTCGAAGATCCGACCCCACCGCTCGGCCAGCATGGGCAGCTTCCTGAGCAGGTACCTGGGCTGGTGGCTGGGCACAGACAAGGCAGCGCAGCCGGGGTCCCCACGGCCCTCTCGCCTCCCGCTGGGCCGGGACCCAGGCCAAGTCCTGTTGGTCCGCCGCGTGCCCCGGGGCCGCCGGCTCCGGGGCGACTCGCCCACCTTGTACCGTAGTCCGACCCGCAGGACCTTGGTGTACCAGGCCTGGAGGCCCTTTCCCAGCTGGCTGCTCCTCCACCACTTCAAGGGAGTGCGCTTTTCCCGCCATCGCAAGACTTCTAGGAAGACTCGCCCGCGGAATCGCGGGAACCGCCGCCACCACCGCAGCAGACGGAGCCTGGTGACCGTCCAGATCACCCTCCCTGAGCACACGGGCAGCGTCTACACGTGTCTGCCCAGCCCGGAGCAACCGGACCTCTGTGCTAGTGAGACCGAACTGAGACCACTCACTCGAAAGGAGCTTTGACAAGCCTCGCTTGTTATTGACTGTTCTGAGATCAAGAGGAGGCAGAGCTAGGAGTCCAGGCTGTCGGCTGATGGAGTGGTTCCTGCCTTTGTGCCCAAGCTGGGGCCTCTGAGAAGCAGCTTCTGCTCCGGGTGCATCAGCGTCTGAGAACCAGACTTCTGGCCCTGCCTGAGCCTTCCCTGTCTGCAGCCCACCCTGCTCCAAGGCCAGCACCCCTACCCCCCTACTCCCTGCATCTGCCATCCCCAACCCCCAGGGCAGAGTCACAGAGCCTCCCTGCAGAGATGGGAGCAGACCAGCACTCTGCCCTGGGCCTCCTGCAGCCTGATGTTCCCCCTCGTGTCCAGAGAGTCAGGGCCCGGACACCACCTCCCCATGAAACTCCCACCCACAGTTCTTTTTACCCAGCTGAGCCCTGCCCTACCCCTGCCTGAGTCACATATACCGCCAAGCCACCTCCCTCCACCCCAGCCAGCACGTCAGCCCAGCCCCCGAGCCACCCCACCACCCTGCAGAGCCCACACTGAGGGGGCACCACTAATTCCCAAGCCTTTTCCTTGCTGCCTTTTCCCCCAAGAAGACCCTTCTCAGGAAGGTGAGCTTTTCCCTTTATAACCTTTATAGAGCTTAAAGGTTGTTCTTCCTTTACATAATAATAAAAAGTTTCCTTATTACTATGGGGATTGTCATTGTCTTCCTTTCAAAGACTCAAATATTAGGATTTTATCCACAGTATGTTTTCTCCACCTTGGTTCTGTTGGGCCAGACAATTCTCTGTGGGGTGCAGATCTCGGCATCATAGGGTTTTAGCAGAAACTCTGGTTTCTCCCCTCTGGGTATTCCTGGTGGCTCAGTTGGTAAAGAATCTGCCTGCAATGCAGGAGACCTGGATTCAATTCCTGGGTTTGAAAGATCCGCTGGAGAAAGGAATATCTACCCACTCCCGTATTCTGGCCTGGCGAATTTCATGGACAGAGGAGCCTGGCAGGCTACAGTCCATGCGGTCGCGAGGAGTCGGATACGACTGAGCGACCTTCACTCACTCTCTGCTACCTCTCCTCTAGGTGACAGCACATAACCTCCTTTGAAAATCACACCTGTCTCCAGCCACTGCCAGATGTTGCCGGGGAAGGAGGGGACGGGGGATGGTGCGGAAATGACACTGGTGGAGAATCACTGAGGGACAGTGACCTCTGCTGGCAGGAACTGTCAAGCCTGGTCTCCCAACACATGCCATTTTCAAAAACACAGAGATGAACAAAATGAAATGATGTGTGCTGGCCAATAACATATTCCCCAATTTGTAGAATGCTTGGGATGCGAATGACTCATCTATTGGGCTTTATGAACAGGAGACCCTGGTTCGATTCCTGGGTCGGCATGATGCTCTGGAGAAGGGATACGCTACTCACTCCAGTATTCTTTGGCTTCTCTGGTGGCTCAGACAGTAAAGCATCCACCTGCAATGCAGGGGACCTGGGTTCAATCCCTGAATTGGGAAGATCCCCTGGAGGAAGGCATGGCAATCCACACCAGATTTCTTGCCTGAGAATCCCCATCAACAGAGGAGCCTGGCAGGTAACAGTCCCTGGAGTGGAAAAGAGTCAGACAAAACTAAACACACAGCACATAACAATCAGACAATGTAATTTTAAAAAGGAGCTCTTCACTTAACATCTGCAGGTTGGCAAAACTTAAAAAGGTGAATAATTTCAAATGCTGGGAAGGATGCAGAGAATTGGAATCTCAGGCAGTGCTGTGGGCGTTAATGTGTCCAGCCCTTCTGAAGCAGCATTTGGAAGTTTTTCCTTGAACACAGTGGGACCACCAGAAACACTCTTCCACTCACCTTCCCCCCAGCACACATAGATGGTGAGGTGGTTCTTGCCAGCCCCCTTAGTCAGCAGAGAGAATTGAAAGAACCTAAATGTCCACTAAAAAAGGAACGGATAAAGTCAATATGGTATTGCTACCAAGGGACGACTATTCCACAGATTTAAGGAAGGAGAGAGCCAGGGTTTCATCCACGGCTGGGTTTGGGCCAGATAATTTTGAGCTGTGTACACCCTGTAGGTTGCAGGACGTTTAGCAGCAAACCATGCCTCTACGGCCTAGGTATCAGCAGGACATCCTCCAGTAATAACAATCAAACATGTCTCCAGACATTGCCAAACATTCCCTGAAGGACAGAAATGACCCCTAGTTGAAAACTACTGAGCTAGAGTTACGTATTTNGGTTGCAGGACGTTTAGCAGCAAACCATGCCTCTACGGCCTAGGTATCAGCAGGACATCCTCCAGTAATAACAATCAAACATGTCTCCAGACATTGCCAAACATTCCCTGAAGGACAGAAATGACCCCTAGTTGAAAACTACTGAGCTAGAGTTACGTATTTTTTTTAACAAAAAAAACCTCAAAAATATCCTGTCCAATGAAAAAAGTAGGAGTGGCATATTATGGGTGGCACAGCCATATGTATCCATTAAGTAAAAACAAAGTAACAAGCTGGCATAATAGAGGAGGCCAGAACCAAGCAAGGGGCCATTTGGACACTTTGCCTGGATTGTTCCATCTGAAGCATCTTTAAATACTGTTCAAATATGAATTTCAGAATATTCCCTTTCAGCGAGTTGGAAGATAAGCTATAAAGAGCAAAGTCCCTTCTCCCTCCCATTGAGTGTGTTTTCTAAGAGGGCAGAGACAGAAGGTAAGCACATAAATGTGCACACTGGCAGGCGGGGAGGCATGCTATGAAGAGAAGCAGGGCAGGAGAAGGGATGCACATGGCTCCATCCACACCCTGGGGCCACGAACGCTGCCTCTGTCCCCACCCCGGGAAACTCCCCTGTCCCTTCCCATGCATTCCAATTCTTCACTCAGAGTTTTCACCAGACGCAACTCAGGCTCTTACACAGCACCTCAGCAAATAAAAGGAAGAGCTGTTATCTACTTAGAAATAAAGATTTCCGAATCATTAAAATTGTTCCCACACTTGATAAAGCCAACATTTTCAATGGTGACAACTACTGTTACACAGCAAATGTCTCGGGCTGAAACTCAATAAATCAAGCTTTTATTTTGAAGTTTACTACCTGCCCTTTGCTAGACTTGAGACAAGGCATTTCACTCGGCATCACCTACTAGAAAGGGACTGGGAACTTTGTGCGTCAGTGAGGGTGCCGTTGACATTTTGAGGGGAAATTCCTCCTGATGTGCGGCTCTCCTGAACTCAGCACCTCGTTGGTTATCTCTCCTCTCCACCGGCTCAATGCCAGGGCATCTCCAGACCAGCATGCCCCCCAGGACATACCGCATTTCCATATGCCACCTGGAGGTGCTGTCTGGATGTAGTGTGTACCATATGCAGGGGAGAGAAACTAAGAAATTGCTTCTAAAGTGCCAAGGTCACGAAAAACAAAGCGAGGTGCAGATGGTGTCCTAGAATGGACCAGACTACAAAGGGGTGCTCTCGGAACAGAAAAAAAAGGACACGGGTTTTTAAAAAGGGAAATTTAAAAATTCCATAGTTTAATAATATTGAATTCACGTTAATTTCTTAATTTTCTTATATCTGTCATGGTGATTTAACCCATTAGGAAACGGGCCTAGAGCAGAGTTTCTCAACCTCAGTACTCTTAACATTTTAAGCTAAATAACTCTTGCCAGTAGCATATCGAACTGTGAAAACCAAAATGCTCCAGACATTTCCACATATCCTTGGGAGCAATGGAAGGATGAAGTCCCCCCAGATGGAGGGCCCCTGGTACACAGGAGTTNAGAGCAGAGTTTCTCAACCTCAGTACTCTTAACATTTTAAGCTAAATAACTCTTGCCAGTAGCATATCGAACTGTGAAAACCAAAATGCTCCAGACATTTCCACATATCCTTGGGAGCAATGGAAGGATGAAGTCCCCCCAGATGGAGGGCCCCTGGTACACAGGAGTTTGGTATTATTTTTCAACTCTTTAAAGTATATATATAGATAGAGATATCTTTGCCAAATTTACACAAACACATACACATATTCAGAGAAACAGAGGAAAAATTTACACATACTCATAAAAATATAGGAGCAAACCAGTGATTTTTAAAGCTACCTGAGCATTGTAAACTGATCTCTAAACATAAAACAAGGCAATGGAAAAGTAACAGTTCTTACTGGCTTCACTGATAACCACACAACCAATACAAGTATACTTTGAAAATAAGCTGAATTCAACCAAAAGATATTGAGTTCATCCACATGAGATTGGCCGTAAGAATTACACAAAAATTTTTAATAGTAGTTCTTTTACATACTCAAATGGACCAAATATTTGACAAAGGAGCCAAGAATATACAATGGAGAAAAGACAATCTCTTTAACAAGTGGTGCTGGGAAAACTGGTCAACCACTTGTAAAAGAATGAAACTAGAACACTTTCTACCACTATACACAAAAATAAACTCAAANAAAAAAAAAATGTAAGCCTAAGGTTTTAAGCAAACACACCAGTAAACTTGTGCTCTACAAATAACAACTGCAGAAACAGACAGAACTGCAGAGATGTGTTTCCATTTTCTTCTGACTGAAGCAGTTGACCTAGGATGGAGTAAGCCTACTTGCTAGAGTAGCAAGGTGTGGAGAAAGGGCCAGGGGAAAGCACAGCCCTGCTTCTGGAGGCAGCTGCAAAGCAGAGGCTGCATGTGAAGATGGAGACGCCCCAGTGGGCTGGGATTGCCTCCTGGTTTGGAAGATCCTTTGAGAAATTAACCACTGTCTTGGTTCTCACAGGGGTAAGACACTGAAGTCCAACACAAGCTAAACCACAGGCAGAGAGAGCTCCTTCTACTGTGACCATCCCCACTACATTCCCCGGGGGAGTATCCACCCAGGGCAGTCAGGTACAATGAGAGGGAGAAACGGGGGATCAGACACCTTCTTCTTATGTCCACTGTAGCCCAGGAGATGGGCCCCTGGGTTTAGAGCCAGAATGTTAAGCACACTTCATTCACTCACAGATGCTCACTAAGAGCTAACAATGATTGGCCACTATGGTTAGCGGGGGTTGGGAGAAGACTTCAACTGCAAGGGCATTTAGTGCTATTAAGACTCTTGGAGAGGGTGAGATGTATGCAGAGAATAACATGGAAACTTATATTACCATATGTAAAATAGCTCAATTCAGTTCACTTCAATCGCTCGGTCCTCTCTGAGTCTATGACACCCCATGGACCACAGCCTGTCAGGCTTCCCTGTCCATCACCAACTCCTGGAGCTTCCTCAAACTCAGTCCATTGAGTCAGTGATGCCATCCAACTATCTCGTCCTCTGTTGTCCCCTTCTCCTCCTGCCTTCAATCTTTCCCAGCATCAGAGACTTTTCCAATGAGTCAGCTCTTCGCATCAGGTGGACAAAGTATTGGAGCTTCAGCTTCAGCATCAGTCCTTCCACTGAATATTTAGGACTGATTGGACTCTCAAGAGTCTTCTCGAACACCACAGTTCAAAAGCATCAATTCTTCGGCGCTCAGCTTTCTTTATAGTCCAACTCTCACATCCATACATGACTACTGGAAAAATCACAGCTTTGACTAGACGGACTTTGTTGGCAAAGTAATGTCTCTGCTTTTTACTATTCTGTCTTGGTTGATCATAGCTTTTCTTCCAAGGAGCCAAGCGTCTTTTAATTTCATGGCTGCAGTCACCATCTCCAGTGATTCTGGAGCCCAAGAAAATAAAGTCTGTCACTGTTTCCATTGTTTCTCCATATATTTGCCATGGAGGGATGGGACTGGATGCCATGATCTTAGTTTCTTGAATGTTCAATTTTAAGCCAGCTTTAAGCCAGTAAAATAGGTAGCCAATGAGAATTTGCTGTATGACTCGGGGGAATTAAGAACTCAGACAGGGGCTCAGTATCAGCCTAGACAGGTGGGGTGGGGAGGAAGATGGAGGGAGGTTCAGGTGGGAGGTGGCATGTGTATACTTATGCCTGATTCCAGTTGAGGTTTGACAGAAAAGAACTAAGTTCTGTAAAGCAATTATCCTTCTAAAAAATACATAAATTAAAAAAAAAAAAAAGACTCTTAAAGATCAAGTTCACAGTGTGAGACTAACAAAAGATTAAATCCAACATGGAAGCCCAAACTCCCAAGTCGCCAAAATCTGCCCACAAGCTCCATCCTCCATCTGAGAATTGACCCAGGATTGCGGGAGAACAGGACTTCTGAATTCCATGTTGCTTTTCGACAGTCTTTGTCAGGAGGGGTTCCAATTTTTACCCACAGGAGAATTTCAGAGACTAAACTTTNGGAAGCCCAAACTCCCAAGTCGCCAAAATCTGCCCACAAGCTCCATCCTCCATCTGAGAATTGACCCAGGATTGCGGGAGAACAGGACTTCTGAATTCCATGTTGCTTTTCGACAGTCTTTGTCAGGAGGGGTTCCAATTTTTACCCACAGGAGAATTTCAGAGACTAAACTTTGAAAACCATTTCCAATTTTATCAGCTGACATCCCCTGGGAGCCTATCAAGCACCCTGTCCATCAGCAACACAAGACTTCTCCGGGCCTGGGGCCTGAGGCCAAGGCTGTATTCCCAAAGAGCCGTCCACATGGACACTCAGGGACTGTGAAATGAATGGATGGATGGATGAACTAACAGAATGGGGAAATGAGCTCCACTGTTTTCATTCCCTGTTTCTGCAATATCCCAAAAAGAGAGTAACAGAGAAACTAAGTTGGGGGTAGCATAGCAATAATAGAAAAGGAATAAAGGAAAGGAGGGAGATTTCTTTCCCAAACCTTTGTTCCCCGGTCACAAATATTGAGACAGCATAACACAGAAGACTCTCTAGTATACGAACCCTCCTGAATATCATGCAGACAGAAAGAGCCAAGAGGAAGTGTACGTGTAAAGAAAGTTGGTGCTAACCTAAGTAACATGAAGACTGATTTACAGATTTCAATAGATAATTTACTTAGCGACCAAGAGATGCAAATTCCTTCCATTTATACATCATACATCCAACCAGCATGACTTCTTCCACAGCCTTTCTTCCCAGAGTGACCAGAGTGAATGTCCTCTAGGGTTTGCATGAAATGAAAAATCACCCAACGGCACTTAATGAAGTAAACGTGTCTTTTAAAGCATGTTTTGATGTAATAAACTGAAATGCCTAACTTTTTAAAAGTTCTCATCAGGACAAATAAAATCTTATTACAATGCATGGTGGCAGATGTTAACCATACTTATTGTGTTGATCATTTCACAATACACACAAATATCAATCAAGTCATTATGTTTTACACTTGCAGCTCACATAATGGGCTCTACTACAGTTCAATAAAAATAAAGAATGAGTGAAATTGCACTAGCACAGCTAATTGGAGAAGGAAATGGCAACCCACTCCAGTGTTCTTGTGGAGAATCCCAGAGATGGGGAGCCTGGTGGGCTGCCGTCTATGGGGTCGCACAGAGTCGGACATGGCTGAAGTGACTTAGCAGCANAATGAGTGAAATTGCACTAGCACAGCTAATTGGAGAAGGAAATGGCAACCCACTCCAGTGTTCTTGTGGAGAATCCCAGAGATGGGGAGCCTGGTGGGCTGCCGTCTATGGGGTCGCACAGAGTCGGACATGGCTGAAGTGACTTAGCAGCAGCTAAAGGGAAAACACACATTTTCAAGATTTGTAAATATACATGGGTCTGGTGGAATTCTTTGTATTCACTTGAATAACAATTTTGTCAAACTGTGTCAGAAACAGTAATACTTAGACATCAACAATTGCTTCTGCCAGCAAACCACTAAGAAGACAGAAATGTCCACTCCCTTTCCTAAAGCGTGGGGAGCCCTGGACTGAAGGGAACTGTCTAAGAAGTGGCTCCACTGCCACTTCTCATCCATGGCACCAGACAGGGCCAACTGGGCTGAGAAGAATCAGGCTCTTGTTTCTTGAAAGCAAAGGACTAAATAGGAGCTGGGCTGTTCTTTTACAAGCACAAGACCGTTAATCCCCTTACCATGGATACAAGAGCATGTTGTTCCTTCTTAGATCACAAGGCTTATCCCTGAATAATTAGACAGAGGGAGAAGTTCATTCTGTGCCCTACATCATTTTACTCAGAAAGAGAGCACTGTGCTTGAGTTACACTTCTTCTCCGCTAAAAATGATAAATTATCCGATAAAAACAGTATTTGAATAAAGGAGGCAGATAGATTTCTCAGTTGACCTGGAAAATGGACTAAAATTTCATCATAATTTCCTGAGATAATACTTTCAACATCTAAAACTTCCGATGAAAACCGTTTCAAAATCTGGACTAAACTTTACAGCAAAACCTTGAAAACACCTGTTTACTATCTTCAAAGTCCCAAGAAAACTTAATGCAACCTGATCAATAAAAGCAGAACTTTCTTCCAGTTAGTGTTTGACTTGCATCATCCCCCCTACTTTTAAGAAAACTCGTAGAAGAGCAAGAAAAGCACCTGATATCAAGATCTGTCAGTAATGATTTCAAAGGAATTGGTTCCGTCACATTTCATTCCTCTTCCATGTCTGCCTGGGCCAGCTTCTTGCGAATGTCCTTTGTGGGACCTGGATTTACCCATCACTGCAGCCTCAGGGCCTATGGCAGCCTACACAGCAGGCTTGCGAGTAGCTGCCAATGTCTCTGGCTCCCACCCAGCAGTGCAGCACATGCAGCCTCAGGGGAGCCCAGTGAAGAGGAGTCTTCTGCTTCTCAGGCCATCGCCTTGGGTGCTCTGTCAGCTCTTTCTCTCCTCCACTCCCTGCAGCATCTGGAGGGACTGGCGGAGCTGGCGTGTCATTTCTGGGTGTTTAAGAACTCAGGCCAGTCTGATCAAAACCCAGATCTACTGTCTTCCTGCCTCCAACACCCAGCTTCCCTCCCCACTGGGCTGGCCTGTGCAGGATGCATTCTGCCCTCCAGGCTCCACTCCTCCTGCCAAGAGCCCCTGGCCTCCCCCCACTCCTGCTCACTGAGGGATGGAAAAGGGGCAGGGGAGGGGGTGGGAATCTGCAGGAGAGGACGAGGCCAGCTTCAGTTCCCCAGGTGGGCTCCCCGTGCGCCCCTGCCTGCTGGTGGCCTCATGATGGCGGGCCCTCCTCTCCCTCCAGAGTGCACTTGGGGCCTTTGGAGAAGGTGTGGCGATCTCTGCACCGGCCCTTCCCCTGGCACAGACGATGGCTTCCACCTCGCCCTGCCTGTCCACGCTCAGCCTTCCCTGGGCCCTGCACTTGGATCTTGGGCCCCACAGGCCTGTCCAGCTCCCTTCAGTGGCCTCCACTTGGCCCCAGCAGCCATCCAAAGGCAGACTGCTGGCAAAGCCGCTCTCTCGCGCTCATGCAGGCTCGAGCTGCCTTTGCCTTCAGCTTTCTCCAGCTGAGAGGCAGGTGCCAGTCTCTATTCCACCCACAGGATGGTCTCAGTGCCTGGACACACTCTCATGGTGTCCAGAGCTCTAGCTGCTGCTACTCCGGTGCTACTCCTCGGCACGTGTGCAAGTTGAGGATGATGTGCCCATCTCTCCTCTCACAGATGACTCCTCTCTCTACCTGTGGCTCTGTGTGACCTGGGGTGGGCAGGGGAGCAGGCAAGTTTGGCACCAGTGTGGCCTGGGCACCAGCTCCTCACATGGGCCCAGCTGTCAGCTCCCTGAGGGCTGCAAGTGCAGAGTGCTGCCACCCAGCCCACCCGTCCTCTGGGGTGGGTGGTAGAGGTGCCCCGCCCCCTCACTGCAGGCCCACACCTCTGCCTTTGGGACCCCTGACCTTCTCTTCCACTGCCTGCGTGGGGTCATGCTGACTGGACGTAAGTCCTACATGGAGGCAGCCAGGACCTCACTCTAGAAGGAACACCCTCCTGTAGAGTCCAACCAGGTTCTACTGGGTCAAGGGTAGGCCGCTCGTAGGTTCCCAAATATGCAGAGACACTAACCCTGTGTCATGGAGGTGATCATGCTTGATAGAAGAGATACTGTAGTTAGGACTGGGTAAAAGCTGGGATGAAATTGAGAGTCTTCATTACTCTGTTCATTGCTATCTTTAGTGAGTTGTTGTTGAGTTGCTAAGTCATGTCTGACTCTTTGTGACCCCATGGACTATAGCCCTCCAGGCTCCTCTGTTCATGGGATTCTCCAGGCAAGAATACTGGAGTGTGTTGCCATGCTCTCCTCCAGCGGATCTTCCTGACCCAGGTATCAAACCTGTGTCTCCAGTCTCCGGCATGGGCAGGCAGGTTCTTTTACCACTGAGCCACCAGGGAAGCCCTCATTAGTGACTTGTTCTTTACATTTTCCATCCAGTACACCTCGGTATCTCTAAGTTTTCTGCAATATCCATAGAATAAGCAATAAACAGGAAAAAAAAATTTTTTAACTGGCAAATGTTTACAATTTGAATCCCTGAAGCCATCCTCAAAGGGATAAATGCCACCCCTCTAGAATTCTATCTGCCTGACACTGGCATGAAAAGGCCTCTGAAAGGCAGATTTAAAATCTGATCCATTTGCCAAGCTACTGGTGTTTTTCTGTTACCTGTCATACTTGGGAGAGGCAGTCTGCCTGGGAAGCTGTTTTCAGTCCATCTTGTGTCGTGTGGTCCCCTTTCCCAGAGGGCCAGCTGCTCATGTAAAGATGCAGCCACCTTTAGGGCAGCACATGTAGAATCGGGCCCAGCACCTGTACTGCATGTTAAACACATCCTGATTCATTAGGCAGCCCTCATCACTCAGCCTTCTGACAGCAGTATTGCTGAGACTCAAGCTGAGCATTTACTGGGAAAAATTTGTTGAACCCCAATCTAGTTTTGCACTTTTCAATTTTTTCAACTGACATTGGGAACAAAAGCTACTATATATAGCCTATGCACCCAGTTAAAACATCTCAGCAAATAAACCAGATCATATATTCACAGACTCCTACAAGGCGCAGGCTTGGGAAAATAAAAAATTTCGAAAGTGAATTTCTCAAAATTAATCTAAAATATTATGAATTTAAATTAACTTTTCCTAAGAATGGAAGCATGATTTAACATAGTTACAAGATGAAATTTTGCACTCAGAGGAAGTAAGAGTATAATAAAAAACAGTATGTATAAATTCTGCTGATCAAGAATAACAGTAAGATTAAGAGAGACTAGTTGAGGGGTTTTAGCATTGTGAGTGGAGAAGGCAATGGCATCCCACTCCAGTACTCTTCCTGGAAAATCCCATGGGCGGAGGAGCCTGGTGGGCTGCAGTCCATGGGGTCGCTAAGAGTTGGACACGNAGGCTCGAGCTGCCTTTGCCTTCAGCTTTCTCCAGCTGAGAGGCAGGTGCCAGTCTCTATTCCACCCACAGGATGGTCTCAGTGCCTGGACACACTCTCATGGTGTCCAGAGCTCTAGCTGCTGCTACTCCGGTGCTACTCCTCGGCACGTGTGCAAGTTGAGGATGATGTGCCCATCTCTCCTCTCACAGATGACTCCTCTCTCTACCTGTGGCTCTGTGTGACCTGGGGTGGGCAGGGGAGCAGGCAAGTTTGGCACCAGTGTGGCCTGGGCACCAGCTCCTCACATGGGCCCAGCTGTCAGCTCCCTGAGGGCTGCAAGTGCAGAGTGCTGCCACCCAACCCACCCGTCCTCTGGGGTGGGTGGTAGAGGTGCCCCGCCCCCTCACTGCAGGCCCACACCTCTGCCTTTGGGACCCCTGACCTTCTCTTCCACTGCCTGCGTGGGGTCATGCTGACTGGACGTAAGTCCTACATGGAGGCAGCCAGGACCTCACTCTAGAAGGAACACCCTCCTGCAGAGTCCAACCAGGTTCTACTGGGTCAAGGGTAGGCCGCTCGTAGGTTCCCAAATATGCAGAGGAGACACTAACCCTGTGTCATGGAGGTGATCATGCTTGATAGAAGAGATACTGTAGTTAGGACTGGGTAAAAGCTGGGATGAAATTGAGAGTCTTCATTACTCTGTTTATTACTTTACTATCCTTAGTGAATTACTCATTGCATTTTCCATCCAGCACACCTCAGCATCTCTCAATTTTCTGTGGTATCCATACAATAAGCATTGAGGCAAAAAAAACCCACATCAATCAACAGCAAATGTCCAAGATCTGGATCCCTGAAGCTATCCTGGAAAGGAATATTGGCTACTTTTTTCTTGTTAGGGTTGATATAACAAATATTGGAAACTAGGTGGCTTCAACGGAATTGTATTTTCTCTCACTTCTGGAAGCTAGAAGTCCAAGATTAGCCTGTGGACAGGACTGATTTCTTTAAGGCCTCCTTCTTTGACCTGTGGATGGCTATCTTCTCCTTCTGTTTTCACCTGGTCTTTCCTCTGTGCAAGTCTTTGTTCTAATCTCTTTTTATAAGGACACCAATCATATTGGTGCCCTATAGTACCTTACATTGATTACCTCTGTAAAGACCATGTCTCTAAATACAGCTACATTCTGAGGTACTGGGCATTAAGAAGTTCACCATAAGAATTTGACGAGACATAATTCATCCCATAACAGCTACCTTCCAGAATTCATTCTGTCCCACACTGATACCAAAAGACCACTGAAAGACAGAAGACTTAAAACAGAAACCACTTGCCAAACTACTGGTGTCTTCCATTCACCTACCGCGTCATGTGGTCCCCTTTCCCACAGGGGACATTTGCTCATGTAAAGATGCAGCCACTTTTAGGGCAGCGCATGTAGAATCGGGCCCAGCACCTGTACTGCATCTTAAACACAACCCCATTCATTAGGCAGCCCTCATCACTCAGCCTTCTGACAGCAGTATTGCGGGGACTCAAGCTGCCTGGCAGCGAGTACAGCCCATCTCTCCATCCAGGGTGTCCTGCCAAGGGCTATTTCCTCCTGCCTAGAACATTTTTCTGCTTGCATGTTCCTTTTTGTTAATCCAGTCTTAGCTTAAATGGCATCTCTTCAGGGAGTCCTTCCCCTGATTACTCAACATAAGGAAGTCTCCACCCTGCGTGATTGTTATCAAGATAGTCAGTTCTTTTACTTCAGAATACGTGTTTAACCACCAGTCTCTCTGTTGGTCTACAGACAGCAGGAAGACCAATCCTTAAGGACACTCAGTAGATAACCATGTTACCCAATTTGGTTTGAGCAGTTTGGGATATCTGAGGCCTAGCAACAGCTTTCAGATATGTCACTTGTGACCTGCAATTTATTGCTGCTTTCTCATGCAATTTTACACAAGTACTGATGTTGAAGCTGAAACTCCAATACTTAGGCCACCTGATGTGAAGAGCTGACTCATTTGAAAAGACCCTGATGCTGGGAAAGATTGAAGGCAAGAGGAGAAGGGGACGACAGAGGACGAGATGGTTCGATAGCATCACCAACTTGATGGACATGAGTTTGAGTAAACTCCGGGAGTTGGTGATGGACAGGGAAGCCTGGCATGCTGCAGTCCATGCGATCTCAAAGAGTCAGACATGACTGAGCGACTGAACTGAACTGAAAGGTATACGTATGTAAACAGTAGTGGCTCCAGGGAATGATCTAAAGGGACTTTAAAGTGAAAGTGAAGTCTCTCAGTCGTGTCCGACTCTTTGCGATCCCATGGACCGTAGCCTATCAGGCTCCTCCGTCCATGGGATTTTCCAGGCAAGGGTGCTGGAGTGGATTGCCATGTCCTTCTCTAGGGGATCTTCCCGGCCCAGGAATTGAACCCGGGTCTCCCGCATTGCATGTAGACGCTTTACCATCTGAGCCACCAGGGAAGCCCAAAATTGTTTACAGATTGATTGAAAGTGAAAAGTGAAGTTGCTCAATCGTGTCTGACTCTTTGCAACCCCATGGACTGTAGCCCACCAGGTTCCTCTGTCCATGGGATTTCCCAGGCAAGAATACTGGAGTGGGTTGCCATTTCCTTCTTCAGGGGACTTTCCTGACCCAGGGATCGAACCCGGGTCTCCGGCATTGCGGGGAGACACTTTACCATCTGAGACTTTAGCCTATAATAATTTCCATCAGCACCTCTCTCACAGCCAATCTATATAAACATAAGGTCTCAGTGAAAGGGGAGCTCACTGTCAAAATGCAATTTCAACACAANCTTTCCTGACCCAGGGATCGAACCCGGGTCTCCGGCATTGCGGGGAGACACTTTACCATCTGAGACTTTAGCCTATAATAATTTCCATCAGCACCTCTCTCACAGCCAATCTATATAAACATAAGGTCTCAGTGAAAGGGGAGCTCACTGTCAAAATGCAATTTCAACACAAGTCCCTTATAGCCTCCCTACCCATCAGCAGACAAACTGTTACACCATCACTGGGTCTGAGGTATTCTTATCGACTGAAAACCAGAGGGAACACCTTGGATGTCAGTAACGGCTCTTTTGCTCAAAGTCTGGGTTTTTTAAACTAATGTACATTGCAGTTAGACAACTCTCTGAGCATGATGAAGGAAGAACTGGCTTTGGATAGGCTTCCTTGTATGTCCATGACAACTTCACACACAAAAAAGAATGAGGTGTTGAAATAAAAATAAAATATAAATCTTCATCACTGAAAATTCAAGTCAAACATAGAATGAAGTCAGCAGGAAGAGATAGCATGAGGGACCAGGGAGCTTCTTCACTTGGTTTACTGATCATTCTGATGCAAATGAAGATGAGTTAGGAGAGGTCATCAAAGATGATATTCTACCAAATCCATTACTTGATTCCTGTCATGGATGATGGGGAAGGGGAAGGAGAAGAAGAAGATGATGTTGAGCAAGAGGGAAAGGATTGGAAGATATTGATGAAGAAGAGTATGAGGATGAAGTGATGAAGATGATAATGAGGGGGAGGTAGGACAAGAAGATGAAGGAAAAAATGACTAATGTAACACTGATGATTTCCAACCTTCCTTTTTAAATTTTCTCCAGTCCCTGGGGGCAAGTTGCAGTCTTTTATTCCCTCTCCCCTTGTGCTCAGTTTCCCTGTTTTAGAACTCTCTTTTGTCCTTTAAGGCCTTCCCTGGTGGCTCAGACAGTAAAGAATTCGCCTCCAATGCAGGAGATCTGAGTTTGATCCCTGGGTCAGGAAGATCCCCTGAAGAAGGGAATGGCAACCCATTCCAGTATGCTTGCCTTGAGAATCCCATGGACAGAAGAACCTGGCGGGCTACAGTCCAGGGAGTCACAAAGAGTTGGACACGACTGAGTGACTAATACTTTCATCTCACTTTCTGCTTTATACTATTCAGTTCAGTTCAGTTGCTCAGTCATGTCCAACTCTTTGTGACCCCATGAACCGCAATATACTGGGGCCACCCTGTCCATCACCAACTCTCGGAGTTCACTCAAACTCATGTCCATCAAGTTGGTGATGCCATCCAGCCATCTCATCCTCTGTCGGCTCCTTCTCCTCCTGCCCCCAATCCCTCTCAGCATCAGAGTCTTTTCCAATGAGTCAATTGTTTGCATGAGCTGGCCAAAGTATTGGAGTTTCAGCTTTAGCATCAGTCCTTCCAATGAACACCCAGGACTGANGGAGAAGGGGCCGACAGAGGATGAGATGGTTGGATGGTATCACTGACTCAATGGACATGAGTTTGAGCAAGCTCCAGGAGTTTGTGATGGACAGAGAAGGCTGGTGCCCTGCAGTCCATGGGGTCACAAAGAGTCAGACATGACTGAGTGACTGAACTGAACTGAACTGACTTTGCTTCTTTTCCCCTTGGATTTTTAGACTTACTTTTATAAGAAGAAAAGCATGTGAGTTACTTTTCTGGTGATCATTCTCGAAGAGTCTTTTTTGGTCATTATATTGCCACCTTGAAAAATACAGAAATATTTCCAACATTTTCTATGTTTAGAAATACTTTAAAAGCATAAGAAATTAAAATGTTACAGGTAAATAATCTGGACCATACATACATATTTGGCACAAGGAGTTCTCTGAAAACTCTCCATTTCTTCCATTGTCACTTAAGATTTCATACTTTTTTCTGAATCAATTTAGGTTCCTTACAATTTCTAAGAAAAGAAATTCATTCTTTCAGGTTTTCTAGTAACTCTCTTGAGCATTATAGAAAATTTCTCATAAAATATCTATATTTGTTACTATATTTCCTACATATTTAATAGAGAATACATTAATTTTAATTTCATTCTTTCAGATTTTCTCGTAACTCTCGAGCTTTATAGAAAATTTCCCATAAAATATCTATATTTGTTACTATGTTTCCTACATATTTGATACAGAATACATTAATTTTCTTCTCATTTTTCCATTAGACTTGCCAGAAGTTTTATTCTCTTTTTCAAAGATCATGTTCTTAATTTTTGTTTCTCTTCTTCCTGTTTTCTGACTGATCCATCTTATTTACATTTATTAAGTCCTTCTTCTATTTGTTATACTTGTTTTGCTGTTCTTTTTATAACTCTTAAATTGACTAAGAANCTTCTCATTTTTCCATTAGACTTGCCAGAAGTTTTATTCTCTTTTTCAAAGATCATGTTCTTAATTTTTGTTTCTCTTCTTCCTGTTTTCTGACTGATCCATCTTATTTACATTTATTAAGTCCTTCTTCTATTTGTTATACTTGTTTTGCTGTTCTTTTTATAACTCTTAAATTGACTAAGAAGCTCATTTTTTTATTTTTTAAATATAAATTTATTTATTTTAATTGGAGGTTAATTACTTTACAATATTGCATTGGTTTTGCCATACATCAACATGAATCCACCACAGGTATACACGTGTTCCCCATCCTGAACCTCCCTCCCTCCTCCCTCCCCGTACCATCTCTCTGGGTTGTCTCAGTGCACCAGCCCCATTTTTATTCTTAGTTGACAATGAAAACATCTATGGCTATGAATTTTACTCTGAGTACTGCTCTGGCCACATGACATAAGAAGTGTAGATGTACAGTGGCCTCATTATGATTAATTCTCAAAATAGTTATAATCATGAAAAATGAAAGGATGAAAGTGAAAGTCGCTCAGTCATGTCTGACTCTTTGCAACTTCATGTACTATACAGTCCATGGAATTCTCCAGGCCAGAATACTGGAGTGGGTAGCAATTCTCTTCTCCAGGGGGTCTTCCCAACCCAGGGATCAAACACAGGTCTCCCACATTGCAGGTGGATTCTTTACCAGCTGAGCCACCAGGGAAGCCCAAGAATACTGGAGTGGCTAGCCTATTCCTTCTCCAGGGGATCTTCCCAACCCAGGAATCAAAGCAGGGTCTCCTGCATTGCAGGCAGATTCTTTACCAGCTGAGCTACCAGGGAAGTTATAATCATAGTTTCATTTATTCTATAACTCAGTAATTATTTTGAAAAGTATTTTCTAAGTTTCTAAGTCTTTCTCAGATTTAACTACAAGTATCTACGTATATGCTATATTTTAAATAGTATTCTTGTTAATCTCAGGTACATTAACTCTTTTTTAATCTTAGAATTTATAAAATAAAGTCTTAAAATTGACCCATTAGTAGCCAAGGATATTTCATTAATAACTTCAAATGAGCATCTAACAATATTCTTTTTAAAGGAATTGTGAGAACACTGTGCTGAGTAAATTTCCCTTTTTACAATAAAGGTATCATAGGTAACTATTTCATATTGTTTTAAAGCAAACATATCAAAATATTAAAATGCTATGAAAAGGGAAATTTCTTAAGGTAATATGATTTTTTTATATCAGGATCAAGCAAATTCCTGATATGCTCATATATTTGGATTTGTTTGATATTAGCAAAAGGAATCAGTAGATGTGTGGCCCCAAATGACATGACTGAAAATAAATTGACTTTTATAGATCCTGTCAGGTGAATAGAAAGACCAAAGCTCAAGTAACTATTATGAGACACTGTCAATAACTCCACTCCAAATCCAAAGGTACCACAAGTTACATACACATCACATCAGTTCAGTTCAGTTGCTCAGTCGTGTCCAACTGTTTGTGACCCCATGAATAGAAAGTACTAAAATTATTAAATAGTTTGATGAAGATTTCAATGAAATAGATGGAAAACAGAATTAAATACTAGAATTCTTACTTCTCAGCATACTGTCTTTACTTTCCTACACTTCTCAAAATCTTACACAAAGTTTGGGTTTGTTTTGATGTACTAATTTTAAGTAATGAACTTCCAGAGGACTCGTTTTTATGTAACTTGCTTCATACAGTGCTCATTTCAGCAATTCCACATATAGCAGCCTGGTAACTTAATAGTAACAGTGGTAATGATGACAAAGCACTTTCAAACATTCAGAATATGGTCCTATTACTGCCAGTGTTTAGAGTTTCAAGAATGCAGATTAAAAAGTTGAGACTACTATTGCCATGAGCAATACAAAAGGCACTGAGTCTCCTGAGACAGGAAAGAGAAATTGATTTCTCCATGTTTTCATACTCTACACCACTACTGGAAAGCAGTTTCTCGGCACCTAACTACTGATCTGGAGAATGAATTAAATATGAGATCAGACGAAAAGAAAACACATGAGTTGGTCTTTTGACTCACATAAGATCCCTTTTAAAGTTCATCAGAGCTATAAATGCATGTGGTGGATATATGCTCCATTTACCTGTGATAAAACAGGATGTAGTAGAGGGCCAATGTCCCTTTTGAATTTTGACCCTGATTATTCTGCTTCATTGTCACAAATTTACTAAACCTAGAGTACCTAAATCTACTACAGCAAACTGTAAAATCATTTAAAATACATTACTTTATACATTTTTAGTGGTTTTTGCATAATGTATCTGGCTATGCCACATTTAAAAGAAAGCAAATGAAACCTTTAATCACAGATTATGGATATCTTTTGTAAGAAAAAACTCTACACTTTAAAATTAGCATCTCAATTACACTTAGAGTCACCCACTTTCTAGAATATAAGTTGTACATTTTTAATCAAATGTGATCTTTCATAGTTAAATTAGAGTGAAATTGATATATCTATATAATAAATAATTTCAAGAAGTTTCTAATAATTACAAAATATCTTCAGAATAATGAGAAGGGTGACAAAAAAAAGCTATCATTGGGTTAAGATACATATGGAGGTAAGAGATGTTTCCCTCTGTGCAAATCTACTATCTTTTACCCAGTGGTTCTCAATCAAGGGTGATTTTTCCCCCAGAGAACATTCAGAAATATCTGGAGGCATTTTCAGTTGTTACAAATGTGGGGGGCAGGGATAGAGTT
>SJYA01003310.1:394177-431721 GCA_006410615.1 Neotragus moschatus | reverse complement strand
TAGGTAGACACCAGGGATGCTGCTAAATATCCTGCAGTGCCAGGACAGCCTTCTCCCTGCTCCACCCCACTCCATAACAAAGAGTTATCTGGCCCCAAATGTCAATAATGCAAGGCTGAGGAACCCTATTTTAACCTAATGATGCCACTTTCATGTGCAGATGCTTTTGGGTAATGGATCATGCATTCCTTCCTAACTATCATATCAGAAACAACCACTTGAGCCCTAGTATATTGGAGACAATATTTGGCACTGACACCTCGGTAACTGGCATCATTGCTTTTATTATTTACTGTACAAATAAATAAGTTATATGTCATATTCTGAGGAAAACCTCCTAGCTGTATATGTAGGTTGTTTTCTCATTATCTGCTTAGATATGCGATCGGGTTCAATGACCGGGTTCAGCCTTGACTGCTCTGTAGAAGCTGCTTCTTAGGACTGCACAGTCTACTTTAAAGAGCTCTCAACTTGGACACGTCAGTCTTATGTGGAAAAGAATGCAGAATTTGCATTAACTTTTTACATTCCTTGTGCAGATGAGCTTTTACTTAGACTTGAATCTTTCCTCTTTTAAAACTGTTTTCCTCTGTAGTGACCATAGCATTTTGGTATATACTAATGAAGCCTCCCTGTGACTTCATATTATCATTAGCCTGACTTATCAATTTTACTAACTCCCATACTTTATATTTGGGGTTATTCCCTTAACATAACTAATAAGTAGGAAAAAAGAACCAGTTAAAGACCTAAATAATATTTCTCTAAAGATTATCATTTCATAACCTTATGGGATACTGGTATCTTATTTTATATAACATATAATATGTATTTGGTTCAGTTCAGTTCAGTTCAGTCGCTCAGTAGTGTCCGACTCTTTGTGACCCCATGAATCGCAGCACACCAGGCCTCCCTGTCCATCATCAACTCCCGGANGAGAATGAGATGGTTTGATGGCATCAATGACCCAAGGGACATGAGTTTGGGTGGATTCCAGGAGTTGGTGATGGACAGGGAGGCCTGGTGTGCTGTGGTTTATGGGGTTGCAAAGAGTCGGACATGACTGAGTGACTGAAGTGAACTGAACACATATATCAATAGTGTATATATGTCAATTCCAAACTCCCATTTTCTCCGACCACCCTATCTGCCTTTGGTATACATATATTTGTTCTCTATGTCTGTGTCTATATTTCTGCTTTGTAAATAGGATCACCTATATCATTTTTCTAGTTTCAACATACATACATTAATATATGATATTTGTTTTTCTCTTTCTGACTTTCTTCAGTCTGTATGACAGTCTCTAGATCCATCCATGTTTCTACAAATGACATTTTGTCCCTTTTTATGGCTGAATAATATTCCATTGTACATATGTACCACATCTTCTTTATCCATTTATCTGTTGATGGACATTCATGTCCTGGATATTGTAAATAGTGCTATATGAACATTGGAGAACATGTATCTTTTTGAACTATGATTTTCTCTGGGTATGTACCCATTAGTGGGATTGCTGGGTCATATGGTAGTTCTATTTTTAGTTTTTAAGGAACTTTCATACTGTTATCCATAGTTTTCTCAATTTATACTCCCATCAACAGAGCATGTTTGGAGAAGGCAATGGCACCCCACTCCAGTACTCTTGCCTGGAAAATCCCATGGATGGAGGAGCNTAATTTTTTATCATATGTACTATAAGCTTATAATTCATCACTTGCTCTATATTCTGAATTTACTATTTCAATAAGCTCATTTATCTTGTTAAGATGACTAATGAGAATGTAGAAGAGTAAAACCTATGATCTTCATTTCTAATTAAACCTCAGTTAATATAATTGTTACTATAACTGATTAATTTTACCTTACCTTACCTACTTTATCTGACTTGCCTAATTAAAATTTCATTTTACTTTTCTGTTTAAGGCTTATGAGGAAAAATCATGCTTCAATTTTTAGTATGTATTTTGTGGCTAGATTTTGTTCCTTTTAAATATCCCCTCCTTGAATAAACATTTAACTGTTAATATTAATGGCAACCCACTCCATTGTTCTTGCCTGGAGAATCCCAGGGACAGGGAAGCCTGGTGGGCTGCCATCTCTGGGGTCGCACAGATTCGGACACGACTGAAGCAACTTAGCAGCAGCAGCATTAAGTAACAAGATTGAAAATGCTTTATAAGAAGAGACCATATGCTGGCAGCATCTTCCTCTAGAGACCAATGAGCTGATTCCAACAAATGGTGTCTGAGGAGGAAGCCACCTCGCCCATCCTTGTGTCTCCATTGGGGTCCTGCAGGCCCTCACTTTCCATAACATCCTCCAGTTTATTACCTTGGAACTTGGTCAAAAACACCTTTAACTAAAACTAATGATCACTGCCAGTATCACTGTGCATTTCATGCACCATCTTGCGCTCATACCTAATGCTCAGCCCATGCATTTAATAATTACTCAAAGGTTGGTTTTAATAATAATGTTAAACTACAGATTTTTGATGGAAATTTGCAGTCTGTGTATAGCTTTGGATGTACTGAATGGTTCTATAAGATCTAGCTGGGAAATAAGAATAAAGAATAGGTGCTGTGCGCCGTGCCTTTTCCCCTTTGTGCCATCCGGGTCTCTTGCGCGAGCGATTCAGTCTGTGGCGAAGCGTCGAAGCGGCCAGTACTGTGAAAAGTGGCAAGTGGAGGCGCCGCTGTTGAGGCCAAGACTCTGGACTATGGCGGCTAGTGACACAGAACGAGATGGACTAGCCCCAGAAAAAACATCCCCAGATACAGATAAGAAAAAAGAGCAGTCTGATGTATCTGTTTCTCCTAGAACCTCAAAGCATCATTATTCAAGATCACAGTCAAAGTCAAGAGAAAGAAAATGAAAAGTCAGATAATGAAGGAAGAAAACACAGGAGCCAGAGCAGAAGCAAAGAGCGTGCTAATGTGCGAAGAGACTGAACTGAAGACGCTGCAGACTCAGATAGCAAAATAATAAGCCTACTTCATGATAAGGTACATGAAATGTAATAGAACTCCAAGCCTGTTGGGATATTGCAAGATGAAAAGTGATTGCTTCACAGTGTAGACATTGGGAGAAAAATCAAGAGCCGTCTTTAAGAAAGGATGTGGCAGTATAGCTATGTAAAAAGGACACTTTGCGTAAAGTAATTTGAAATTGCAGAAAATATTAATACTTAGATTAATATTACTTAACTACCTAATTGGAAATGCATTTTCTGCTGCATTTCTGTGTCCTTATCTTCATTATTGTTAACTTATAATGTACTCTGGATTTAGAAGTTGTTGTGTTGACATATATATATGGTCTATTTCTCTAAAAGGTTTGTTGGAAATTTGAAAAAAATTTGATACATGTGTCCTTCCCTTTTAGATGAAATAAGAGGGATTTATGTTTTTCTGAAATAATGGTTTATATTATTTTAATATTGAAAGTCATTGTTTTAATTGTGATATTGAAAATACTTGGGGGTAAAAACTGCATTTGGGGGGTATATAAGGAAAAAGTAAAATTAGTAGTATATATTTGNATAATGGTTTATATTATTTTAATATTGAAAGTCATTGTTTTAATTGTGATATTGAAAATACTTGGGGGTAAAAACTGCATTTGGGGGGTATATAAGGAAAAAGTAAAATTAGTAGTATATATTTGAAAAAAAAAAAGAATAAAGAATAATGGAATTTTAAAACTTAGTAGTAATAAATGAGTTGAGGTCTTCCTAATCACTTTTTATTTTAAGCAATGGCAACACTTGTTAAATGTATTAAAGGCTGGGTGACATATAATTTAAATTTAAGGAATGGACTTGCCATGCAAGAGCCATCAGGATAACCTCATTAGTTAGTGGTGTCTGGGCATAGGGCTTCTCATTTTGGCCTCATCCAAATAAGCTTACATGCAGAGTACTTCATGAGAAATGCTAGGCTGGATGAACCACAAGCTGGAATCAAGACTCCCGGGAGAAATGTCAATAACTTCAGATATGCAGATAACACCACCCTCATGGCAGAAAGTGAAGAGGAACTAAAGACCCTCTTGATGAAAGTGAAAGAGTTTGCTTAAAGCTCAACATTCAGAAAACTAAGACCATGGCATCTGGTCCCATCACTTCATGGCAAATAGATGGGGAAACAGTGGAAA
This sequence comes from Neotragus moschatus, assembly GCA_006410615.1. Taxonomy (NCBI): domain Eukaryota; kingdom Metazoa; phylum Chordata; class Mammalia; order Artiodactyla; family Bovidae; genus Neotragus; species Neotragus moschatus. The sequence continues at coordinate 427,560 of SJYA01003310.1, read as the reverse complement.
CAGTGGCTGACTTTATTTTGGGGGGCTCCAAAATCACTGCAGATGGTAACTGCAACAATGAAATTAAAAGACACTTACTCCTTAGAAGAAAAGTTATGACCAACCTATACAGCATATTAAAAAGCAGAGACATTACTTTACCAACAAAGGTCTGTCTTGTCAAGGCTATGGTTTTTCCAGTGGTCATGTATGGATGTGAGAGTTGGACTATAAAGAAAGCTGAGTGTCAAAGAATTGATGCTTTTGAACTGTGGTGTTGGAGAAGACTCTTGAGAGTCCCTTGGACTGCAAGGAGATCCAACCAGTCCATCCTAAAGGAAATCAATCCTGACTATTCTTTGGAAAGACTGATGTTGAAGCTGAAACTCCAATACTTTGGCCATCTGATGAGAAGAGCTTCTCATTTGAAAAGACCCTGATGCTGGGAAAGATTGAGGGCGGGAGGAGAAGGGGCCAACAGAGGATGAGATGGTCGGAGGGCATCAACGACTCAATGGGCATGAGTTTGAATAAACTCTGGGAGTTGGTGATGGACAGGGAGGCCTGGCATGCTGTAGTCCATGGGGTCACAAAGAGTCAGACATGACTGATCAACTGAACTGAACTGAAGTGAAGTAAGCTAAGGACTATCCCTCTTTGCAAATTTCACTTAGTTATTTAACAGTATTTATCTCATAAGCTTTCATGAGTGTCAAATAAGATCTATATGCTTTATGCTTAAACAATTCCTGGCATGTAGTAGTCATTCAATCAATGCTAACTATACTACTATTAATAATAAATTATATAACATGTCATATTTTGAGGAAAAAATGGAGCAAATGTTGGTGAGGGGTAGATACAAAAGACAAACTCAGCAAGTGAAAATTTCCAATTGGCATTTAAAATATGAAGGTACAGGAATCTGGGCTAACGATGTGGATATACATAAGGAAACTAGTCCAGGGTATGACCCCCGAACAGCAGACTCCTGTTATACCACCTCAGATATTACACTGCTGCTAGAATCTAAACAAACAGGCAGCCCTCTTTTCTGAAATAGTAATCTTGGGACCAAGATATAGATTAGTCTTTTTCCTTCTTTCCAGCTGCTTCAATTTTGGCCTCTTCACTAAAGGCAATATTCATAATGCAAGAACTACTTTTCAACATGTGGGGGGAAATGTCCAGAGTTACAAACTAAGTACAGCAAACAGAATTAGGCTTCTCCTTTTATAAACCATCATAATGAAGCCTGACTTAAGCATTTACTGCTTTATGATCCACTGAGCTCTTGCTGAACTTCCATTATTAACTCTGACATGGTGTCTGGCACTTGCTAGGAATTTTACACAAGTGAACTGGATTTGATCTTAACCAAATATTCATTGAGCATCAGCTATATGGTCAGCAGTTCTGCAGTCAGAGATGGCGAATGTCCTTGAGAAGCATAAAGTATAGAGCTAACAAGTAAGGAAGGACAATATTAGTTTTTTACTTTTTAAAAATTTATAAACTGACAAAGGAACACACAAAAATGCAGTGCTACAGTGATTTTTGGAGCTTTGGTAAAAGTTTCTGGAGGAGGCGATGTTCAGGCTGAGCCTTGTGCAATAGATCAGCATCAGAGAGGAGAAAGAACCCAGAGAGAGAAGGTCCTGTGTGGAGACGCAGGGCAGAATGTCTGTATGTGCATGGGATGGTGTGGATGGGTTGTCGGAAGCTGGAGGGAAGGGTTGGGACCAGGTAATAAGTGCTTTTAAAGACTCTACCAAGGAATGTGGACTTCATCTGGTGGCCACCGAAAAGCAAGTTAATGTGCTTAGGTTAGTAGAGACATGCTAAGATCTGCCTATAGGACCAGTATGGTGCATAGTGTGGGAGAGACCAGAGCCAAGATGTCAGCCATAAGCCAGCTGTAACAAGTCAGGGAGGAAGTGGTGGTGCATCAGTGAGTGTGGATGTGAAGGCAGTCAAGAACCATAGGGATGCCTAGCCTGGGAAACTGAGTAGAAGGAAACAGTGCTACTCTGCTCGCAGATCAGAAGGGGCCAGAAGGAAGGAGAGTGAGGTCAGTAGGAGGCGCATTAAGTTTGAGAGACCTACAACGGGGAGCAAGGAGACAGCTGATGTGCTTAGCTCTTCTGCTCCTTGTGTTCTTGGAATCCACTCATCTAAGTCAACTTGTTCCCAAAGTCCCCTGGATTAAGACCCTGTGGATCTGATCCTCCACCAGGGCAACCACCTCCTCCTCACTCCCATCCTGAGAAAGCTTTCTTTTTCTGGGCTTTTCTGGTCACATCACTTAGCTCAGGAACTGGTTTTTCAGATTATATAGCACCTACCTCAACCCCACAGAACACTGCAGAATTAGTAAACCTGAATGAAAACTGAATGAAAACCTGAATGAAAACTGAAATATCCTTCAGTCCAGGGTGTCACTTTACAAGTGGAAACAATAAATTAGGTCCAGAGAGGGTGGCATAAAGTCAATGTCACCTATTATGTTGAAACTCCCCTTCTCCTGCTTCCGCTTTTCATTCATTTGTTCTACTAATTCTTGTCCTTTTTTCCCTCCCTACAGAGCCTCACTGGCGCCCCCTGGTTGTTAGAGGCACTATGAGCTGCCACATTAAAAAAAAAACTGCACACTAAAAACTCAGTCGTGAGTCCTGTTCTACCTTCCTTGCTCTCCTTGTCGTTTATGTTGAGGTCATTGGGCTTCACTGGTGGCTCAATGGTAAAGAATCCACCTGCCAAGGCAGGAGACACAGGCTTGATCCCTGGGTAGGGAAGATCCCCTGGAGAAGGAAATGGCAACCCACTCCAGTATTCTCGCCTGGGGAATCCCATGAACAGGGGAGCCTGGTAGGTTATAGTTCATGGGGTCGTAAAAGTCCGATATGACTGAGCGAGTACACAACAACAACGTTTCCACATTGAAATCTTCATTAGCACCAGGGCCTGTGACAGAGAATCCGAACTCTCTGGCCTCTGAGGTCTGAACCCAGTGGTCAGATGCACTTACACTTATTGCCCCTATCTGAGCCATTCTACCAGCCAGCACCAGCTACCTTTGTTCTTTGCATATTTATACTATAGTTTTAACTTGAATACTATGAGATTTTTCTTTTTTTTTTTTTAACCTTTAAATGTCTTAGCCATAATTCTAGGTCTATCTACTATCACTTTCTTTGAGAAACCTTTCTTATCCTTTTTTGGGTAAAGTTTTATAATAGTCCAATCTAACTTTTTATCCTTTCCTCCTGTATTCTCATAGTATTTTTTTCACATTACATGCAGCTATAGCCAACATGATTAACATGATTTACTTTTGTATCCTACAAAATTGAAACTTCCTAGAGAGTAAGAACTATATTTGGTTCTTTTTTTGTTTGTTTTTTGCATTTCTCATGGTCCATGAATATTTGACTGCTGAATTGACTAATTCTTATCATAAATTGGATTTCTAAGCTCCAAACTGTTGGAAATGAAGTGTCTTGGGTACATTATAATTTTTTTTCTCATTCCTAGATAGAAGAGAAAAACTTCCTAGATGAGTAAAAATAAAACCAACTTTATGATAGCATTTGTCATAAACTAGACTTTAAAATTATTTTTGTCTTTATATTCTATGCTCTATTTTACAATGAGAAAATCTCATGATATTCAATCCTAGGATATTCAAAAGACTCATCAAATTTTACAGGTTAACAGTCACAACCATTATGAACTTTGACTTATTTTTCATAGGCTAACATTATTTTATTTCAGTGAAAGTTAATCACTACTGCTGGGAAAAGAAAACTAAACAAACTGAGTAACTGTAATTTTGCCCAAGTTGTATTCCTAAAGTGGGGATCTAAAGAATATTTTCTTGAAAGGGGTGCATGTGTACCTGTGTGTCTATGAATTAAGACAAATAAACTATATTAAGTCCCATGCAGTAAAAGCAAGGATGGACTAAGTCTTCTGATATTTTCTCTTAGATGTTCAATTATCTACATTGCTTCTTGGATGTTATATTGAAATTTTTTCATGTTCTTGGCCTATAATGCTTGTTTTTCCAGGCCAAAATTCTTTTTTTTTGGCCATGCCTACCGGCATGTGGGGTTTCCTTGGTAGCTCAGCTGGTAAGGAATCCACCTGCAATGTAGGAGACTCCAGTTCAGTTCCTGGGTCAGGAAGATCCCCTGGAAAGGCGATAGGCTACCTACTCCAGTATTCTTGGGCTTCCCCGGTGGCTCAGATGGTAAACAATCCATCTGCAATGCGGGAGACCTAGGTTTGATACCTGGGTTGGGAAGATCCCCTGGAGGAGGGCATGGCAACCCACTCCAATATTCTTGTCTGGAGAACCCCCATGGGTAGAGGAGCCTGGTGGGCTACAGTCCATGGGGTCACAAAGAGTCAGACATGACTGGGTGACTGAACTGACTAATACTTTACTCAGAGTCCACTAATGTTAATGTTAATATCATCCCTCCACAACCCACCTTCACAGAAGCGTCCAGAATAATGTTTGAGTGACACTGAGCACTGTAGCCCAACAAAGTGACACATAAACTTAACTATTACACCTTGTCACCCCAAATTTCTTGTCTCTCCCACAGTTCTCTATTCTTGTCCACAATCTTTCACTCCCTCCCAGAGTTCTTTCTTTCATCATTCTTTTCTATCAAATAATTATTTTTCTCCCACAATTCTTCCTTTACTTACAAAATTCCCCATTGTCTCCCACACTTCTCCATTCTCTTCTATAATTATCCCTTTCTCTTACAATTTTCTGTTCTGTTCCACAATTCCCCATTTTCTCCTAAATTGGGCAGTTCTTTCTCCTAAAAAGTTTTCATTCTCTCTCACAAGTCTCTGTTCTCTCATACAATTGTTTATTATAGCAAGTAACTAAAAATCTTCTAATTCTATTTTTAAATGTGTATTTCTACCTGCCTATGAATTCTCTGAAGATGGAAAATCATATGTTTCATATAACAGACTACATATTTCTCTCCTCTATATCAGCACTACTCAAAATGTGTCCTACCACCAGGTGCCAATTCTGACAGTTACAGGATGAGAAGAGGAACTTGCCCCAGAAGGGAAAACAACTCATTCATTGCTTGCTTCATCAGTAAAGTCTTGCTATGAAGAAAAGAAAATGTTATCCTAACTAAACATTGTCCTTAGTGACAGATCAGATTTACATTCTAGTTCAAGTTTCTTATCTCAGTTTGGACCAGTAACTAACAGTTCACTTACTGGTACCTGAGAAGCACTGCCTTTTTTCCATTTATAATCTAGTTCCTGGTGTGTAAATAAAGAGTTACTGAATAGTTGATACATGGGCACTGAAGAGATAAAGAAATCAGTGAATCTTGAATAACATCGTTCATCCAGCAACACTGAAAGAGCATCCACAGATGTGCCAGGTACTGTGTTAAGTGCTGGGAATACAAAGTTGAACCAACTGGTCAAAGTCCCTGCTCTCACGGAATTTACATTTAATAAACAATCAACAAACAATCCAATACACAAACATATATATATATATATATACACAATTTCAAATAGTGAGATAGAACATGAAGAAAAAGGAAACAAATAATGTGACAGAGAGGGAGAAGTTAGGCTGCTATTCAAAGTGTCTTATGTAAATATCAAGTTTATATCTCCTGGGAGACTCCTTGAAAGGCAGAACTTCAGTGCACATCCCGGAACCACTGAGAGTCTCCACTTTAACAAGATCTCCACGTGATCCATACATCCAGTACAAACTGAGAGGGTCTGGATATAACATCAGATATGGATGTTAAGAGAGACATCTCTAAAGAGATGGCATTTTAGCTGAACCCTGAAAGATGAGAAAAAAACAGCCATGTAAATCTAGGCAAAGAATAGTCCAAACAAAGGGAAAGGTGAAGGAAAATGTTCTGAGATAGGAGTGGACAGGGGAAGACCAGTGTGGACGGGACACAGTTTGAGAGAGGGACCTTGAACTCTCTACTGTCAGGTATTTATCAAAAGCCCTAGAGAACTGTGGGTTTCCCTGGTGGCTCAGGCGGAAAAGAGGCCTGTGATGAGGGAGACCCGGGTTCAATCCCTAGTTCAGGAAGATCTCTTGAAGAAGGGAATGGCTACCCACTCTAGTATTCTTGCCTGGAGAATCCTATGGACAGAGGAGCCTGGCAGGCTACAGTCCATGGGTTGCAAAGAGGCAGACATGACTGAGCGACTAACACTACGTCTAGAGAACTATAGATTTGGAGTGACTATACAAAAGCCTTGTTTCCACTGTTTCCCCATCTATTTGCCATGAAGTGATAGGGCTTTATTTTTTGGGGGGCTCCAAAATCACTGCAAATGGTGAATGCAGCCATGAAATTAAAAGACGCTTACTCCTTGGAAGGAAAGTTATGACCAACTTAGATAGCATATTAAAAAGCAGAGACATTACTTTACCAACAAAGGTCCATCTAGTCAAGGCTATGGTTTTTCCAGTAGTCATATATGGATGTGAGAGTTGAACCATAAAGAAAGCTGAGAGCCGAAGAATTGATGCTTTTGAACTGTGGTGTTGGAGAAGACTCTTGGGAGTCCCTTGGACTGCAAGGAGATCCAACCAGTCCATCCTAAAGGAAATCAGTCCTGGGTGTTCATTGGAAGGACTGATGTTGAAGCTGAAACTCCAATACTTTGGCCATCTGATGCGAAGAGCTGACTCATTTGAAAAGACCCTGATGCTGGGAAAGATTGAGGGCGGGAGGAGAAGGGGCTGACAGAGGATGAGATGGTCAGATGGCATCACCGACTCGAAGGACATGGGTTTGGGTGAACTCTGGGAATTGGTGATGGACAGGGAGGCCTAGTGTGCTGCGGTTCATGGAGTCACACGGAGTCAGACAGACATAACTGAGTGACTGAACTGAATTNGCTGACAGAGGATGAGATGGTCAGATGGCATCACCGACTCGAAGGACATGGGTTTGGGTGAACTCTGGGAATTGGTGATGGACAGGGAGGCCTAGTGTGCTGCGGTTCATGGAGTCACACGGAGTCAGACAGACATAACTGAGTGACTGAACTGAATTGAACTGATACAAAAGCCCTGGATGAAGACCTCCTTTTTACAAATCAGGGACACCAGATAGGGTTTTGCATGCTGCCACTCATCCATTCTGCACCCATGATAGACATTGCTAATCAATCACAGAACTTCTTCCTTAAGCCACAAAAGTCAACACAGTTATTCAAGTGGCCACTACAAATGACTCCAAGTTGACATATGAATTGAAATATATTTGCCATCCTGGGGATAAATTATCAAATTGTTACTCTGAATTAAGTCAGACCATTAAGGGTCTGTATATTTGGATGAACAGAAAAGTTTTGATGGTTCATAGGACTGATTAATGCACTGTGCTTAGTGATTGTGCCAACAGTTTACATTGAGGGGACCTGTGTTTAATTCCGTATTTCCCACTTAGGTCACGTCATCTCCACAGAGAAATGGAATTTCTTCCAGGACTAAAATTCAAGAAACACTGCATTTCTAAAAGAACAAAAGGTTGATTTTTATCTTATGAGCGTTGGAAGACCTTTAAATGATAGCTATTTCCTTGTTTCTATTGCCATTCATAAGCTTGGGGGGCAAATCTCTGGTTGATCTTAAACAACTATTTTGGATCTGATGGCCTATTCACTTAAAAGCTAATCTTATCATCGGCTGCATTATTCTCCTTCCATTAAGTTCTGCTTTCCCTGGTTCCTTCAACTATTTCATTTATCCAGTAATACCTGTATTTTAGTAAACTACTTCAAATTATTTGTGAAAGGAGGTGAAGTATGACTATACAAAAATCGACTCATTAATTTGTACAGCCTGTATTTGTACCAGTTTCTGTGAGTTCATTTTTAGGGCAAAAAAATGACTGATAGTTGAAATATTTTATAAATGAGATAGAGTTTTCAGGGTCAGGGTGAACTTAATGAAAGCATTCAGTTGAAAAGTGTTCTTTTCTCTGTGTTCCTTCTAGCACAATACTGTGAACATTCCCACTATCTTCAAGCCAGAAATGCAGTGGAGGGTGGGAAGAGAACAAAAAGTAACCAAATATGCTATCATAAAATCTTTATTTGTTGGCATTTGAAGATATAGTGAAAGTTGCTCAGTCATGTCTGACCCTTTGTGACCCCACGGACTATACAGTCCATGGAATTCTCCAGGCCAGAATACTGGAACCTTTCCCTTCTCCAGGGGATCTTCCCAGCCNTCTTTATTTGTTGGCATTTGAAGATATAGTGAAAGTTGCTCAGTCATGTCTGACCCTTTGTGACCCCACGGACTATACAGTCCATGGAATTCTCCAGGCCAGAATACTGGAACCTTTCCCTTCTCCAGGGGATCTTCCCAGCCCAGGGATCAAACCTAGGTTTCCCACATTGGAGGTGGATTCTTTACCAGTTGAGCCACAAGGGAAGCCCTTATATATTTGAAGATATACAAGTAGCAAATTTTACTGCTTAGAAGGGGAAATGTTATCTTTCTACACAAAAGGGTTTCAGTGAAGATTTACTGAGAATTTATTGTGTAAAGAAGTGTACTAAGTCCTATAAAAGTTTGCTCCTATGTTTGCTCCCCCAAAATATTTCTATTAATCAAATCAGGAAGACCTGTGATTACCAAATCCTTTTCTACCTATCAATTTATTGCCACATCTTTTTCTCATCATTTCTTGTCATGTCCCAATCCAAGTTGGAGCTACTTCATTCCGCAACTCCTTGAGGTTTGTCAGCGAAGCATGTACTCAATAAATATGATTTGCATGAATGAATCAAACATTTCTGTAAGGGGTGGGAAAGCTTGTTATCACTTCTATACACTTTCCTTGTGGACCCAGAGTTGTAAACGGAGAGAATAAGGCTGGCAGAACAATCTCAAGGCACTCAGGGTGGCAACCTGAGTTTCAGTCTAAATGTGATAATGTCTTGACAGGCCCTAGACAGCAAGAGCTCACTAGAGCCAGAGACATCAGGAAATACATGAGTTCTGCTTACTCCACTGATCTCCTAGCCTTTAAGGTCCCATGAGGGACTAGAAGGGGCTTCCCAGGTGGCGCTAGTGGTAAAGAACCTGTCTGCCAATGCAGGAGACATAAGAGATGCGGGTTCCATCCCTGGGTTAGGAAGATCCCCTGAAGAGGCCATGGCAACCCACTCCAATATTCTTACCTGGAGAATCCCATGGACAGAGGAGCCTAGTGGGTTATGGTCCACAGGGTCACAAAGAGTTGGATACTACTGAAGCGACTTAGCAAGCATGCACAAGGGACTAGAAAGAACGTGGGTGACAGTTCTGGTTTAAAGAACGTGAAAACTGACTGGGGATAGCACGGTTCCTTAATTCCAGCCTGGATGACATGAAAACTGGGTCAAAGAAACTGCGGTAAAGTGGAAATGCAAACTAGAGGAAAGAATCACGGTTGCAAGATCTGTCCAGTGTTTGCGTTTCCCTGAATCACCTGTTCTCAGTATATCTAGTCTTGATGTTTGGAAATGGGAGAAACTTGAGAAAAGCAATTTTTTAGACAAGGCACTTAAGCCCGCCATCTGACTTCACGCGACAAAACTTTGCCAGAACTCAGGTCCCAGGACCCAAGAAGGCTTCTCTAGACTCAAGGTGGGGGCCGCCCACACGACCTCGAATTCCCGCAACAAAGTCCTGCTCCAAAGCGGGAGCTTGACCCACTAAGCACGGCTTGAGGGGGTGGGACCAGAGCGGAATGCAGGGGCGTTACCAATGTGGAGGGGGCGGGCCCAGGCGGAACTCAGGGTGGGGTCCTAAAGAAAAGGGAGTGGCTTTGGAGCGAGGGACATGGCCAGGCCAACTGGCAGGGACCGGATCGGCCTGGAGGGGCGTGGCTATCCAATATGGGGCGTGACCTAGAGGGGTACGCGCTCGGTCAGGGCTGTGGGCGAGATGGAGGCGTGGCTACGATGGCCAAGCGCTACTGCTGCGAGTCCGGGACTGGAGCGAGCCGCACGGTTCGTTCTCTGGGGAAAGGCTCAGGTAAGGATGGGTAGCCACGTAGATTAGGGACTATACCGGAGGCAGGCCGTGTCTCGGAGCCCGGACAGCTGTTGGTCCTGCGAATAGCTGCCGGGGGACTGCGGAGGCCCGTAGGGCATCGCCCCCGCCTGTTCTCCTCACCCCGGAGACCTCTTCTACTGTGGGAATCACCAACCAGATGGCTGCACCTCCTTTAGGATTATTTGCAGTCGACGGGTAAACAGTTGTCTCAGGGAACTTGTCGGGGCATTAGGGTAGTTACTTGGGAGGGAGTTTTGCTAGGGGTGATTGGATGTGAATAACACAAGAAAGTCCAACCTGCTGTGAAATAGCTTGAAATTGGAATAAGGACTACAAATCTGAGATTGCAGTTCCGAAAACCGAGGCGCAGCAAACTGGGAATGACTTGGGTCTTCCCTGCATTTCTTCCCTTCCCCCGCCCCCCATGTCCGGGTCTGAGAACGGAGTCATAGCCACCCCCAGGGCAGGGTATCTGCCTCACGGCTGTGTCACGTGGACAAATCTGAGCGTTCTCCATTCCACAATTCCCTCTCGCCTTTTTGTTTTGTGCCCCGCCCCAGAACTGGAGGAGAACCTCCGGAGTACAAACATTGTTGATGTCTGTTTTGAGTCTTTGTGGCATTCAGTGTTAAAATTCAGTGTTAAATGCTACTGCCCTGAGGCTGGTGCCAACTTGTTAATATAAGTGCCCTCCCCCCTGGCGTATTTTCACTGGGAAATTGAGAAATTTGAGAAGTTAATGTGTACACCTTAATTTGGACAGAACTTGTTCTCACCCAGCCACTGAAAACCACATTGCTTTCTGCTTCCCCTTCTTCCTCCTTTACTACTAATCTGGCCATCTTCACTCTGCTATTAAAAACCTTGCTGGAATATGCAAGGGAGTAGCTAGATTTCTCTGAGGGAAGCTGTCCCAGACCCTACCCCTCTCCTCCCTTGCACATCCTACAGAAGGATCACTGTTTTTGCACATTTGGAGGAATGGAAAACCTTTACTCAGACAATTTTTACATAGTACCAGGACTAAAATTCACCAAAAGGTCAAGAGCAGCAGGATACCATTCTCTCTGTACACTCCTGCCTTGTTGTCCTAGGAGCCAGGCACAAGGCTGTGAATGCTCACAGTCAGAACTCAATAAAGGCTGAGTAAATATGAGTATTTTGGAAATCTGATGGAAGGAGGGAAATGCATTTCATCTCATTGGCCACACTGGGAAAGTTAATTGCAGCACCCAAAACAGCTACTAGAAATGTATTCTGAAACCTTTGGCAATCCCAGATTGGGATCCTGCTATCAGAGAAGTGGGTGAGAAGAACTCAGCTTTTTCAGTCAAGACATGGCAACATAACCCCTAATTTCCATGTCAGGGAACTGCAAAAGGCTTGCTTCCTTTGGAAATGAGGAGGTGAGAAATGGAAAAGTGAATCTGATGAGAATCAGGAATTTTTTTTCAATGTAATTGTAACCTTTAGTCACAGTACCTTTTTCTTGCTGTTTTGCATGTATTATAAATTGCTTAATCAGGCAGAGTTCAAATCACTGTCATTTAATACATGATTTATGAATGATTTTTTAAAGGCTTTCAGAATCTTTTTTTTCCCTCACACATTTCCAAGTCTGCAAAACAGATAAGGGGTGTATTAGTAAGATCCAGGGACATACATAAATAATTAGCAATAACAAAGGCTCTTCTGGGGCCCCTTCATCCCATGGTCCCATCTTTAACGACACACATAAGTAAGGACAGATTTTCTGTGACACCCAGTAATGTCTGCTAGTAGTTTACTGTTACATATTATGGTTGATAATTAAACATTTGTGGTTTCACTAGCTTGGGCTTTATAAGACCCATGGGTAAATTTAAATAACCATCTTCACCTCTCAATAAATTCTACCTTTTAATGTAACAGAGGGGATTGGCCTTTGGCTTTAGCATAAATAATCTCATGTATGGTTACAGGTATTATAACTGAGCATTAGCTAAGTTTTCTTTCTATTGGGATTTCCCTGGAACCCTCCTTGACCCTGACCTTTCATGCTCTCTTCCTTCCTTGATTGCATTTGACTTCCCTTTGTCTAGGCCTCCCTAAGCACTCCATTTTGTTAGTCTCCCTCTAGACACCTGTTACCCCTGGGGGAGGGGATTTTGCTTCTCTTTCTAGCCTCAGGTCTCCTGAGTAGCAGCGCTGCATTGCCAACTCTTCCCTAGACCTCTGATCTCGCCTGCCCCCACCCTAGCACCTCAAATCCAGTAGGGTTAGCAATAAGACCACCATCTTTCCCTCGCCCGCTGTGCCAGGTTCTGTTTCTCTGTTCAGGGATTCACCCTCGTTCTACCATGAGCTAGACTATTCTACCATATTCTCTCAGTTGAATTATCGGAATTTCATTTCAAACTCCACATACCCAAATCTGATCTACGGATTTCCTACCCAAAACCTTTTCCACACACAGCCTTCCCATCTCAGTTCATGGCAACTCCATCCTTGCAGTTGTTTACCCAAGAATGTGCCAGTCTTCCTTGACTGTTTTCTTTCACATCTTACAGGCTGTGTCCCCAAGATACAGCCAATGCCCATCCACTTCCCACCATGTCCACTGCAGCATCCTTAGTTGCAGCCCCTGGATTATCCTGAATGGAGTCCCTGCTTCTTTCTTCCATTCTGGTCATTTTCCAATAGGGTATCCTGAATGACATTTTAAAAATGTATATCAGATTAAATTCGTCCTCTACTCCAAAAACTCTACTGTGTTCGCACAGTGGGGAACCTTTATAATGGTCTAGAAATCTGCTCAGCATTCATTACCTCTGGACCTCATCTCCTACTGCCTTACTTCTGCTTTGCTGCACTCCCGCCATATTGGCCTCCTCACTGTCCCCTGAATGTGCCAGAGAAGCTCCCACCTCAGGGTTTTTGCACAGGCATTTCCCTCTGCCTGGAATAACCCTCCTCCTGAAAGCCATATAACTAATTCTTTCACCTCCTTCTCAATAAGGTCTCTCCTGAGCAATTTCACCTTCTCAATAAGGTCTTTGCTCAAATTTCACCTGCTCAATAGGGTCTCTCCTGAGCAATTTATTTAAAACCCAACACCCCCTCCCCTGTGGCACTACAAATTCACCTTATCCTGCTCTACTTTTCACGGAACACATTTTAGTTTAATTGTCCACGATGTTGCTATTTGTCATATTTGATTGATGTCCTCGTGAATGACAGAATAAGAGTGATGCATTGAATGGCTTTCCTGGCTCCCCTCTTTGCCCAGTCCCATCCATCCTGTGCCGAGCTGACAGAGTCATCAGAAACCATCAGTGCTTCATCCTGTACACAGGGAATAACATCTGAAAGTCACCTTGTCTCTTGGAAATTAATATTCCCTTAATTAATCTCAAATCTCTATCCAGCTCTACCTTCTACTGTGTTCCCTGAGTATCTGCTTAGCCAACACCTTGAAAAATATTCATAGAAGACTTGGGATGATGGGAAGTTCTGATACACTTGGCTTTGTTACAAAAAAAAAGGATTTGGGTTTTGTTTTTGTCTGAAAACACAAAAGGTAATCTTCAGAGTCAGTGTTCTCCTTCAGTGAGATCAGCAGCATTCTTAGGGAACAGAGGTTCAGCTCTCCAGACTACTACATGCACCCCACCCCTGGGTGGGCCCTGGGGAGACTACTGTGAGTGAGGGTGATGTTAGATCGTCTGGAGCTCTTGTTTCCCCCAGCCCTATAGACAGCCAGTCTCGAAGTGGACAGGAGACACTTCCTCTGGGCCATGTGTCATTAGCCTCAGTGCTGTTCACAGACAGCACGACTGTAGCATGCAGGGCAATCCCCCAATGGCCATGGCCCCAGCAGTCAGCCCCAACCTATGATGTCAGCTCACCTTGGCCTCGTGCTTTCCCGATTGCTCTCTGTGGAGCTAGACCAAGGATCAGTTACCTAGACTTCTCCAGGTGCCATGCCAACAGGCCTCAGATTCCCCACCCAGCTCCATAGGCAGGGCCAAGTATGTGCCCATTTTTCTGTACAATTCCCTCAGTCATCAGGCATGTCTGTGGCCTTGTCTTATCACAACCTTCCCTTTGAAGGACAAACCAGTATCTTACACTTGGCGCTGTCTTCCTGGGCATTAGTAAGTCTCTTCTACCATCCAGATTGTAAGCAAGAAAGGAGTCCTTTTTCACATGTTTGCCCACCTCTTCTGACACTGAGATTGATTACTGAACAAACCCAAGGCTCTTCCCATTTCAACTCAACCCCAGTCGTCCTCTCTGGCCTTGGCTCTTAAGCAGTCTGTCCATTGCCTAAATGTCCTTATCATTACTCCCCGGGCATCTCTCTGCCTTTGCCCCACCTGTTAAAACTGTCCCCTCTGACCCATGGTTCCAGATGATACCTGTTCCTGAAAGTTAAAGCCTCTACCCTCTATGTTCTCATTGAATTAAGTCAGGGCTGTCATCAGATCTGACTTTGATTAAGAAGTATTTAATTATGCTAAGTGAAATAAGCCAGACTCAGGGAAAAAAATATTCTATGAGTCCACTGTGGAGTAGGCAAATACATAGAGACAGAAAGAATAGAGGTTCCTGGGGGTTATGAAGTGGGAAGGAATGGGGAGTTATTGTTTAATGGGTACAGAGATTGTTTTTGAGGATGATGAAAAAGTTTTGGGTATAGATAGTGGTGATGGTTACACAACACTGTGAATGTATGTAATGCCACTGAATTGTATACTTTAAAAAGGTGAAAACAATAAATATGTATATTTCACTACAATGAAAAAGTAACTTAGAAAGAGAAGTTATTTGTTTAAATAGTTTTTCTTTATAGATGGCAAGCTTGTGAGAATAAGGAGAAAACATAACTTTATTATCTTAACCCAGCATAGTACTTTGCATGAGATAATTGCTCATTATTGCTTCAATACAGGAATGGAAGTCAATGGAAAGAAGCACAGAATTAAGGCAAGGTTTCCCCATATCTCTTAGCAATTTTGAAATTTTACAAATTGATTTTATCAGAGAGAATCCTATTTAGTTGGAATTACTTGATGATACTGTCATTAAAAGAAAATAATGACATTAAAAATCATCTAAAGCTGCTTTCTAGTTTCTTAATTTTTGTACTTGTATCATGGGTAGCATTTTAGAAAATTCAATTTGAGTAATAATAATTTTCATTTATGTAATACTTAACAGGATTTTCTGGGCTTTTCTCAGATGTTACACTATTTGAAGTCACAGAAAGTCTACTTCTTGTGCAGCGTTACTGAATGACTGTTTTTCCTGCTCCTTGGTTCTCGATTCTTTCTTGCATAAATTGAAGGACGTACATTAAATCTTAACCTTTTTTGTTTTGTTTTCTTTTCGGCTATGCTGTGCAGCATGCAAGATCTCAGTTACCTGATCAGGGATTGAACCCATGCCCCCTGCATTGGCAGCCGTAACCACTGGACTGCCAGGGAACTCCCTTCAGTCTTAATCTTAAACATTTCTGTTCATATACTCCTTTGACCCTGCTGACTCGTGATTATAGATTATGCTGCTTCATGCTAGACATAGTCTTATAAATTAGAAGTATAAAGTTCTGAACCTGAGTGCTAATCCAAGATTAGCGTGGAGATATCAAGAGAGAAATGAAGTGTTTACTTTAAGGGATAGGTATGCACTGAGAAAGTATCTGGTTACTGGGCTTTTGTGCTGTTTTTAAGTTTGAAAAATTGATAGTTTTCATATTCTGCCAATAAACTGTTGCCAAGGGCTATTTCATACAGATAATTTTTATGGAGAACAAACTATGAATTTGGAGGATATTTTCCCTGGCTTCCCTGATAGCTCAGTGGGTAAAGAATCTGGTTCAATCCCTGGGTTGGGAAGATCCCCTGGAGAAGGGAAAGGCTACCCACTCCAGTATTCTGGCCTGGAGAATTCCATAGACAGTCTATGGCGTCACAAGAGTTGGACACGACTGAGTGACTTTCACTTTCATGTGGAAAATAAAATCATGGATAAGTTTCTAAGATTTCTTGGATTTTTTTCAAATAATTCAGAGAGGGGAAGTGGTGGGTTGGGCACAAATAAAACTTGCTTAGCCACCAAGAGATACTTGTTGAAGTGCAGNTCTATGGCGTCACAAGAGTTGGACACGACTGAGTGACTTTCACTTTCATGTGGAAAATAAAATCATGGATAAGTTTCTAAGATTTCTTGGATTTTTTTCAAATAATTCAGAGAGGGGAAGTGGTGGGTTGGGCACAAATAAAACTTGCTTAGCCACCAAGAGATACTTGTTGAAGTGCAGTAGCAAGTACATAGGTAGTTTTATTACAGTGTTTTCACTATTTCTATAAGTTTGAAGTTTTCCAAAATAAAAAAATGTTAAAAAGCAGAAATAGATTCTGAATTGATGTGGCAAATCGTCCATTGTTTAACCTTGCTCAGTTAATTCAGTTAATAATATTTCAAATATTAAGATATTTGAAAACAAGGTACTCATTTGACTCAAGGCACTATCAAGATAGTATCTTGAAATTTCATTATCAGTCTCTATTTGAAATCGTGTCAGACTTTGCATATCTTAAATAAGGTATATTTTTACATATCCACGCCCTTAAAAATGTATATATGCAAACATACACATAAAACTATGAACAAAAGTGATTTTAACTTGGTTTGAGAATATCAAATACCCTTTGGCAACGCAGACACACTTTAGGTGTCACTGGCCTAAAGACCCTAGGTAGGGAGTTGGGCTTGCAGGAGAGGAGCCTCCCTGGGAGTCACGAGCTCCCTATCGGTCCCCTTTAATGTGGTGACTGTGCACCTCCACTCCCTTAGTTCAGTGTGTTCACTGGCAAAGTGATGTGTACAACAGAGGGCATGGCCTCGGGCTGAAAGGCTGGCTTGTTACCATGCTGTGCTTCATGTTACAATACGGGTGTGGGCACATGGTTTGGGGGGAGCCAGTTATAGAGCTCTGTCTGGAGCCCTCACTTGTGCTTTGCAGGGCAGTGACAGGAAGTAACTCTGTTCTCTATGTCCTGCGCTCACTGGACACACCTTAGGTGTGATTTTCTCTCCTTTCCCTTGGGTGCAGCCTTGTCTCCTCCAGCTCGGAGCTAGCAGTGACAAGGGCAGCAGTACAGGCAGAAGGGCTAGCTCATGGCTAATTAATTGCAGTGAAGTATATGAACAGAGGGAGGATGAAATGAGAATGTGTCCCTCCTTGCTCAGCATCGCTTGTGGTCATGTGCTTTTTCTGTATCTAATGCTCTTCTTGGGGAAACATGGTAAGAATGAATAAAGTGCAGGTCAGTAAGTGATGTGTCTTCTTGTCCCCTCAGTTTCCCTTTTGGTGCCTTTGCACCCCAGTCAAGGCCAAATTGCTGAGAGGCCTCCTTTGGCAGGAGAAAGCAGACTCAGGAGGTACCAACACCTGCTGAGAACTGGTTTGGTATGTGTTTTCCTTCCCATATGATGTGCATTATTTTGAGGCAAAATTCACACAACATAAGATTAGCTATTTTATCTTTAATATTTTGGCCACAGTGCGTGGCCTGTGGGATCCCAGTTCCTGACCAGGGATTGAATCCAGGTCCCCTGCAGTGAAGTGAGGAGTCTTAATCAGTGGATCACCAGGGAATTCCCCAAATTAGTCATTTTAAAATGTACAATTCGGAGGCATTTAGTACAGTCCCAATGTTATGTAACAACTACCTCTATCTAGTTCCAAAACAATTATATCACCCAAAAGAAAACTCCATACCCATTCATCAGTTATTCCCCGTTTTCCCCTCTGCTCAACCTGTTTTCTGTCTCTGTAGATTTCCCTATTCTGAGTATTTCATACGAATGAAATCATACCATATGTGACCTTTGGTGTCTGGCTTCTTTCACTTAGCACACTGTTTTCGAGGTTCAGCACATTATAGCATGTACGAGAACTTCATTCTTTTTTATGATCTACTTCATCTTTACTACCTCCCAGCACCCAACAGAGCGTTTAAGAGCAAAAAAATGTTGAAACAAAAATGTTTACTGGCAGAATTCCCAAGCTGTGAGGTTAGGTTAGGTTCACATATTCAGGAAGGTTTCTCTTTTAGATCAGGCAGGACTTTGGGAGTCCTTCGGGTCTTACATGTAGGGATATGAGACCTACCTCTTTAAAGGACACACTAGCATTTAAAAGTGTTTCAAAAACTACCCATGAGTATTTTGGGGGGATATATCTTTTTTTTTTTTAAGCAGTCCAGATGCAGATTGATTTTTTTTTTTTTAATTCAGGCTGCCTGGAGGAAACTTTAATCTTTGGTTTCTCCTAAATATCAGTACCACGCTGGACTATTAATCTGGATTTCAAGGAGTAAATTTTTGTTTTTAATTTAAGAAACTGTATTGCTAACACTGTTTCATTTTGTGGATTAAGAGAGTCCTTTCTCTGAACTGCTAATCTTTAGTGACCATAAGGTAAAGGCAAGGCGCCTGAGTCATCTGGACCTGCCAATGAGGTGAACAATGCGTCTGAGGAATAAAAGTGGATAAATGACTGACTCTCATTTGGCCTCCCCTCCTATGTACTAATAATCTGAATGTTTTCCACATGATTGGGACCTCTATTATTTATGGCTTTGCCTCTTCCGTCCTGCCTCTAGGTTATTAGGTTTCTGCAAGCTACTGGGGAGCTGATCAAGATTTTAAGCTAAAGATGGTGNCACCATCTCTTATGACCCGACCACCTGCCTCCATGTCTGGAATAACGGGTACTCTTTCCTCGTGGAATTTGAAGATTCTGCAGATAAATCAGGTGAGAGCCAGACCCGTGGTCTCATCTGGAGTTAAAGGGACAGCTTCATGTCAGCACAGGCCACATCGCACAGCCCCGGGAAGTCTCTTGGTAGCAGTGGTATGGGACTCATTGGACTTACTTTCATAATGTATGGAAGAAGACCCTTCTCTTTTTTACAAACGTTTTCCTCTAGTATTGGTAGTATTTTTCATTAGTGAACAAATATCTCTATAGAGACAATTTGTAAGTGATAAAAAGATAGGCTTTGAAATTAAACCCTTGCTAGAAATTTCTTTTGCATATGTGTATTGCATATGTACAAATTTTCTCCGCTTGCTGACTTTATAAGACACTTTTATTTAGACTGTAATATTATTTAAATAGATCTAACTGGTGAGACCACAATATCATTGAAATGGGGCAAAAAGCATATTCATGTGTGCATGAGGTTACAGTCTAAACTAGTTAAGAGACCAATGGTATGTAAGAAAAATGGAAACTCATGTTCTATTAATTTTGTTAAACAATATTACCTAGTGTAAATGAAGCACAATTTAAAAGAGATTTTAAAATTGAAATATTATATTGCTTTTAAATCTACTTTTCTTCAGCCTACCCAGATATAAACTAATCTAATGACTTCGAAGTTTACCTGAAACTTTTAGTGTCTATTGAAAACCATGTGATTAATTCTATGCAGGATTCTTTTTTCAAACTGAATTTGATAGTATCAAATAATCTTAATCTGTCTGAAATAATTGTTACTTGAAATAATGTATCTTAAGCACTGATTGATCCATGGCTCAGCAGGTAAAGAATCTGCCTGCAATGCAGGAGACACAGGTTTGATCCCTGGGTTGGGAAGATCCCCTTGAGGAGGAAATGGCAACCCACTCCAGTCTTCCTGGCTGGAGGATCCCATGGAGAGAGGACCCTGGCAGGCTACAGTCTGTGGGGTCGCAGAGTCAGACATGACTGAGCAGCTAAGCACATGATCCGTCTTAAGGAATGGTTCTCAGCCACTGGCAATTTTGCTACCTCTCCCTCCCCAGGGACTAGGGACACGGCAACATCTATAGGCATTTTGGTTGTCACATTGGGAGAAGTGTGCTATCGGCATCTCGTGGGTCGAGGCCACAATCACCAGCATTTATAAAGAGTTATCCAGCTTCAAATATCAATAGATGCACTCACTGGAGTGCATTTGTTTCTTTCTATTACCAATACTGATACAGTAATTAAATTTGATTTTTATTAGGCCTAAATCATTCTTTATTGCAAAAGAAAATCAATAGAGCTAAGACTGAGAAACTTTGATTTTCTCTCATGAAGGTGAAATGCATCCATGAAAGTGTTAATGAATAAAGTTTAAAGTATATCTTAGAACTTTCCTGGTGGTCTGGTCATTAAGAATCTGCCTGCTAGTGTAGGGTACGTGGGTTTAATCCCCGGTCTGAGAAGATTCGACATGTGGCCGGGCAGGATTTCAATTTCACCCAGCAGATTAGACTGAGCATTTGCCAAACTCATGCTCACAATATGGAGCTGGCATTGAAAAATAAGAATTTTTTAGAAGACAATTTTCTGTCTATTTCACTACACTTTAGTATCATCTTACTAATTTAGTGAATCATGTGGTATTATTCTCTGCACTTCCCCTAGCCCTCAAACAAAAGTAGTCATTAGTGTCTTTGCTCACCCTTACAAAACTCCTTTTTTTTAAAACGCTTTCTGTTTTCAAAAAAGGAAATTATGTAAAACATTTATGAAAGCCAGTAAGATAAACAGTAGACTACTATATGATGTAGCCAGTGTATTTGGACCTCTGGATGACTGTACTCAGTCATTTGCATACATAAAATTCAACTAATGAGGCAATAAACTCTAAAATAATTAATACGGATGAAATGGAAGGTTTGGTTTTCCTGTTGTTGTATGGTTTAACCATGAACCAACATCGCCAGGGTCTGCTCAGATGCCAGAAATGAGGAACTAACAGCTTCAGCAGATTCAAGGAAAAAAAAAAGCACACCCCAAAGCCTGAGGAAGGATGACTTTTAAAACTCATATCTGAACATTTCCCCTATAATGTACTGATTTCAGTAGTTCCAGAAAGTAAAGTATGTGGATGACTCACATTGTTCACTCTGTCCAAAGGGAGATAGGTGATAGTTTTTGATTTGCAAATTTCCTTTTCCATTTCAATGTAAGGAAAAGAAACACTGTTATCTTCAAAAACTGAAAAGCAAAGTGCTGGCGCATAAAAAAGAAAGTATCTTTTGTACCCATATTTCAGTTTTATAAGACTGTGTTAGATAAATATGCTGAGAGAAATTTGCATTTTATTGTGCATAAAAAACACTGGGCATAGTAAATATAGACCATAAAACTAAGGCAAGAATTAGCCTTTAACAATTGTGTGCAGCTTGGAGTATAGTTAAATCCTGGTGTCATTCCGAATGCAGGTCTTGCCCTTATGTATATATTAACTGCATGGAAGTCAAGTTTGTAAACACTGGTATATAATACAGTGTGCTCCATTTAAGACAGTTCATGAGAAGGTCCATCCACAGAGTCTACTTTTCCCCTGCATTTCTCCACGACATCAAAAACATCAAATCCCCTGAATTGTTGGATGTGCCATTTCAGTGATCGAGGGAGGACCCCTGGAACACAACTACCGATTAAAGCAGTTCCATTTTCACTGGGGGGCCATTGATGCCTGGGGCTCTGAGCATACCGTGGACAGCAAATGTTACCCGGCAGAGGTAAGTTGAGAAGTTTGGGAACAGTGACAACAGTGGAGAAGAAGGAATAGTTCTGAGTTTCCAGTTCTAAGAAATTATCAGGAAGAATCAGGTGATTCCTATAAATGCTAACTCTTTCAGGGGCATATTTGATGATTCCCAGTTTAAACATGTAAAAATAATAACTGCCCTCATTTCAAATAATGTGACAGAAATCAACCTTAAGGTCCTGAAACAGAATTCTTCTAGAATTCTAAGCTAGGGTCACACGATAGCCTAAATTAATAACGCAGGCACGGTGCAGGGCCACCAGGTCAAATTAACCCAAGTGAGAGATGCTGGGAGCCTAAATGAAAGTGGTGGCAATAGAACAGAGAAAAAGAGAACGACTTAATAAGCACTTTTGAAATTAAAGCAAAATTACTTGGAGGCAGGGTCCTCTTCAGGAAAGGAGAGGAAAAAGTTAAACATGACCTTCAGAGTGTTACTTGGGAGGCAGAGTGAGGATTTCATGAATGGACAAGGAATGATTTGTAGGGAAATAAAAGGGGCCAAAATACATAGAATTTCTTCTTAACAACTTTCCACCTAATTTAGTTTTAAATGGTACCTTAAAAAGAAACACATTTTAAGTGGTTATGCCTCGAACAAATTTGTCCTAAACTCCTAGTCCACATAGGGAGAATCTATTTCTCTCAACATAAACATCTCTCCTTTAGATGAAAATGGATTTTGTATATGAGTGTTTCATGCAAATCAGGATGGGAGTAGTCAAATGTTGCTCCCTCACTGAAATGTTATTCACTTGGAGATAGATATATACATATATATGTGTATACAAAATTTTCACCCCAAATAAAGTCTATTCCAAAGTAGTATTAATTACTGCCCCTGTATATATTTCTTCCTGTTCTTTAAATCTGTCTTACTTTGCACCAGATTGTCATATGCTTTTCTCAGTGGCTTTATTTTGGGTGAGGAAGCACATTAAATATCATATGTGAATAAGGCTGTTTTTGAGCAATCCTACATGATCATGTGTGAAACCGTCTTTTAATGGTGTTTCAGCTGCACTTGGTGCATTGGAATGCAGTCAAGTTTGAAAACTTTGAGGATGCAGCACTGGAAGAAAATGGTTTGGCTGTGATAGGAGTATTTTTAAAGGTAAAAAAAAAATCCTACTAGCTTTAAATGATATATTGTATCCTAGGATGAAAAGATACAGCATTGCAATTTTAAGTTGTAAAAATATTGAGATAAAAATGTTTAAAAGACAAGGTTGTTATGAATATATTTCAAATGGTAGAGCAATGAACAGTCCAGTACAGTAGTCACAAGCCACCTGTGGCAACTGAGCACTGGAAATGTGACCACTTTAAAAAAAAAGAAATGTGGTTCATTTGTGGAAAATTTTTTAATTTTAATTAAAGAAATGATGCTTAAATGGAGCAGGGCACCTTCACCTATAGGCACGTTGACCCTGTAAGCAAACAGCCTACTCAGTTTTCTGTGTCTAATTGAATTGAGTGATGTTTAAAACATTCTAAATTACCAGTTTAAATGTAGCTTAAGTAGTATGGTTGGTTTGTTTTTATATAATCACCAGGTGGTTAATTTTAATTTACATTTCGTTGCAGTTTCAAAAGTGAGATTTCTATTGGTTTTTTTTTTTTAGTATTTTCTCATTGTTTCTTTAGCTAGGCAAGCATCACAAAGAGCTACAGAAACTGGTGAATATTTTGCCATCAATTAAGCACAAGGTAATTTTTCCCCTCTAAANAGCATTGCAATTTTAAGTTGTAAAAATATTGAGATAAAAATGTTTAAAAGACAAGGTTGTTATGAATATATTTCAAATGGTAGAGCAATGAACAGTCCAGTACAGTAGTCACAAGCCACCTGTGGCAACTGAGCACTGGAAATGTGACCACTTTAAAAAAAAAGAAATGTGGTTCATTTGTGGAAAATTTTTTAATTTTAATTAAAGAAATGATGCTTAAATGGAGCAGGGCACCTTCACCTATAGGCACGTTGACCCTGTAAGCAAACAGCCTACTCAGTTTTCTGTGTCTAATTGAATTGAGTGATGTTTAAAACATTCTAAATTACCAGTTTAAATGTAGCTTAAGTAGTATGGTTGGTTTGTTTTTATATAATCACCAGGTGGTTAATTTTAATTTACATTTCGTTGCAGTTTCAAAAGTGAGATTTCTATTGGTTTTTTTTTTTTAGTATTTTCTCATTGTTTCTTTAGCTAGGCAAGCATCACAAAGAGCTACAGAAACTGGTGAATATTTTGCCATCAATTAAGCACAAGGTAATTTTTCCCCTCTAAATCACTTGAGATATGCTTTATGTTTCAATCTCTGAGTGGAGACAATAACAGGGCACTTTGAATTGGGAAATGTAACTTACCTCAGTGCAACTGAGGTTCTCTTTGAAAGTCGCCCTTTAAGACAACTTGCCATTTATGATGCTTCTGTTGAGAGAGTCCCTGGCCCTGGGACACTCTGCAGGGGACAGAAGTGATCCTGTCGGTGGGCACTGACGGCTCTGCTTTGGCTGCCACGCCACTGAGCACTCAGGGACTCAGGAACAGAACTAGTCCCCTTCTCAGCCCCAACCCCTGCTCCTTGGTCCTTGTGCAAACCCTCAGGGCAGCCTTCTGGAGTCTATGCTACCCTCCCACAGGCCGGGAGCAGAGCAAAGTTTGATAGAAACTTGGTTTGTCCGGTCTTACAGAACAATTACCACATCCTTCAGGGTGGATATTTCTGTGTGCCCCAAAGATTAATTGTTCAATATTCAGAATCCCAGATGGGGCTATTCTCTGAAAGTCTGTTCTCTCTCTGTTCCCTCCCCCTGCCTGCCTCTATTTCTCTCCTCCACCTCCTTCCCACTCCTTCCTTCTCCATCTCCCTCTTTTTCCTCTTCCTCTTTCTCTCTCTCTCACTCTTCTGCCCCCCTTCTCTTGTCCCTATCCCTCCCTCTCCCATTCTCAATCCAGGATCCTGTCTCCTCCTAATGCACTGCATTTTAGAAAGGTGAATTCTTTTAGTCTCTATTGAAAATGAAAAGCCTCCATGTTTATGCACTAGCTACTACCTAATGCCTCTCAAAGAGTTCAGGGGAGCCAGCCTGCGCTAACCTCACTATAACTGAGGGAGAAAATGGCTTTTGCTCTGTTCCCACTGAGGACTATCAGAAATACATGGTTAATTGTAAGAACAAAGCAAGAGTGTGATGTTGTCCTAAGGTGACCAGAGGTACCTGGAGCTTATCTGGACCACTGCAGGTCCTCAGACTCCCCTAGAATCATCACTACATCATATGATTCCCGAGTGGTTTTCACAATGAAATGATGACTCAATGACACCTTCTCTTGGGTAGGACACACTTGCAGAATTTGAGTCATTCGACCCTTCCTGTCTGATGCCTACTTGCCCAGATTACTGGACCTACTCAGGGTCCCTGACTACACCGCCACTCTCTGAGTCTGTCACTTGGATCATTAAGAAGCAGCCTGTAGAGGTTGATCATGATCAGGTATGTTCTTTCCACATTTCTATGTAAAGAAATTCTAGTCTGTGCCTTTAAAACAAGGCTGAGCTCAAACATTGGCATCAGTTTTTACTATCTTGTAATACTTACATATTTTTATTAAAATGTGCTAACATCTTGTATTACTTTGGATATGAATTAGGGAATGCTTCAAATTGACTAGAGAGAAGAGTTAAAACAGGAAACATAAGCTTTTTACTTCCATATTTGACAATTACATGTTTTATGTATTATATATTTTATATGTAAATATGAATCTTTATGTAAACAAGATCCTTTTAAAGGGAATAATGAAGGCTGAAAGTGGATGTGCTCAAAACTCTTCAAAATCTTTAAGGGAATTTTGCTATGGAACCTCAGGATAAAAACAGAAGCCAGCAGCATGTGTCCAGAAATTTTAAGTCAGTTGTTTTGACCCTGGAGTTTATTTTTCCCTAGAAACTAAATAGGTGTTAATTACTATGTATGCAGGTCAGGAAGCAACAGTTAGAACTGGACATGGAACAACAGACTGGTTCCAAATAGGANTCAAATGATGGGAACTATAGTTTGGAAATGAAACTGGCTTTTAGAGTAACTTCTGTAATGAAATTAATTTAAACTTATTCATGAAAATGAATTCAGCAGTTAATTGTTGAAGATAAATATCTAACTCCTATAAATGAAGATTTAAATTTACTTCTAAATCATAATAGAATAAAATCTAAATCTGTATCCTTTTAAATTAGGAGTATCTTCCTAGAAGGCATCTTTAATTTTTCTGGCATGAGAGTCTGGTCTGATTCATAGGAAATGTTACAGCAACCCAAACAGTAATGCTTTCAGAATGGCAACAATTCTCAGCATAATTCCTGGTCACAGAAACCAGCAAAATTGGAGATCTGCACAGTTATATTTTGTGCCAGCTAAGGAATTCTCTAGTTAGAGGCTATAACTGTCAAATCTCCACCTTCAAGAAGTTTAACATACACAGTGCAAGATGAAGTCTTATGGAGGCAACAAAGTACAATATAGTGTGATAGGTGTTATAAAAGGTGAAATACTTGTGCAAGGAGCACCCATAGGACAAGTATTTAATCTATTCTTGAGGGCGTTGGGAAGTTTTCAAGCTACTGCTGCTGTTAATAACAACTACTGTTTCTGGGACACTAATTATCACCAGGCACTATGCCAACATATAGCATTTCCCTGATTTTTACAGATGAGAAAACTGAGGCCTAAACATTAGGAACTGGGAGTTCCCTGGCAGTAGTCTACTGGTTAGGACTCAGATTAAAAAAAAAAAAAAAAAAAGATCAGATAGTCAAGGCTCGAGTTTCCCAGTCCATCCAACTCCAAAGTCTATGTTCCTAATTACTGATGCACTGAGCTGAACAAGGCCACCTTGGAGCCTTGTTTATCCAAGTGTCTTTGTAAGAAAGAGTAAGGCAGAGTTTATGAAGAGTTTGGGCTTCTGCTGAATGATTTCAGGGAGGGAGTAGGGAAACAGGCAGCTTAGTAATGGGGTATCTCAGTAATTTTGATTTGGATGAGAGAGGAACAAAAGACAAGCCAGGAAGGAAGCTATCCAATTATTAAAAGAAGGGGATTGTTAATCCTTTTGCAGTTGCAACGTGTCCTTGGGAGAAACGTTTTTTCTTGGTCTTATGTGTGTAAACCACAGTCTAATTATTAGCAGGATTGATTTTGCTTTCTCAATCTCTTACTCTTGTTGTCCCAGTTTAATTCCTTGTTACCTCTCACCTAGATTGCTTTATTCCGGCTGTATCCTTTATACTGCAAACCAGTCACTTACCTAAAACACAAATACGATCACAGACGCCTCAACTCAACTTGCAACGGTTCCCTATTCCCTACAGAGCATAATTAAAGCTTTTGGGAAAGGCCCTTCGCCATAACCTAGCACCAGCCACCTCTATCGCTGTATTCCTTGCTACTCTCATATTGCCCTTTATACTCGATGGCCAAAATTCTCGCAGTTCTGGCAGATTCCACGTTGTTTCATCGCTCAGTGCCTTTCCTTGTGCTGATTTACCTGCAATTCCATTCCCAGCCTTCTCCACCTGAGTAATAGCCCTTCGTGCCTGTGTGCTAAGTCGCCTCAGTAGTGTTAGACTGTTACCCTATGGACTGTAGCCCACCAGAGTCCTCTGTCCATGGGATTCTCCAAGCCAGGAATACTGGAGCGGTTTGCCATCTCCTATGCCAGGGGATCTTCCCCACCCAGGTATCGAACCCACTTCTCTTTCCTGCTTTGGCAGGCGGGTTAGCCCAACCGCCTTCAAAACAACTCAGGCAGTAGAAAGCTCTCCTTGAATTCCCAGGTGGCCTTTGTAATGTAAACTGAGTTGCCTATACCATATAATCTTATCTGTGAATTGGTCCTTCTCTGTCTCTAGGTTGGAAAATTCCTTAGGAGCAGAGGTTGCACCTCGGTAGCCTCTAGAGCCGGCAGGTGTCAGTGGAAGGAGGAGGAGTGTAGGGCTCTGTCTAAGGCGACAATAAGTGGAACCACGAATGGAGGCACAGCCTCGGACTGGAAAGGAAGGCTAGCCGCGTTGTGTAGGATGAGGCTTCGTGAATGGATGACGAGAAAAGGAGAGCTGTAACTAACTTCTTGACCACAAAACACCTCACTATGAGTTGGGGAGAGGTAATGATAACACACTGGGAAAGCGCTAGGAGAGAAGAATTACTTACAGGGCGGGGTAGGTGCCCCTTCTCCTTTTTCGGGAAAGAGACAGTTAGTTGTGCAGACTTTTGGAAAACGAGCTACCTACCCTGGCCTTTTAGTCTTAGGTCAGTGGGAGCAGAGAAACGCTCCCTGTCACTCTAGCCCGAGAAGCCGCGCAGCAACTGCGTCTGCGCACGTCCTCAAGCCCGCCTTTTCCGGNCCTTCTCCTTTTTCGGGAAAGAGACAGTTAGTTGTGCAGACTTTTGGAAAACGAGCTACCTACCCTGGCCTTTTAGTCTTAGGTCAGTGGGAGCAGAGAAACGCTCCCTGTCACTCTAGCCCGAGAAGCCGCGCAGCAACTGCGTCTGCGCACGTCCTCAAGCCCGCCTTTTCCGGCCGGCTCCCGTGGGCGTGGCGGCGCTGGCAAGATGGCGGCGCCCGAGAATATGCTGTTTTCGGAGAAGCTGAGGTGAGCTGGGTTAGGAGAGATGAGCTGAGAGAAAAGGGGACGAAGCAGACCGAGGCTGGGCATGGAAGATATGCAAGCATGAAGTAAAGGGGAGCTGGGCCAAGCAGACGAGCCACCGCAGCAGCTCTATCGTTTCCCTGGGCGCGCCTGAATTACCAGTGGGCATCTGTGGGCTCAGGGAGGCGAGAAGGGGAGCAGAGGGGCATGAAGACCTGCCGTGTGCGCATGAGATGGCGAGGCGGTGGTAAAGGCATGTTCTGTAATTAAAATATGGGAAGCAAGATTTCACTGTTGGAGTTCCTGTCACTGGGCGCGGAGGAGAAGGGAGCTCAGGCAGCGCTGCAGTTGCGGCCGCTGACGCTGGAGTGTGTGTCTTGTTCTTCCAGCCACAAAAAGTACAGGGCCGCCCTGAAGAAGGAGAAACGAAAGAAACGGCGACAGGAACTCGCTCGACTGAGAGACTCTGGTAATAGACTTACTTATCTTGTTTTCTGTGTATCAAATTGCCCCTGCGACTCCCTTCCAAGTACTGTTACCTAATACATAATTGCTTGTGGCCACGACCCCTCAAAAAGTTGTTAGACCCATATCAGAAACAGTGGTAAAAGTACTTACTCGAGGGGGAAGAGATCATGGTGAATCAGTATTTATAAAGTATCTAATATTACAGGTGCAGGCATCATGAATTACAGCAGCTAGCACAGCCCTTGCACATAGTAAGTATTCGGCGAATATTTTTCTTTGTAAAACCAGCAGGATTCGAGGGGTTTAGACATTTTGCAAGTTTTTCTCAAACTACACTAACGTGAGACACCCCTTGTTGATCTTATTTAAATACATACAGATGAAATTAATTATGAAACTTAACTTGATTTTTGGTTTGGCCGCACTGCGTGGCATGTGGGGTGTTAGTTCCCGCGCCAGGGACGGACCCCATGTCCCCTGCAGTGGAAATATGGAGTCTTAACCACTCGACCACCATCCCTATATCTACATTTATGTGATGTTAGGGATGATGGGAAACAGATGCTCAGGACATTAATATGGTACTGAGTGGAGTTTGGAATGCTGCTACTACTACTATTGCCATTGGTTATTTATCACTTTTTCTTCCTATTAAGATACTGTGGGTACCTTCATCTGTACTGGAGGTGGTGTCATTTGGCCCTCACATGGCAGAATCTAATGTTTGTTTTTTAAACCTACCTGTTTAATGACCTTAGTTGTAAAGTTATATAGTAGTAATAAATGCACATGGAGGCACTGAAATCACACAGGAGTACTGAGTTATAATGGTTGTCATGTACATTAACCAGAATATGCCTAGTAAATTATCCTGGACAATTCTTGAAGTCCACAAACCATGGCCTCAAGGAACCAGGATTTTCGCGCCTTGAGAAAAATAGCCATAGAGGTTTTATTTATCATTAGAGTTGCCCAGAAACTGTTTGAGTAGCAATACTTGGTATATTTAGAATGAAAGGAACAGTGCATTGCCCTGCAGCCTGTATTACTATCTCTTTTTTAATTCAAAACTGGTCCCACTTGAGACAGGATAAAATATCAGGGATAAAAGGAGAAACAGGGTAGATTGGCATTGTTGATGCCCTTAGTAATTCCCCACCCCCCTTAAAGTTCTCAATTTCCTTACTATGCTAACCTATTTTCTTATAACAGTTAGCCCCAACTTTTTAAAAGTCTTTCTCTTTTGCTTTACATACTTCAATTCCAATGTATTGCATAGATTTTTTTATTCCCTTTTAACTTTGTAAAGTGCATTTGGAGTGAGCCTCTATGAATAGGCAAGTGGATGTGTCCTTTGGCAGTTTAGTCAGTTTAAGGATGCACCTCACTGGTCTGATTATATATGGTTAATGGCAGAGCCACAATGAAGCACTTGCCTCTGGATGACTGCTCCTGCTTTGGCCTACTCCAGCTCACAATTTTTTACTTAGTGGTGCTTCATGAATACTGTGGTCGACCAAACACTGCTGTGGGTTGTAGCACACTTGGATGGCCAAACATTACCCAGAAGACTACAATATAGAAATATTCTGTAAGAATTGCTCTAGAGTGAATTGGCAAGTGCTTGGTAGAAATTTCTGGATTATCAACCTCTCTATTACAGGTAGCTTCTTTAGCACCCAATTCTACTTGAAATAACCTGAAATAAGCTGCATTATCAGAAATTAAGGTAACATGAAGGAAAAAAGGAAGCTGGAAAACTGTAGAATGACTCCATATATACTTACATGTATAATACAGTTAGATATACACTTGCCCCTTAAACAGCGTGGGTTTTGAACTGCGCACGTTCACTGATAAGTGGATTTTCTTCAGTAGTAAATACTGTTGTACTATATGGTCTGCAGTTGGGTGAATCCAAGGATGCAGAACTGCAGATATGGAAGAACTGTGAATGTGGAGGGGTGACTTTAAAGTTATACATGGATTTTCAACTGCATGGAGGCCCAGTGCCTGTAACCACTGCATTGTTCAGTGTTTCAGTACTGTAGTTATCTAGGACTAGGTGAGCCTTTGGTTAGACCTGTACTTAATATGGACTTCCCAGGTGGCTCCTACAGTAAAGAATCTGCCTGCAGTGTGGGAGACCCAGGTTCGATCCCTGAGTCAGGAAGATCCCTTCGAGAAGAGAATGGCTACTCACTCCAGTATTCTTGCTTTGAGAATTCCAGGGACAGAGGAGCCTGTCGGGCTACAGTCCGTGGGATCGAAAACAGTTGGACACGACTGAGTGACTAACACTTTTCACTTTTTAAATACTTAATGTATGTGACAGACAATATCTTTTTCCTTTTAGCCTGAGATCTTCTGTTATAGTTCCTTAAGATCACTTCAGTTTTCCTCCTTTTTTTCTCCCCACAAATTTAAATTTTGACAGTAGACATCCATGATGTACAGTAGACATTATGAACCCTTTGCCTAGATTTGTCAGTTGTTAACATTTTGCCTTACTTTCTCTGTATATAGATAGACAGACACATATGTACAAATTTTTTCTGAACCCTTTGCATGTCAGTTGCATATACATAGCCCTCACGCCTAAATACTTAAGCCTGCATCTCTTAAGAATAAGCCCACAATACTAAACAAATAAAGTAATAGTAATTCAGCAATATGATATACAGACCATATGTAAACTTTCCCAGTTCAAGTTTGATTATTTTGAAAAGCTCAAGCCAGTTGTTTTGTGGAATGCCTTGTATTCTAGATTAGTACGTCTTCTCCTGAGTAGCTTCAGGTACACTCTAGGGAAAAATACTACACAACTGATGCTGTATAGCTCTCATTGCATACATCTGGGGGCCTCTCATGTCAAGTTGTCCCACTCTTAGTGATGTGAAGTGTGGTCAAAGTGTTGCCAATCAGATGGCTCCACTGTAATAGATATTCCCACCTTTATAATTAGTATTCATCTGTAGGCTGGTATTTTGAGATAGTGTAAATAAATATCCTCTTTCCAACAGTTAGTTCCTACATCAGTGAGGACTATTCTACTTAAGTCTTTCTACATTTTTCAGTTGCCATTCTTCTATAAAGATGGATATTCCCTCCCATATCTCACCATTTTAGGAGGTATCAGTTTCATGTGTTAATCTACTACCATTATTGTTCTTTTCAGTGTTCACATTATTACAATTTGGGTGGTTGGGGCTCTTTATTGTTAGAAAGTTTTAAAAAGAGGTTTGTACCATAATTGTAAAGGTAAAAAATTGTATCTAATTTTTTTTCCTGAATTATTGACCAAGGCTTTGTAATACACAGATAGTGTCCTAAAACATTTACATTCCTTCAGGACTCTCACGGAAGGAGGAGGAAGAGGAGGCAGTGGCAGATGCTTTGACTGCAGAACAAGAAGAAGAAGAGAGGCTGTTGGAGAGAGAGAGGTCAGCACTGATTGAAGCTCTTTCTGCAAGCCCAGTTCTTTTACTTGAATATCCTAAGTCTTCAATAAGTAGGACAGGTCTTCTTTACACAATCTTATACAAAATAGATCTTGTAAAATACCCTGGATAAGCTGTTTAAATCTCTAGTTGATGGGCTGAAATAAGATGTTGTCTTTAAAAAAAGTTTTTTCATTCTTTTTGCTAATTTGTAAATTTAAAAAAAAAAAAAAAATCCAGTTAATTAGTAAGGGTAAACAGTGAAGAGACTTCAATAAACTCCACATACCTAAAGATAGCCACTGTTAAGGTAAGAAAGAAACTGTAGATGAATATATATATATATATTTCTTTCATGGGATGATATTTATATATATATTTCTATAGATTGCTTTTTTCTGCTAAGTGTATAGGACATTTACTTCAGTGTTGATACAAAGATCTAATTCAACCATTTCAGTAGCAACACAGTATCCATTGTATGACTAGCATAATTTATTCCCTGTTCATAATTTATAGTTCTCTACTGATGAATGTTTAGTTCTCGAAATAAATGTTGGTTACTGTTAAATCACATTCACTTAATCATGGTACTATTAATTTACTCTCATTTACTATTTGTTATTTATTTACGTTCAGGCTTTTTACTATAATTAAAAAAAGTTGCAGCGAGTATCCATGATTATATATCCTTGGTATTGTCCTATTATTTCCTTAGAAAAATGCCGAGAGGAAAAGTGCACATAAAATGCACTTTTATGCAGGTAGAAAGAGCATCCCAGTTTGTAGTTTCCCACCTTTCCAAGAGTAAATCAAGGTGCCCATCTCTCCATACTGTCAGTCACAATAGGCAGTATCAATTCTTAAAACTCCTATAGTAAAAAGTTATTTCTCATCATTTCAAATGTACATTTTAAAAAAACTTTCATTAGAGTACAGTTGATTTACAGTGTTGCATTAGTTTCTTCTGTATAGCAAAGTGAATCAGTTGTATGTATATTTATATCCACTTCTTTTTAAAATTCTTTTCCCATATATATCATTACAGAGTATTGAGTAGAGTTCAGATATATTCTACTTAATTCATAGGTTGAGTATCTTTTTATATAATATCTATTTGTAGATTGCTTAAACCTTTCTCTTTGGGGATACATTTTTTGTCATCAGTCCTAA
>SJYA01003310.1:367002-385906 GCA_006410615.1 Neotragus moschatus | reverse complement strand
ACTAGAAAAATCTAGAAGGCTTGAAAAAAATTATGTTTTATCTCAAATTGAGTAAATCAGAATTTTTGAGACTTGGGCACCCTAATTTTTGAAATGTGCTCAGGTATTTGTAA
Source organism: Neotragus moschatus (assembly GCA_006410615.1). Lineage (NCBI taxonomy): Eukaryota > Metazoa > Chordata > Mammalia > Artiodactyla > Bovidae > Neotragus > Neotragus moschatus. Next base: position 385,793 of record SJYA01003310.1, on the reverse strand, counting down.
TGTGCCCCAGGATTGAGAGTCACTGATGTAGGATTTGTGACTCCTTTTATGTTTTATAGTTGGGATGCTATATGCCCAGAATATCTGTGAAAGTATTCACAGAATCCGGTCAGTAGTGAAAGCCTCTTGAGGAGCTGGGCTCCTTAGGAAAAGGAAGAGAGAAAGACTTTATCCCCCTTCGTACCCTTAGAAATGTTTCCCAAATGTATGTTTAATTTCATCAAAGTAGTAATGATTTGAAGGCTTGCAGTCATCGGATTCTGGATTCTTCTGTTGGGCATAAGTGAGAGAAGGGAAGATGTTCTAAATGGTTTCAGGAAATTGGTTGACAGGACTTAATTGTGAAAAGGGGAGTGGACTGTCAGGCTTTCAAAACTCAGCCCTGAGAGCCATTTCAAGGAAATATTGACAGTAGTCAGATTGGTTTGTGAAGATTTCTTAATATTTTCATAGGCATGTGACATTTCACTATTGCAACTATCAAGAAGAGTATGAGATTGATTTGGATATTTTCATCACTCAGGTGATGAGTTGTGAAGTAAGACTCCATGAAACTAGCAGTTACAAAATCCAGTACTGTCCCTTCAAACAAAGATGCTGCTCCCCTTCCACAAAGAGCTCCAGTGTCTTGCTCAAGATCATACAACTGCCCTTTTCTGTTGAGGTCTGTCACATCAGCACACATTTGCATAACTGAAGCATCTCTTTGGTTGCTTTGTTTTTGTACTTAGTATAGTATTCAATTCTAGAACCTTTCTGGAGTTGATTGTTCTTAGAGTCACAGCTTGGAGGGGAGCTCAGGTTATTTATTTATTCATTTATTTATTGTCCTTAAAGAACATAATCACTGATGAAAAGTAATATTTGTTGACCAGGGTGGTTATTTATACCTCACTTGTTTCCAGAAGTGATTTAAAGAAGGCTCATAGTCTACTACACTGTTTAATAAAATAAATAGAAAGCAAGGAAAGGAGAAGTGCATTACTGTGAATGTACAGTACATTTGATTTTGGAGTTGTATCCATCCCACACAACAATGAGCTTCGTAGTTTTTACCAAAAAGGAAATGAGTGGGATCTCTGGAATGACAGATTTTCTAGACATCAGAGTCTAAATGTTTTCCCATAGAATACTGTATAAAGATACTGAGTAGGAAGGTGCACAGTAACTTTCATGGATATTTTATTAACAGTTGCATATGTAATTTTCATGAGGATATTTCTCACAAAGACCTTCAGTAAATAATCAGAGCCTAACTTTAGTGTGTAACTTTATTCTATAAAGAACAAAGGTAGTGAGTGCCTGGAGTTCTCCCCTGAGAAGAGAAAAAGAGGCATAGTCAGTTCTACCTGAGGGGGCATTTGGAGACCCATGGCATTTATTGGCTGACCTTCCAGTTAAGGTAATGTCCAGCTACCTGATTTTGTGGCAGTCTTTACTTGATTCAAGGATCTGAGTAATGGGTAAATAATAATTATTATTAATGGGTAAATAGCGTGGCCTAAACCAGGAGTCCCTAGACATGACTGACCTTAAGGACCATGTATAGAGTTACTTTGAAAACATGGATTCCCCACTCTTTGAGGTCTGAACAGATTGGTCTAGGGCAGGACCTAAGAAATGTCAGCTCTTCCCAGGTGATTCTAAGAATCACACGGGTTTGGGTACCACAGCTTTAGACTGCCTTCCCAAGAATCCCTTGTCTTAGCTGAATTTTCAGTATAAGCTGTAGAGCTAGCCTTAAATACACTCAGACTATGTGGACTGTCTCCAGGCCAAGTGGGATTTTCCCCTAGATGGGGACTTTGGCACTGTTCCAAAACTCACAAATGTTTATTTGACATCATGGGTACTAGAGCCCAGTCAATTCAGATATAAGAATCCCATGAGGATTTTAACCTTGTTAAATTGGTTTCTCATTTAATTCTGTATGTGTTTCATACTTGTAAAATTCTGGTTCTGCTAACACTGCCAACCGGGTTGATTCCTTGTTCTTTTTTCTGTGGGCACTTGTCCTTGGGAAGATGGATCTCATAACTAGGTCTTTGGCTGAATAATCTAGGAGAGTCCTTTGAAAACTAGAAAATTTCACATTAATGAGCACTGATGCACATTTCTGAGTTGGGCATGTTATGTGCAAGGCATTCTGTGTGCATTTTCTCAACCAGGTGTACAGATGTATGTTACAGACAGTGGAAAGTAAACATGTGTTAAGCATTCATTTCAGGGCCATTGTTTTTTCTTTTTTCCCTAACACTTGCTTTGTTCTTCAACTTTTTTTTTCTTCAAGAGTTCTTGGGATTTTTTTCTAAAAATTTTGTTATAATTTTTAAGCTAGAAATTTAATCAGGAAAATTTGATGATTTGGAATCTTAAACTGTATTTTTTTCCCCTCTTCATTTTATTTGAGGAGAAAAAGTAAATAAGAAAGTAAACTCATATGAAAGATTTTTTTGTAAAAAATTACTCAGTTACAACCTGGTCTAATTTAAACTGTGAAAAGAAAATTGTTCTTCACAATGGTTAACCTGCTTCATAAAAGAGAAATTCCTTAACATTTAGCACATCATATAACACATAAGCAGTGGACTGTCGATTAGCTCAGATCTCTGGGATCTTCTCTCCCCAGCCATGTAACTTGTGTGTTTTTCTAGGCCTCACTTTCCTTCTTTCAAAGTGGAGAAAATACTAGCCCTGGCTGTCATAACAGGTTGCAAGGATCAGAGGAAAGAATATAAAAATGCCATGAAAACTGAAGTGCATTCCGTTTAGCTAAAACTCTCAGAATACTCTGTTCTCTGGGTGTTGAGTTTGTTGGTGACTGTATGGAATCAGGATTGCACTGTTCTCACGTTGTCCTGAGTCCCACGCATGGTGTCTCTGTGCTTGTCATCACTGTCTGTCATGCCCACACAGCTTCTCTTTGCATGTGCTTCCATGTCTGTAAGGCTTTCTGAATTTCAGTAAAAGGCAGCTAAAATGACTCCTGAACTTGGAAATAATTCCCAACTGTACATTTTAATGAGATCCAATATATAGGTCAGCTGTAGAACAGTTTTGTTAAGTGTTGATATTTAAAGTCTGAATGAGGTTTGTCATCTTACAGTTCAGTCAAAACAGCTAAGTTGCTCAAGTCTTTATCTCACAGTTTAATGCAGGTATCTTATGTATAATTTCTCCCATTGGACTGCTGAAGTTTTTCCTTCATATGCAGGTGTTCACGTAAACATAATTTCCCGACATCCAGTCCCACCCTTCTTATTAAAAGCATGTTTACGACATTTGGGATGGAGCAGTGCAGAAGGGACGACTACGACCCCGATGCAAGCCTGGAGTACAGCGAAGAGGAAACCTACCAGCAGTTCTTGGACTTTTATGACGACGTGCTCCCTGAGTTCAAGAACGTGGGAAAAGTGATCCAGTTTAAGGTGAGCATGAGCAGTGCACATGAAGGAGGGAGTGGGAAAGCGAGGGCACAGGCTCTGCCTGTATGTCATGTCCATGCATAAATATATATATTTTATGACACACATATATGTGGGTATGTGCCTGTCTGTCTATATGTATGGGCTTCCCAGGTGGTGCTAATGGTAGAGAAACTGCCTGTCAATGCAGGAGACATAAGAGATGTGGGTTCAATCCCTGGGTCAAGAAGATCCCCTGGAGGAGGCCATGGAAACCCACACCAGTATTCTTGCCTGGAATCCCATGCACAGGGGAGCCTGGTGGCCTACAGTCCATAGGGTCGCAGAGTTGGACAGACTGAAATGACTTAGCATGCATGCACATGTACATGTGTGCTGTGGGTATTGGGTCTGTGTAGATAGGGGTGCCCATGTCTGGGTGTATTTAGAATGGAAGGATTTGTCCAATGTCAGGAGAGTGCTGATCTTGATGGAGGAGGGAGAACAGGATGGAAGGGCCTTAACTGGGTGTTTCATGTTTTATGTATTTAAACATGCTCAGTCAAAAATGGAAAATGTTAGTATTAAATCTGGGTGATGTATATAGGGGCTGATTAGTAGTCTCTGTATTTTTTTTCTTTTTTTAATAGTCTATTTTTATGCATGTGTGAAACATTTTATATCATTGAACAAAAAAAGGATCAAGTAATTGCAACACTGCCATGTGCTGAAGTATGCCTTAAATAGATGTGAGCATGGGGTAATATCTTAATTTTGAAATTTTTGATTGAGAACATCTTATGGTAATGTCGGCCCAGACAGAAGTACGTATGATGACTGGAGGGCTTCTTTTCCTTAGGTTTTTGTCTTTTTTTTTTTTTTTGTAAATCAGTTCTTCATTGCTCCTTAGGTCAGCTGCAACTTGGAACCTCATCTGAGGGGCAATGTGTATGTTCAGTATCAATCGTAAGTATTCTGAACATAAACATCTTCACATTTTGTCACAGTACAGTGTTGTGACTTACATTGACATGTGGGATTTTTTTTCCCTGAGTATATAGCTTTCATATGCATGGGATGCATGGGTTTTTTGGGTTGTTTTTTTTTTGGCCACACTGAGGGGCATGCAGGATCTTAGTTCCTTAACCAGGGATCGAGCTCATGCCCCATGCATTGGAAGCTCAGAGTCTTTAAACCACTGGAACAGGGAAGTCCCTGCATGGTATTTTTAAAAGTGTAAATATTAGGAGCTGATCTAGAAATATAGAAAAGATTAGAAAATTATATATTTGTATTTCATTCTTTGTATACTTAGAGTTTTTAATCTTTTGCAATATAGTGAATTTTTTACTTATATAATTTTAATAATTAAAACACAAACTGAAAAGGGATAACCAGAATAGAGAATAGAAGAGTATAAATCGAAAGAGTGAGAAATTAAAGCCCCAAATAATTTGTGTGCATTTTGCCTGCTAAGAGAGCAGCTAGTGTGTCATTTCTGCTCGTCATGCTGTTTGCCTGCACGGCGCCATGGCTAATGGGGTAAATTAACCATTGTAATAGGAAGGACAGCGATCTGAACTGAGAAAGAACAGGCGCTGACAGTGGAAAACACTTCTGCATTTTTAATGGTCCAGTCTTTTGGTTTAAGAAGCTTTGACTCAAGCTGGTTTCCATGCATCAGAATCTCTGAGAGGTTAGTTTAAAAAAAAAAAAAAAAAGGTTTCTGAATAAATTGTGAGCTTCAGGAGCTTGAATGCTGTAATGAGGACTCCCTAGGTAGCACAGAAGCAGTGAGCTTGGTGACCCTCTGGTAAACAAATACAAGAATTAGTTAATAATAGGATTAATCTACGTATTATAAAGTTACTCTGTAAAGTTACATCCTTTGTGGTTTAAAGGGAAGAAGAATGCCAAGCAGCCCTTTCTCTGTTTAATGGACGGTGGTACGCTGGACGACAGCTTCAGTGTGAATTCTGCCCAGTGACCCGATGGAAAATGGCAATTTGTGGTAAATACAACATGATTTTTTTTTCCCCCCAACTGTTCCACTGTCATATAAAGTGATATTCTTGGGGGGAGAGGGGAAAGCAACCTTTTAAAGGAGTGGAGATTAGCTTTTGCCTCACCTGGTAGATGAACAGAGATCACTATATAAAGTACATCACATTTTAGACCTGTAACTGACCTTGTGGGTCACTTTATGGATGCAGTGACTGGGGGCACAGTGTATAGGTGGATAAGGTCAGTGCTCAAAGTACTAGGCTCTGCAGGAACCCTGAGAAGTTGTGTCTATGTTTTCTATTCATTGGGTCCTCACTTGAGCTGTTTTTTTCCCCCATCTTTATCCCTAATGAACCTTGTCATCTTTGCCACCTAAAACATTACCTGTAACACTTCCTGCCTTATTGAAATACAAGCTTTTGTGCCTTAGAGGTTGATGATAGCTTTGGAACCTGGTCAAGGCACATTCAGTCAGACTGACTCATCAGATGGTGGCTGCCGAATCAGGAAATGAGTCAGTCTTTGAGTAGCTGGCAATTTTGAAGGGGTCATTCTGTTGTGATTTCTATCAAATAGGCTTAGCCAAACCATTTATTGTTGAAGCGCCCCGGAAGCTATGAGAGGAGCTGCCAGTGCCTTTAGGGGCCACTTCCCTTACCCTTTGCTTCATTTCACTTTATACTCGCTTGCTTAAAACCTCCTATTTCAAAATCTGTAAATTTATAAAGTCTGAATCTTTGGCAAACCTGGTCTTAATGGATGCTGTCACTTAAAAATCATGTGAAGTGGGGGGTGGCATTTAGAATTCCTTGCTTTGGCAGGCCAGAAGAACCATTATGCCTTAAAGACTTTGGGACTGAAAGAGATGGCTCTGTTTTCTCCATGAAGGCAGTTACTTTTGTCAGTTCCCAGGAATCCAGTGTGATTTCAGTGAGGTGCTTCTGAGTGTGACTAGTTAACTACTGAGCATTTTTTGTGTCTTTATTATTAGATTATTGGCCACTGTATATCATCTTTGGAGAGATGTCTGTTCAGATACTTTGCCCATTTTTCTTTTGTCTTTTTATTATTGAGTTGTAAGAGTTCTTTGATATATTCTACAGACAGGTCCCTTATTGGAGATATGATTTGCAAATATTTTCTCCCATTATATAGATTGTCTTTTCACTTTGATGGTGTCCTTTGAAGCACAAAAGTTTTTAATTTTGATGACTCCCAATTCATCTATTTTTTCTTTTTTTTTTTTTGCTTGTGCTTTGGTATCATATCTAAGAATCCATGTCAGCTCATGCCATGATTTACTTGTATGTTTTCTTCCAAGAATGTATAGTTCCATAGCTTACATTTAGGACTCTGACACATTTTGACTGACTTTCTGTATATAGTGTGTGGTGTACAGGTATTTCATGTTTAACTCTTTTACATATTTAAATAATTTACTGCTTTTTCAAAAAAGTTTGAAAATCTTCAAGGGATCTCTAAACTGTGCAAGTAGATTTCACTGTTGACAAAAAGTCTTTCGTATTAAAAGCACCTGAAAAACTTAAAGCATTAGGCCAGTGTTTATCATCTTCTTGAGATGTAAGAAAATACAGGATCCTTTACTTACAACATGCTCTTTATTTTAGCCAGTGGTTCTGTCCCCCCACCACCGTGCCCTCAAAGCATGCTGCCACCAGGTCTGCCAACCAGGGCTGGTTCTTTAATGTTAGTTAGGGATCTACATTGTCAGTCAGCAGGATGGTAAAACAATAGAAAAAATAATAATGTGGTGGCCATTGGTTGAGTTGCACTCCACACCATAACCCAGGGGAATGGGACATTCTGGTTAATTAAAAGTTCTGATCTATTACTTTTCACAGTGCCTTTTGTTAGAGCATTTAATATTTTTGAAATTCAGGGAACCCAAACTGTGAGGTCAAAGTATGTAAGGAGAAACTAGTCTTATCACAAGCGAACATCAGAAATGTACCTTGTGAAAAGGATGTAGTGCCAGCAGTAAACCTGTTTCCTCACTGTGTCATTGCAGGTTTATTTGAAATACAGCAGTGTCCCAGAGGGAAACACTGCAACTTCCTTCACGTGTTCAGAAATCCCAACAATGAGTTTTGGGAAGCGAATCGAGACATCTACCTATCTCCAGATCGGACTGGCTCCTCCTTTGGGAAGAGCTCAGAGAGGAGGGCGAGGCTGGGCCCCCACGACGACTACTACAGCAGGCTGAGGAGGAGGAGGAGGAGGAGCCCTGGGCTGGCCCACTCCTACAAGAGGAACGGGGAGGTCGACCGGAAGAGGAGGAGTAGTCATGGGGCCAAGAAATCTCACAAACACAGGTCCAGAAGCCGGGGAAGGCACAGTTCCCGAAGCAGAGGAAGAAAAAGGGACCGCAGCCGCGGACGGGGCAGCCGCGGACGGGGCAGCCGGAGCCACAGCCGCAGGAGCCGCAGCCAGAGCTCCTCCAGGTCCAGGAGCCGTGGCGGGAGGAGGTCAGGGAGCAGAGACTGAACTCTTCAGAGCCCCAAATCCAAATAAACTTACTGTGTTTTCAGTGATCGTACACCTTAATTTATTTATGGCGGCTACATACTTAGATGGAGGGCTCTCAGCTCATGTGGCTTAGCAAGTCTGGTAAAACTGTATGTAGACTGGAACCCTGTTTTAAAATATTTTTATTCTCTGATAATCACAGTGTGTTTAGTATAGAGAACCTAGAAAACATAAAATATATACAGCCTCAAAATTACTTAAAATCCTGACCCTTAAAGATAACCAATTAACACGGCAGCGTTACTTTTAAGTCTTTTTTTCTGAGTATATGAGTGTGTACACATTTTTTTTACACAAAGTTCATGGCTCTAGTTGAAATGTATTTTTCATACCAAACATTGTCCTATTTCATCAAGCCCTAGTCTGTTTTACTCACTGCATAGTGTGGATCTGTTTATTAAGTCATATCCCTATTGGATTTTTATTTTAAATTTTGCACTATTAAAGAATCCCATGCTATAAACAGTCCTGTGGTGGATTTCCTTAAATACTTTCACCCATTTCTGATCATTGCCTTAGTATAAATTATATCAAGAGAAAGTATTTCCAAATTGCCATCCATAAAGACTACAAAAAATTTTATGCTGTCAACAGTAAATTTTGCTGTTCCTATGCCAAATTACTTTTCCAGTTTGGAAAATTTTTTGGTTTACCTATCTCTGTACATATAAGCTAAGCCAAATGCTTTCTGTATTTAATGGGCATTCAGTTTGGTTGTTTGCCCCTTATTGTTGGATTTTTTACATGTTAATAGCTGAACAGCTTTTTACTTTAAAATTCACTTAAAGTACTAAAGAGATAGTTGTTTCCCCACCCTTTCCCCCATAGTTTTCCATGCGGGCATTCATCTATTTTGTATTGTGTTACAGAGTTCATTGCTGAATATGCCAGATGCTAACACAATTCTGATTAAAAAAAAGTGCTCAGAGAAAACTTGTTGAAAAAAACATTAGGGAATTCCCTGGTGGTCCACTGGTTAGGACTCCTAGCTCTCACAGCCAAGGGTTTGATTCCCTGGTTGGGAAACTAAAATCACACAAATTGTGCAGCACAGCCAAGAAAAAAAGAAAAATTGATTTGTTCCAAAATATAAATGCCTGGAAAATTATTGAAAAATTTCTGTTAAGTATTGAGAGGACTCACTAATACTGAACAGTTCTCACTAAATTCAAAATTTTTCAACCCTTTCCTAAATACAGATGAGATAATAATAAAATGTGGCATTCAAAGCTAAACATTCATTTTAATAGATCAAGAAGGAAAAAACGATGATCAGCTTGTTCTCAAGGTAATTGACTTTTCCCTCAAGTGACTGGGTCATCACTGTTAAATATCCATCAGTCTTTTGTGTATTCCTTTGAACTTAAACTTGTATTTTTTTAAACTTATAACTTGATTACTATTTATGATTCAAAAATTGCATCTCTACATTGCCAGCTCTATATTGCCATAGGCCTGTTTTCAGTGAAGAGATACCTGCATTGTTAGAGGCTCTTTAAATTTACACATACATTTTTAAAATTTTACACATCTTTTATTTTTAGCAGACTAGCAACTTCATTTGATATGGTAGTTGTTTCCTCCTTCTTAAATATCCTTTTGATTATTTTCCTATAAAGATATTTTATTCCAGAAATCAGAGTATACTTAAAAAAAAACACATTTTTATGTCACATTTCCTATCTGTAGTTAATAGGCAGCCCCTCAACTATCAAGATAACCAAAGCTTTGCTTTGTTACTTATACTATGCAGTAATTTGCTTATACCCATCCATCTCAGCAAGTGTGCTAGCACCTCCAGTTTGTAGGGGGACACCAGTTGAGTTAGGACACCTTTGATTACCTGGAGTGATTTGAACTCATTCAGAAAGAGAAAAATCAACTGCGTCAAGGTTTTAAAAGCGGCATTTATTGACTGAAAATAAGTGTGTAGATAAGCTCTCAGTAGCATGGACTCCACATTATTTTTTAATAGGTTTGAAGTACATGAAGACTCCTTAAATCTTCCACCATTTATCTTGTGTGTGCTTATAACCACCACCACATTCAAATGGAGGTGAATTTTCAACATCTTAACTCGAAAATTTTGAAAAAATTCTTCCTTTAGCAGCTCTTCATAGTTTGACAGACTTTTGAAAAAAGATAAAAACACACTACAGTTGTGTACGTTGAACATTTATTACAACTAATTGGCAATGTGGTAAGATAGTGCTCACGTGGCCTCAATATTGGTCACAGTCACAACAAAGCTTAATCCAGCCCAGCGATACAAATGAAAAGTGTAAACTGTGAAGACATTTACATACGTAGAAGTATGTATAAAAGTGACATTGAAACGACTATATCCTTAAAAAATATAGCGCCCACTAATGCCATTTTACTTCATTCAACTCACACTTTCATGAGAGGTGGTGTCTGTTTTTATATTTAGGACTTCGAATAACTAGGCAGTGCCATGGAAGGGAAGGAAGCTGCCCTAAAGTATACTGCACTTCTAAGTGGAGGGAAGCAACAGGTGAGTAAAATAAACTTGGCTGTAACAAGCACCCCAGAAGGAATATTCGTGCTTTAAACAATGACTTATGCAACACTTTGTGAAAAGAGCAACACATTTTCCATAAGATACAGTTATTAAGAATCCCTGGTAAGTCAACATTTTCATTTTATTTGGGAGATATCAAAAACAATCCAACTAAGTGACTAAATGATTATGACCACAAAAAAATTTATGTCAGGAGTCAAATGTTGTTTGGCCTTAAAGAATTTATGTCAGGAGTCAAATGTTGCTTGGCCTTAAAAATAGTATGTTTACTATTATGAAACAGCTGATCTCTGTTCCTTGTCCTAGGTTTGGAATGCCTATGAAATAATTTTTAGTGTAAAACAGCATCATTCCATTAGTTTTTTTTGCGTATTCCCTTTGTTTTAAGGTGTTTATTTTCTAATAAGGGTCTTTGGTATAATTTGAGTTTCAACACAGTGAAATTTTCATTCATTTGATATGTGACATGTCAATTCCCTTTATTCACATATATACTGAAATGCAGTAGTCTTTGGTTTCATAAAACCAGGTTTCTTTCACATGATTTTTTTCCCAAAGAGAATAATAAATGTACATTGCCTGATTGTGTCATACTCATAGATACACATAATCAAAAGTAATGATAGTAACCTATTCAAGAGAAACAGACCTGTAAACTTTAAAATAGCCAGAAAAAGTACCTTTTTTTTCCTGCATTCATTCTAATTCATATTTAAGTCCCTTGTTATCACTTGATTAACCAAAGTTCCCTTAAAAAAAAATTGTGTAGGCCTGAATGAAGCAGCTTAGCAGAACAGTAATACTGACAAGACATCATCTTACACCATTAGCTAACATGGACATGAAGGCAGTGACCATCTACAGTGTGTGAAATGCCACAGGAAGTCATCACAGGGGAGGAGAGTTATGTCAGTCCAATTTCTTCAAGAACACTACGTGGGGTTTCAGCTTCCTGTGGAGGGAAAATGTGAGACTCTGGTAAGCAGATCTGGGGAGGTTTGAGAATGTGAAATTGACACGGAAGCACATGCAAGTTTCAGAGAAGCTGAACACAAGCAGTTCAGCAGTCTGGGCACTTCCATGGAGAGCCAGTGCTTATTTACCAATTTGTGTCCCAAACACCAGAGACCACAGGAAGATTTTTTTCAGCATGCATTAAACACCTACTGATTACCTACCAATTGTGTTGTGCTCCACTGCTGTAATACAAAAAGCTGTCAAACCCACTGGCATTCAAGGAAATTATTGATAGCGACCTTTCTACAGAAAGGCTTCTCTGATAGCTCAGTTGGTAAAGAATCTGCCTGCAATGAAGGAGACCCCGGTTTGATTCCTGGGTCAGGAAGATCTGCTGGAAAATGGATAGGCTACCCACTCCAGTATTCTTGGGCTTCCCTCGTGGCTCAGCTGGTAAAGAGTCCACCTGTAATGCGGGAGACCTAGGTTTGATCCCTGGGTTGGGAAGATACCCTGGAGAAGGGAAAGGCTGCTGCTGCTGCTAAGTCACTTCAGTCATGTCCGACTCTGTGCGACACCATAGTCAGCAGCCCACCAGGCTCCCCCGTCCCTAGGATTCTCCAGGCAAGAACACTGGAGTGGGTTGCCATTTCCTTCTTCAATGCATGTAAGTGAAAAGTGAACGTGAAGTCGCTTAGTCATGTCCGACCCTCAGTGACCCCATGGACTGCAGCCTTCCAGGCTCCTCCGTCCATGGGATTTTCCAGGCAAAAGTACTGGAGTGGGGTGCCATTGCCTTTTCCGAGGGAAAGGCTACCCACTCCAGTATTCTGGCCTGGAGAATCCCATGGACTGTGTAGTGTGGGTCACAAAGAGTCAGACACGACTAAGCGACTCGCACTTTCTACAGAAAACGTAAGTTGTCTTAGTGTAAAAATTCAAAACCTCCTCTAAATAAAGACCAGGGAAACCCCCTGAGTTCTCCCCATTCTTCACATATTTTTATTTTCCTTGCTCTTTTTTTGAGTCACACGTATTTATTCCTTTCTTCAGAAACTTACCTTCCAGACCTCCCCAGAGCAACCGATGGCTTCAGAGGAAGCAACATACGGAAAGAATGCTCTGATAGCTGAGACAGAAGTGTCCTTTGTTCTATGTAACAACCAATACTCATCTGTAAATGCCAAAGGAAGACTAACCAAAGCAAGCATACTATAAAAAAATTAAAAATTTTCCTAAGTGTCAGTTTTGTACAGCACAAAATAAAAGGACCAACTAGGTCAAATTTCAGGTATTAGTAGCAACAAGTTTGTAATTAAAAAGCATACTAGATTTTAACAGAGGAAAACAATTTTCTGTACCCAAATGACTTACTTTTGCATCCTAATTGTGGTACAGCACAAAACAAGGAGAAGAAAAATTAATTAAACCATAAATCCATACATTAGATTTTATGTAAAGCACTACATGGAATAATCTCACATTAATTATTTAAACTCTCTGGTCTGTTTCCCTATTTGGAAAACAAGGATCATAACACTTACCTTCATTTGTAGAGATTAAGAGAGATAAAGCTTAGTGCCTGATTCACAGAAAGTGCTCAAAATATGTTAGCTGATTCGACACAACTGAAATCTAAATAAAGGTATTTAGCCTTACTATAAACCAACTCTATACACAAAGTTCATATAATGACTTTTTAGTATGTTTGTGCATTAAGGAAAAATGGGTAAAAGTCAGCTTTGGTGAAAAAAGGCTATTTTTTATGAAGTATTCTTGCCCTCCTTCCCACCTCTGAATTGAACCTCAACCTAACCAGGCTACAGATCTAATATATGGAGGATAAGAAAACAAGTTAAACATCGCCATTATAATCTGCCAAATACAGAATGGAGGAAATTCTACCATATAAGAGACTCAGTTTAACCAAAAAAAAAAGGCAAGAGAGGGTAAAAATTATTAAAGATTTACAGAATTATTAAAGATTATTAAAGTACTTAAGTGGCTCAGAGGGTAAAGCATCTGCCTGCAATGAGGGAGACCTGGGTTCGCTCTCTGTGTCTGTGTGTCAGGAAGATCCCCTGAAGGAAAAGGCAACCCACTCCAGTACTCTTGCCTGGAAAATCCCATGGACGGACAAGCCTAGTAGGCTACAGTCCATACGGTGGCAAAGAGTCAGACACAACTGAGCAACTTCACTTTCACTTTCATTAAAGATTAACAGACTTAAAGAGATCAGATACAGTGTGAAACTTGTTTGGAATCTGGCTCTAACAAACATTATAAAAATGCAATTTCCAGACAATTAGGAAAAAAACAAATCAAGAATAAAATATTAGGAATTACTGTTAATTTGGGGGACTGTGCTTATCTCTTAGGTATACATACTGAAGTATATAAGATGAAATGATAGGATGTCTAGGGCTTGCTGTAAAATATTCAGGCAAAAAAGGCATGGTAGGGTGGTGATTTATGAAACAACAATGAGTTGTTGATGGTTGTTGGAGATGAGTGATATGTACATAAGGGTTTCTTATTACTGTTCTATTTGTATGGTCTCAGAGTTTTCATGGATCACATATTAAATAAGGGGGGGAAATTTAAAAATAATCACTTTCACTTAATGTTAAATAATTTTTAAAATGTCATACAACCTTTAATGTATTACAGGGTGCCTACATTGAATTCTGTAGAGTTAAGATTCTTAGCTTATCCATGTAAACATCCCCCCTCATCCTACTCATTGAAACTGGTTAGATTTCCCCTTATGTGCTCACTGCTTGCAATCTTATATAGATAGCATTTCTTGAAGAGAACCACATTGCTTCTCAAATATGCATTTGAAATATCTGTCCTTTCTAAAAGGCCTAATTTCAAAGAATCATTTATATATTTTCTTCCACTGAGACTTATACAAATATAGTTAGTTTTTAATCAATTGTAATATAAAATTAATTTTCACATGTTCACACTGAAATTGTAACTCAAAACCATCTAGAAAAAACTATTATGTAAATTAGTCAAATTCATAGAAACAAAGTAGAAAGGTGGTTACCAATGGCTGAGGGGAGGGGAAATGGGGAATAGTTGTTTCTACTGGATATAGTTTCAGTTTTGCAAGATGAAAAACTAGAGATCTGTTGTGCAACAATGTGAATATACTGAACCTACTAAACTGTACATTTAAAAGTGGTTAAACTAGTAAATTTTGTTACATTTAAACCATCATTTTAAAAAATTACCTGAAAAATTAAAATATGAAATATATTACTTGTCAAAAGGATGGAGAAGAAAAAAGTCATTCACGTGAGACAAAGTACATGCAATATTTTTATTTTAGACATGCAAGGAAAGCTATTTCAGAATCTGCTAGTTTAAAGCAAGCGGCTGTATACAAATAACAAAAGAAGCAACATCGTGTTACAGCTGGGCATACAGCATCCAAAGCAAACAGGCATGAGACAATGCATATTTATGCAGCATTAAAACCAGATGAATACCATGTTGCAGGGCTGGGGGAGGGAAAGAGGAAAAAAGTAGAAATGAAAGACCAATGTTTCCCAATGCTATCAATGTATAATGCTAATTTCTCATTTGATAGCCCATCCAGGTGCTTCAAATGTCATGTAGAACAGCAAGAATGGAAGAATGGAAACAACTGATCTGCACCCCTGCCTAATACATATTTTCACAGGTCTTCTTTCAGTGGTAAACCACTCTGAGCATCTTTTGAACTTGTTTAATGATAGCTTACTTAACTTGGGCTTTAAACTCTCTAAACATTAACAATGAATTATTTGGTAATTTCCTCTTTATAATAATATATGTTGCATGTTTTATTAAAACACAATGATCAATATTAAAGGTTTTAATATCTGAAATATAAAACCATATTTAACAAATCATTAAGTGTCTAAATGCAGACTTAACTATATAACTAGTAAAATAGTATTTAAACAATATTAGAATCTTAACTATATAAAATAAACCCTATATTAATACTTTGAAAGGATTACTTACTTTTAAACAATAGATATTGCAGAAGAGACTTTTCTGACATAACTTTCTGATAGTTCTTAGAGGGATTGTTTGATACTGTATAGCACAAATATGAGTCAATAAATGTGGCATTACAAATTTTTTAGAAATCGTTAATGTTTTACCTTAAATATTATATAATAGTACAGATTTTACTTTCTTGTATTATTGCCAAATACACTTTTATGTGATACATTAAAAATGTTTCCTCATGTATACTATAATTACCCTAAATGTAGTCCCATCCTGCCAACATTTGAAGATCAAATCATGCTATATTGTGGCACTGCTAATTTTGACCAAGCATTTCAGCTCCATTTTCTTTGGTAAACATTTAATGATTGCTAGGTATTCTCTTACAAGATTAACCACAGATGGTTCACAAATGATGACATGTAGGTGTTTGAAATGAAACATTACTCAAAATGATCATAGATCATATTTTTCAAGAAGAAATTAAACCAGTTGCAAGAAGGAAAAGCTGTATCAAGATCACATACAGAATGAAAATAAAACAGAAAAGAGGATGAGAACAGGAAAATTATTACAAAGGTAACGGTTCTAAAATATTCTATTATTACACAAGGTAATCAGTCACCAAGCTGAGGATATTTTCTTTCATAAGCATATCAGCTCTCTATTTCCTCTGTGAAATTCTGCATACACGATGAGTGGTCATTTAGTACACAGGGACATTAAAATATTCATGACGTGGCTACAAAAGAAATGCATATATTCTTACACACAGTATACAAACTGACACAGATACAATCAGATTTCTAGAATGTTCAGTGCACAGCAAAGAAAACTTAATTGAAACTTAGAATTTGTTTTTAGAATTTTGGTTCATGGCTGAATATTTAACTTCTAAACAATGCCCAGGAATTCATATTCATCTTTTATAACTTTACTGTATATAACAATAACCAAAATGATGACCTATGTCCTACAAAATCCAAAAGCACTGTATTTACTAAAAATATACTGAAAAGATTTTTCAGTATAAGTCATCTAGTCAACACTGAGTTAACTCAAAATCCAGTTAGAATAATCCCTCCCACCAGTGTTCAAGTTCATCAGGATTTTACTATATGAAGCAAAGGAATTTAATCCCTTAATGAAAATCATTACATCCTAGAATGACCATGAACTTTTACAGATTCTAAAGGAAAATCTTTCCCAAGAGTGGAAAAGTAGTTACCCATTTAGTAGCAATAGAGGTTTTTAATCATTTGCTTAGCTTACCAAAAAAAAAAAAAAAAAAGAAAATTCCAAAGACTATGCCTTTGTGACTAAGGGTATCACTTTTTAAATAATCCTGAAGACAGATTTTAAAGAATTCACCAAACAGATCTGTTAAACGTCTATGCCTCTAAATGTATCTAAAAGGGTGTTTCTCACACATCAACAAGGTAACCTGAAGTGGTTTTAAACTGACCCTAGAGCGCACAGAAGAGATGAATATCTATGGACTCCAAAACTCCCTGAAACTAGGAGCAAAATTAGATACAGATTTTCCTCAAAAGGCAGCCCATGGACCATCAGACTCTCAAAGCAATTATGCCCTGAGCCAAAAGGCTTGTGACTCAAAAAAGTTTAAAATTGCTTGCCTGCTTTTAAGATAGCCTCAATTTACTACTATTTATTCAACTTGGCACTTTGAACTGTTAGGTTACAAAGTCAATATAAACTGTTCCACTAAAATATGTAACAGATACCTTATATAATAACCATTAAATACAAAAGTATTTGAAGAAAAAAGTCAGTAAAATTTTAATCCTCAGATAATCCCTAAACAGTTTAAAGATATAATTGCTTTTTTTCTCCCACTCAGAACATTGTGAAATAAAGCAAAAAGCTAAAATAATATCAATAATAAATTGAACCCCCAAATGCTTCATTTTCATGAGGGAATTCTATTTCTGTATCAGTGATATTAATAATAGTTTTTTGGTCAATGAACTCTGAATCTATTTCAATATTCTCTGTGTAAAACAAATTATAAACCCCAATGATGAATCATTATCAGAGCAAAATTTCCTATGAAAATATCATCAGTTAAGTAAGTGGGACTATCCCTTAGAATTTAATGTAATTAAACTTTTCACATAATGCTAAAGTGTTAAGTAACAAACTTGACAAGATTGTTATTACAAACTGAATTTATATATCCTACTACATTTTGATGCATGTCAGTACTCCAGCACGTATTCTAGTACACTTTTTCTTACACCCAGTCAAACTCTTGCTGTAAAACATATTCTCTGTTTTCTGGTGAGAGAACAAAAAAATTTAAGTCTATCAAATCAACTTTCACCTAAATAATACCAATATTTGAGCCTTTATAGCTTTGCATCTTTTTTGTTTTGTCTCTCAATTTTATATCACACCATGTAAAAACCAACAATTAAAAGAAAAATTCAGTAAGGGAGAAAAAAAAAGAAAACAAAAAGGTAGTTTCCCAAACAGAGCCAAGTACACAGCAGTTCCTCACCAGAGGAGACAACCATGAAAGAAAATGAACAATTCTACAGGAGCAATTCTCAACTGTGACTGCCTGGGGCATTTCTAACAGACCTTTTACTACCCTTTAGGAAAGAACTGTTGTCCATGGGGTTGCAAAGAGTTGGACACAACTGAGCAACTAAACTAAACCACTACCAGGAAAGAAAAGAGTTGATAAAGCCAAACTATTCTTTATAGCAGTGATTCATATTACTGTACTTAAACAAGAAATTAGCATCCAATTAATTGTGAAGAATACTCTTCAAAGGCAGAAATCCTCACCTGAAAAACATTCTTCAAGAAAAACTCTAAAATCTACAAAAACAAATGTATTCTTTCAACACTTTTAAGTTGCTATAACATGTTTCAAATACTTTCCCATTTTAAACTGACAGAAGCAAAAAAGGTTATGCTATAAATAAATGCCTTAATGACCATTAACATTTAAGGTTGATTTTTAGTTAAATGATAGATATGCCCATAATTAAGTTATTTTTTCTCTTATATACAAGGAAAATATTATAGTGGATTAAATATAACTCCAGTATTCTGGGCCTTCACACCAGCAGAACATTTTCAGTCATGGAATAATTATATTAATTAAGAATCAGGGAGCGTGAAAGTCCTCTGCAGAAGGACCTACTGTCCTTCTATGCACAGACCTACTGTCTTCTATGACCTAGCAAACCAAGTTAAATACACTGAAATGTCAGTGATATAGACCGTGTGGGAATAAAGACCAAAAGGAATATAGTGAGAAAAAAAGTTTTAATCCAGTGTATTAAACAATTTCA
>SJYA01003310.1:336113-364490 GCA_006410615.1 Neotragus moschatus | reverse complement strand
AACAAACCGAAAAAATAAAAATAAAGCAGCAGAATAATTAACTTAGTAAATACAACTTTAGACTGTAAAGAAATAGTTTTAAGTACATCTTAGGGTAATTGTATTGTATTTGTCTTAGTGTTCCATTTGGATCATAACTTGAAATGCCCTAAATTTAACCAAAGTTTTCAAAATATAAATGATTTCTTGGAATCACTGAATTTCAAATATTATCTTTACTAAGTAAATTCTATAAGGCTAATAGGGCATAAAAGAAAAATAATAAAAAATGTATGTATGTACAATATAAGTCTATATCATATATGTAAATTCTGGTCATTTAAACTATTCCTCTCATAAGGAATTATCAAATCCCTAAGGTGGATAGGGAAATCGGCAGCAAGTTCAAGTGTTCTAACTGCCTGCAGGGTATGCTCAATTTTGTTTCCAGACAGAAACTAAATAACATGAATAAATGTTAACAGATTTAGTTGTTGAGGAAATTATACAGTGACATCCTGTAAGTTTTGCTGTGGGTTATCCCTGGTTATCAAAAGTTATTTTTGATCAAGTAATTTTGGTGAATCACAGAGGTGATTTTTATAGCCATGTACATGTTCTTGAGCACATTTATCCCTTTCTTCACAATTTTTGGGGGTTTTTTCCCCTTATACTTTTGATTCATTTTTGGCTAGTCATTTGTAATCTGCACTATATATTATATCAAAAAGATGTAGCAGTCCATAAACATAAATGCAATCTGTAAATGAAATCTTTATATATTACATGGTGTTAAACCAGGGTTTCTGGACCTCAGCACCACTGACACTTGAGGCTGGATAATTTCTTACTCTGAAAGGGCTGTTCTGGGCATTGTTAGATATTTAATAGCATCCTTGATCCTCACCTACTAGATGCCAGTGGCACCTCATGGCTAGTAGTGGCTAGTAGTAACAATCAAAAACGTGTCCAGACATTGCCCAGTGTCCCCTGAGGAGGCACAACTGCCCTACTCCCAACTCCAGTTGAGAACCAGAATTAATCTAATTCTCTGGTTGGTAAGATTATATTCTAGTGTCTTTGCTTGTATTTGTTAATTTTCCTATAGTGGGAATTTTTATTTAAAAAAAGACCACAGTAAAAGCAATTAAAAAAAAAAAACCAATGTCTCAGGAGCGTAAAAAAAGAACTCAAACACTGAAATTTTTCAGAAAGTACTTTTTTTTTTAAATCATGTCAACTTACTTTAATTTTAAAAAATAAATACATAAATAAACAAAACCATCACCAACACCTAGGAATATGTTCTTTGCAGGTCCCTGTGCAGGTCTCAATCCTAGGGCTCATGCAATCAACTTAGTAGATCAGGATCAGCATTGAAAAAAAAAGAACAGACAACATGAGACTATAAAACAAGAAATACGAGTAAGCATATATAATTTAAGTTTATGTATATGTAACTATTGTGATATAAAAAAGTATGGTATTACTGTGGCTTCTTGTCATATACTTTGGAAAATCAGATTTACAGTTACTGAATATTTTAAGTTATTCCAACTTTTATTACAAACAGACCAGAGTAGCAAGAGTTGGCTCAACATGAATTATAAATGAAAGAGTAAGGAGGAAATTCTCAAAATTCTGAAAAGCAAAGGAAAAAGAGCTCAAAAGACATAGAGCGAATGAATACAGCCTGAAAAACAGTGACCAAGGGCATTGGCCAAATTGCTTCTTATTAAATGCAAAGTGAAAGGCAAGATTTGTTCCACCTTCTGTTTTCTCTGTATCTACCCTTCTGTATTTTCCATTTGAAGCATTAATGTAACTAAACTTCACTTATCCAGAATCTGTTCTAGTAGAACCCAATCAAGTTAACATATAAAAAAATTAAAATATGCTGGTATAAAAGACTATAGCCTTGTTAATTTTTAACCCAACTGAAAAGAAGAAGGTTTAGGCTTAAAGGTTTTAACATTAACAGTGGTAATTACAAAGGAATTATAGGAGTTTGTCTTATTAAAACCAATCTAAGAGGATTTTTATCAAAATGCTTTTTGCTGTTATATTACTGTATATTACTGTACATATTTGAAAGCATCTGTTTTTTAAACACTATAAGATATTCTTGAGTTTAACTACCCAATGCCTTAATATTCTTAATTAGCAAGATTTTAATTTAAAAAAAAGTATTAAGAGGCATGTTATTAAATACTTCGATAAGTACTTACTTACTTAAAATACTTTTAATTTACAAAAGATCCATGTTTAAAGAAATCCCTTTGTCGCCTAAGATTCTTACCTTTCCATTTTTATGCAGTCCAACAGATTTATTAATTACTGCTTCCACAAAGATGTTGTATAGTACTAAGATATATCATGCAGCCCCAGCACTAAAACAAATCAATTTTAGCAGCACTAATTTTCCATAGAGCACCACTTTCTAGATGAGGCAAATTAACAACTATAAATCCAATAAACCTGTTTATATAGTGGACCACCGTGAAGTAGAAGCAAATTCATGAGTGTAATGCTTGCTTTTGGTACCTCACTTGTTTTTCATTTCTCAGATTACTTTAGTGAGAAACAATACCAACAGCAAACAAAGCTCAAAAGGAAAGCCTCCACAAATTTGAAAATGATGCTGTTAGTATAAAAAAAAAAGGTTGACACATTTCAAAGCGCTGATCAACACCATCATGCATCTACCGCTGAGGGTTAAAGCCCAACGCCCAGTATTTAACTATTTGATCATCACAGATCAAGCAAGGACTTGAAATCATTTCACGTGCAACAGTTTTTGCATAACACCCCATCTTATCCATGCCACAAAAATGGTAAATTTAGTAGTTACCAATAAATAAGTTGGGGGTCAAAGGGACTAAAGCCTTAGACTGCTCTTTATCATAAGATATCCTCAGACAAACCTCCCCATTCTTCATTCTGGCTCTACAAAATTAAGGAGCAGAGAAAAACTGGTAAGTGCCTGACTTCACAAAGAATATGCACTCTATTATTTCCTTGGTCATTATATGTAATGTTTATAAAATAAACCCCACCTGTACCACTCCCCCATGCCCTCCCTCCAAAAAAAAATCTAATCTAGCTTAAAATAGGTATTTGGTGCTGGGGAAAATGTTCCAAGTATTGCAAAAAAATAAAGTCAATTTAGCAATCTCAGCATGTTGCACTTTAATAATTTAAGAATCAAGTTAAGTACTAGTGGCATGTTAAGAAAATGTTTTAAATTCCAATGGTCAAACATTAAAAATTGGATAATGGACCAATTTTTCTGGGCTTTACCCCCAAATCTAATTAAGGAGTCATACACTGGAATACCAAAAGAAATAAACAGAGTTCAGTCTAGAATTATTAAAACTGAATCCTTCTTTACTAAGTAAGTAAGAAAGATATCTTTATTTTTTAATCTCAATGTCTGATATTTTAGTAATTATGATTCAAATACACATTCATTTTATGTTCTCATTACTGACTATAAAATGCTAATAGAAAATCTATCCACTGATGTCTACCCTATTTGCCTATGAAATGAAGGACTACCTAGACAAACTACATAACGTTTACACAAAGTAAAAGAGACATTTCAAAGAAATATTTCTGAAAATAAAAATTCATAAAGACAGAAATGTATTATTTCACAAGTTAAAAAAAGATTAAAACAAAAATTATTTTGTGATTTGCATATATCTTTAAGCCAGCAGATATTTTCAATATAGTTCAGTCATCTTTGGTGTTCAGACAATTGATTCAAGTAAAAGACCTGACACCAGAAAAAAATAAAATAAAAATCATGATATATGTAAACTAAATTAAATAAATTTGGACTTCTACAAATTTAAGACTGCATTTAGATAAGTGTCTTTACAGCTATATATATAATTTTGGAAGCAAAATCATTTCATGACATAAACTAAGTGATTATTATACCCTAAATTATAAGACCAAAAAAGCTACTATAGATTTGGACATTCTGATAAACCCAACAAGAAATGACTTGAAAAATACTAATGTATATCTATATATACGATTAATGAATTCCAACTACTGATAAACTGGACAATATTTCCAGGAGAATAAGGAATTTCTTTACTATATTACTGAGACAAACAGAACTTGGTATCTAAAACAGAATGTTTAAAATATACATACAAAGAAAATACATGAATGGGAGTTGGGGCAGACAGAACACAGTGGTTAAGATTTCATACAGTTCTGAAGTCTAGCAGATCTGGGTTTAGAATCCTGGTTTTGCCAACTGCTACCTAGGACCAGTCACTAGAACTTCACTGAGCCTCTACTTCATTGGTTAAAAAGCTCTCAGGACCCTTTTTCAGGAAATCCTGATGATTAGCATAGAATGCCCCACATCTAGGTGCTCAGTAAGCATTAGCTATCATCGAAGTTCTTTTTTGTTATCACAGTGTCCAGACAAATCATTTTAGCAGTTTGTGGAATGTTTTTTCTCATCGTATTCTATCATCTATTTGGTGAACATAAGACTCAGATACTTGCCCAGAGATGTAAACTTGTATCATGTATCAACATATAAATGACTCTGTTTTAGGAAACAAACATCTTATCATCCTGGATTTCCTGTGACAATATGTTGTTGGTGAATAACATGAATAAACAAGTTAAACTGTTAAAACTGAACAGAATAACCTGAAGCTTAACTGCTCCATACAGACTTTAGCTTGGTTCCATAAAGGCCTTAACATCATTGTAAATTCAGAATGGACCAGCCACTTTTTGTCTCCTTAAGACTTGCTTGCATGGGGAAATTAAGAAAAATGGTTCACTTGGTCCATTGAATAGAAAACTTCTTAATAGTTATCAATTCGGTTTATGTACCAAAAAAACAAATGTAAAGGTAGTCACAGAACAGAAATAGGGCCTTGTCTCTTCTAAAGACAAGGAACTATAATTAACAGTAGTAAACTTTTTTTTTTTTAAACTAGGTGAAGATGGGGTAAGGAGAATTTTGTATAGAACTATGGACATCCCCATGCTTCTCTCTCCATTCCTACTTTTCCCACTTAGAGATATAAAATACTACTTCAAAAAAGGAGACTTCTTATTAAAATACTTTTATAGGGGAGATGCACACACACATTCACAAACATGTACATGTAATAACTTTCTGATCCTCTACTACATTATTCAATACAGGCTATAAAGGTAAATTCAGCATATTTGTCATATTGTAAAGTATATAGCAATTTCCCAGTAAAGTTTAAAAAACAACCCAAACACAAGAAGGTATCAATGCCCTAAAAAACATATTAAAAATAACTTCAACAACTTTAGAAATGTTTTAAGGCAAATGTAGTTAATTAGGAAATGATAAAATACCAGGATCTGATACAATAGAATATAGTTCCATAATAATGAAATATAAAAGTGATCAAATAAAGGAACAAATATGAAAAATTTCCAAGTTATGACCCTTGTTTTGACCTAATTTTCAGAAAAGTCTGGTTAGCAAACAGCAAAATAAGGAGGTGCTAACTTTAACCCAATTTTATAACAGTAGAATAGGAGTGTGTAGTCAGCACACCTGACACTTAAAGAAAAAAAACTCCCAAAGACAAGTATGCAATCAATTAATAAAAAACCATAGTAAACCATACACAACACAGAAAAGGGACTGTGTTCATTTCACTAGTGAGCAGCAGATGGTATTAGGGCTGTCAACAAAATACTTCACTTCTGCAGGCACCTTAACCCCTGTTTTGGTAACTCAGTATCATTAAATGTAAAAAATCACTGTCTAATGTTTAATTTAAGTATGTTATAGATGTTGTCATCCCAACTTCAAACAATCCCCACAACTGATCTAAGTCAGTGACTGATGCAGAGGGATAACTGAGAGCTCCTGAATGAGAAGCCCGAATGAGGCCAACAGTTAATAAATTATAATGAAGAAAAAAGTTTTACTCTGATTTAAAACCTTCTTCAATAATAATATAAAAGATAATTACTGTAATGAAAACAAGTAACATTTTTTAATATTGACTAATTCCTCCTCTTACTATATATTTTCTATTTGATTAAACTTCATTATGACTAAAGCATAATTCAACTAGGTACCTGAATTAATGTATCATTAAGTTTTTCAGGAAAGGTAGCCTATCTATGAATTTTTAGCTTCAGAAATTGAAGGTACAGAAGCATCAAGTATACATTTAACCCAAGACAACTGGAAATTAGAAAGGGAAGGGGGTTTTATCAATGGTTCTTGTGATATCAAGGCAAGACAAGAATGTAGCTGTTTGACAAAACATGGTTTGTATTCAAGCAAAGCAAAGAGAAGTAGAAATACTTTTCAGTTTTGCTAACAAGAAACTAGAGGACTCTACAAAAAGTATAATAAAACACTATCATTTGCTTGGCTACATTTGCATTTAATGGACATGAGATGAAAATATGAACCAACTTGGAATGAAAATGCCATAATCTCACAGTCAACTCCTCATTGTAGACGCTAATGAGATAAGGGTTATCTTAAGTAATTCAGAACAACAGACACAGAGTTCTCAAATTACTACTACTTTTCCCATCTTAAAGTAGTCTGTCCCTCTAAATGTTTGGACTTGGGTGTTTTGGGGTCCAAAAATGAGCCATCTCCAGACCATCTCCAAAGTAAACAATACATCACAGATAACTGAGTTGATGGGACTGACAAATATGCCAATCAATAAACTGCACATGGACATTACATGCCAAGCATGCTTCAGAGTAATTTCTGAAACTGTAAGAATGAGGGAAGATGACTGACACTTCCCTAGCAAGAGCAAAACATGCCAGTGTCTAGTTAAGAGAACTCTGAGTAGCTTACCTCCTGCAGTAGATCAGCCTGCTCAATTGCTTTAAGGACATTCTTCTTGGATGTTTCCTGAACTTCTCCTCCCAAAAGAAACTCATCCAAAATAAAATAAGCCTTCTCAAAATTAAAAATGATATCAAGTTCACACACCTGAAAAGCAAAAATAAGTAAAACCTGAAGAGAGCAGAAGATATTTATCTACTATCAGGTAGTCAATAAAATCTGACCAGAGTGAATTAATCTAATTATATCTAAAAATGGCAATCCTGCTAACTAAGAATCATTGATTTAGTCAGCTTAACTTTCAAGTCTCAAGTACTTGAAACACACAATGCCTTCAAGCTAAGAAAGACCAGATTCTGCAAGCTCCTAACATGGGCAACTTAATAATGATTTTCTACTCATAAAGACTGGTCTTTTGAAATATTTACATATTTCTGGGTAATATGATTACAACTGCTAACCAAATCTAAATTCTATAATAAGCACTTCCAGTATATTAATCTTTACAGCTGGAGTCCTTTCTATTTCACTATTTTAAACCTCATTCTCACCAGCATAATTAAATGAGTAGGTCTGTGGGGTCAAGCAATTCTGGCAGTTAACTGACTAAACAATTCTGACATGCACTGATAAGAAATAGAGTCATTCCTTCTCTCTCTTGAGGTTACTGTCAAATAGGCAGAATTCTCAAGACAAATAATAAACTTGTTACAGAAAAGGTTAAAAAATATATATTATGGCATTCGATTTCCTAAAACAAAATACTACTCACACTGCCAAAATACTTGTCAAGTAATTCCACGTAACGATGAATTATTTCCAGGGTAATTAGTTCATTGTCCTGGTCCTCAATAGCACAGCAAAAATACAGACTGGCATATCTACAACAAAAGACAGATGCAGAAAAAAGTTTACCCTATAATCATGTATTTTCTAAAATACATTTTCATATCCTATTGTGAAAGACCTT
Organism: Neotragus moschatus; assembly: GCA_006410615.1. NCBI lineage: Eukaryota > Metazoa > Chordata > Mammalia > Artiodactyla > Bovidae > Neotragus > Neotragus moschatus. The sequence goes on along the minus strand of SJYA01003310.1, from coordinate 356,694 downwards.
GTGCCTATACAATTTATTTCCTCTTTACAACAGCAAATTGTTTTTCTCCTAGACTATAAAATAATAAATGTACAAGAAAGAAATTCTGAAAAGTACAGGAAAGCAAAAAAAAAAAAAAAAAAAAAATCACACTATCTAGAAAGAGTTACTTATTTGCTCTTCATTCAGGCTCCTTTTGTAAGAATATTCTAAAACATAGCTGACACACATTGTTCTGAAGTTTACTTAAAATGCACTGTGTTGACTATTTCAAACCACAAGTAAACAGGGAAGAAACTAAAACTCTCCAATTGAAGGATTTATTCAAGATACTGTCAACATGAAGTCAACGTTTTGGAATGTTTTACTAAAACGTAATATACACACAGAGAAGACCTCAAGTCATAAATGTACAGCTTGATGAGTTTTCACTGTGAACGTACCTGTGGTACTAGCACTTGGACCACAAAACAGAATTATTACTGAACCTCTGAAGCCCCTCTTCTAACCTCTCCAGGTCACAGCCTCCTATCCCCAAAGGTAACTACTATCTTGACTCCTAACAGCATAGAATTATTTTTAAAGGAGATATATAGGATTGTGGCAAATAAGCCTTGAGGAAAAAAAACAAGTTGCAAGTATCACAGAAGTTGGAGAAAGAGAACAGGGAAAACTAAGACATGTCCTCAAATTTTCTAAGTTTTCCTTGTTGAAGTTCAGGCTATTTATCCTTGAAGAAGGCATAAGGTTGGAAAACTCATATTCTCCAAGTAAGAATTCTAGTACATGGGACTAGGTTATACTTGACCCAAGGAAGCCAAAACTTATTAACACAAAACCTTGAGGCATAATAAAGGATGACCTAACCAAGTCCTTTGAGGAGGATTAAAAGTATTTTCAAATGGTTTAAATGTGTTTGAAGCTTTTGAAAAGGAACAAAATGAAAAACTAAGACATTCCAAATAAGTCTCAGGTGCCATTTTAATTTTCACTGAGGAGCATTTAAGCAATTTTTAGGAAACCCAATGGGTACTCACTGCTCATAGCATTAATGTAAAATAATACACAAACACACACACATACAACCTCAGTTTTGAAAGCCAATGAATTTCTGCTCTTCAATCTGAGGAATAACTAGTATTTTCATAACATTATTAATTTCTATATTACCAAAAAACATTTCCTCCTATTTGAGCTTTTCAACAGTAAACTCTATCGTCCTTGATTACAGAAGAAAAGAGGCCCAAAAGTACAGGGCCTGCCAAGTGGTTGAACTGGGACAAGAAATCTGATCTTGAGACCTTAACTCCAGGTCTTTTTCCACCTACCATAGTGACTCCCTTGTCATACAGGTACACTAGTTGCCATGTCCATTCTATCTGATTTCTACATTCACGAAGTTATTTTAAACGGTTGGTCTCCTGCAGTCTTCGAGAAGGCGTTCAAGCACATTCATTTATTATCATAAAAGGCATAACATGCACCACCTCCAACTTTACTAACAAAGTGCTCCCTTTCCCAGCACTATTCTGTTTATTGCTTTAAAAGGCAACTAGATATTCCAACCCAACCTTCCATCCTCCTTAACCCATGCTGCTCAAATAGAGTTGTAAATCTGGAAACTGATACAAATGACACGTAAGATTCTCTGAATTAATAAAACTAAAGATTAAAGGGAAAGACATTAAAAATGGTAAATAAAAAACAGACACGACTAGCTGATATGAACACAGTGCTAAATAAATTCCACTAGAAAGAATTTACTAATAGACAGTGTTGGGTAAAATTCCTTTTACTGTTAATTTCAAGATTTCTCCAATGCTAAGCTAAGTCGCTTTAGTCGTGTCCGACCCTGTGTGACCCCATAGACGGCAGCCCACCAGGCTCGCCGTCCCTGGGATTCTCCAGGCAAGAACACTGGAGTGGGTTGCCATTTCCTTCTCCAATGCATGAAAGTGAAAAGTGAAAGGGAAGTCGCTCAGTCGTGCCCAACTCTCAGCGACCCCATGGACTGCAGCCCACCAGGCTCCTCCGTCCATGGGATTTTCCAGGCAAGAGTACTGGAGTGGGGTGCCAGTGCCTTCTCTGCTCCAATGCTACTGTTAAGCAATCTAATGCTTACACCACTCTTGCTCCTTAACCACAGAACTGCCTTTTACTTACAAATAAATAGCATTTAAACAGTAGTCAAAGGTCCTAGATTGTATGAATCATTCAGAAATATTACTTTAATATCAAATTAAAAGAATTCTTCATTGTAGGTGAACATCTAGTTANCTCCAATGCTACTGTTAAGCAATCTAATGCTTACACCACTCTTGCTCCTTAACCACAGAACTGCCTTTTACTTACAAATAAATAGCATTTAAACAGTAGTCAAAGGTCCTAGATTGTATGAATCATTCAGAAATATTACTTTAATATCAAATTAAAAGAATTCTTCATTGTAGGTGAACATCTAGTTATTAGGATCATAAGAAGGCACCTGGTTCCAAAAAGTTTAAGGAAGAAATAGAAGCATAATAAGAGGTAACATTCATTGAATCCTCACTGTGACTAAGGCACTAAATGTTACCTAAGGCCTTGGCATAATTTACCATTTTAATCCTCACAAAAAAAAACTTTCAGAGAGATACCATTATTATTTGCATTTATAGGCGACTCAGGTTTAACTGAGTAACCTTCTCAGGAACAGTAATCTGATTCCAGAGCCCAAGTTTTATATTAAAAACTACAGTCCAAAACTGTATTAAATAAAGTAATCCTGCAACTGGTAAAAATTAAAACATATTCAAAGCAATATTTCACATGCTCTGAGGAGGGAAAGAAAAATTGTTATACTGATTTAGTAAAAGAATACCAAGAGAACCTGAAGAGTATTCCTTATTTTTAGAACCAAGTGATTTTAAAAAAATTCAATAATGAATTCATTTTGTTCTCTCAGTGCATATTTGTAAGTCTAAATCTGAAGTAAAATTAATAATAGACTAGTAAGAAAGAAGGTATGTTTGGTTATTTTTAGCAGAGTAGATTAAGGCTTACTCTAATTACTGGCACTCAGAGAACATCTGAAAGTGCCTATTCTTATATTCATAACACATGACTTCTCCCCAGTTAGCTAAATATCAGCTGACTGTGGATGAACGTAACCAAACTGTTCTCAATATTCTACTGGTATGTCATTAAAAATTCTTTTGTTAGTGAAGAAAATCAATACAGTACTCTTAAACAAATTCTGAAGCTCGTAATTGGTAGGTGTGTATTTTTTAAAGACTTTAACCCTGTAACATGCTGCACAAAATAGGAATCAAAAAAGCATAGTGTTGTCTGTCTTCACAGGATCTTCAAGAGTATTTATTTTAGAGATGAGGAAACAAAGGCAAAATGACCTGCTCAAAGTCACAAAACTAATAGGACAAAGGAATTGAACTCAAGTCCCCAGATTTTCAGTTTATTTTTTCAGCTATATTAACCTTACTCCACTCTCTCACCTCTCCCTCCCCAAGAGGGGCAACTCTAAGAAACGCTCAGGGATAAAGAATGTGGATGAGGCAACTTGAAGAAGGCAAACAGAAAGATCACTTGGTGATATGAACAGCAAAAAATGCTAGTTCAGAATTTCTCAGTAGCTAAGTGGTAATTCTTTTACTTAAAAGGTCTTCTCTTCCAGCTGGACTAGGGAAAAAATAATCACCTGTTCATATCTACCAAAAAAAATGTCCTTAAGGTGCTAGGAAAGTTTCTAGTATGAAATAAGGTCTAACTTTTGTATGTGAATTTCATCTTAGCAAAGCTGGTATTTTTAAGTGCATCTTTATTTACAGGAGTTTGATGTAAATATCAGAGTCAAGTGAGACTACATTTTACAAGTTTTTACAACAGAAAAAGCAGTATCCCAATATGGATGGGCTGAATGCTATGCAGAGTACCAATTAGCGCTTCTTTCCTCTTGATGGACAGGCCATCTCCTTCAGCTCCAAGAATCTTGATTCCTGGGACTGATTCCCTTGCTAGTATTTTTCTCCTCCACACGGGGGACTCCTTTCCCCATCTAGAAATAAGCTTAAGTCTCTCATGCCATTTTTTAACCCTGTCTCCCCACTCCTGTCTATGGGTGGTTATCACCTCTTCTGTCCTTCATAGCAAAGCTTCCCCCGACCCCCCCATCTCCCCCCCAACAGTCTACACCTGCTGTTTTATTGTCTCTACCTCTTCACACTTTGTCCCATTTTTTCAAGAGTTCTGTCTCTACTATTCCACTGAAAATGTTCCAACAAAGGACATTTTGTGAAATGCTCACTGTAAAATCTAATAGATTCTTCACTTTAGTTGATCTTCATGCAACATTTGGCACTGGTGACCTTAGTTTTGAACTCTCTCCCCTTTCTTAAGGTGACTGACCCTATAACTTACCCTCTGTCTGCCGCTTAAATGCTGGTGATCTAACAATTTATGCCTCATTTTCCCCCAGACGTCCATGCCTATGCCCACCCTGAGAAAACTAGGCATCTCCAAATCGAAGTCACGCAGGCTCCTCAAAGTCAACTTTCTACCTCACCATTTACCTCATCAGCTGAACCAGAAGTGTGGAATCACCCCAGTCCTCCCCCTCTTTCACTGCCTTCCCTGCTTCTAGTAATGACCAAGTCTTACCAAACTTACCTCAGCAACAACCCTTCCACCTGCTGAGCCCACAGCAGAAATCTTCCTTCAGGACCGCCATATCCTAATAGATCCCTCAGGTGCCAGTCTCAGCCCTCCCCCCACCCATTTTCCAACTATAGGATCCTTAAAGAAATGCAAATTTTCTTCTCATCCCAGCTTAAAACCCTTGCCTCCAGGTTTAAGATTTGAATTCTGGCCCCTATGGCAGTCATGAGCAACTGACCTTGGACAAGTCACTTCTCCCAAATTCTCATTTTTTTAAATAAAACTCAGTTTTGACCAACAGTAGTGGTTTTCAAACTCAGGAGCCCTACACAGAGGGTGGAAGCCAAGTGAGTAGAGATACAGTCACATAAGCACCTCCACTTCCACTTGTTTCATTTAATGTTTCATCCCTGGGACAAAAAGTTTCTTTAAAACAAAACAAAACACTTGACTAGATTACTCTAAAACATCTTCCACCTCTAAAATGGTATTTTTATGATTTTTCTCAACAAATACTACACCAAACACTGGATACAAAATCACCCAAAGATGACTACATTCATTCTATTGTAAAGAGGAGTCTATGGTATTTTAAAAATTGTAGAGTCATCCATGGTATTTTAAAAATTCTACATGTTCTATAATCTTCATGTCTTTCTCTGCCATCTTGCCCACAACCCCATCCATAGTAGAGTGGAATAAATGAAAACACCCAGACTTCTCTTTGACCCTCCTTGCAATCCATAGTTAGTTCCCTGCACATCCCCCAGAGGAGAGAAATTTTATATGCATGAACATTCTTATCTTAAATTCAGAAACTTAATTGTAAGGGAACAGAAATAGTGAAGAAACAAAGTGATTATATTTCTTTTAACCCTATTAGAACAATCTTGAGAAGTTTAAGGTATCAAAAAGTTTCAGATATTAATAAAGATGTATAGCATCATTTAAAGGCTTAGTGTTCAAAGCCAATCTATGAGTCATTTTGCAACATCAAAGTTTTAAAAATCTGTTCTGGGCAAAATTATCTATCTACCAGATCTAATCACACCACCACCATAGCAACAAGTGTACTTCAAACTAATAAGCAGTAACGAACAAATCTCGTATATATCCAATTTTTAAACATCTATGATTAAAACAGTGTACATATCCAAGGAGTTTATACATGAATAAGAGATTCTGAAAGTCAGATTAAAAGGCATATCAAATACCAGTCATTACAGATTTGTGGGGAGAAGGGAGGGGGAAGTAAATGCTTATCTAAATTCAGAAAATTACTCACACAATTTAAAATAGTGATTTTATTTTCCCCTGCAAAGAAATGAATTCTTTCAGTTTTCCTAAAAAGATGATTAAGCATGAAGTATCATTTATGCCTTTAGTTAGATAATTTCGTTTAAAGAGTCCCATGATTTTATCATTTCACCGAAACAGTAGTTATCTTAAAAGTACAAAGGTTTACCTTAAGACTATTTCATTTATATCTTTAGTAATCATTATTTATAAATGTCATCTCTTGAAAGTCTGCAATTTCCACATTATAAATGATCTAATATCTGATTCTGTTTCACCTTTCTAATAAATAAAAATTATACCTTTTGTAAACAATCTTCAGATCTCGCCATTCAAGAAAGCTGCACATTTTAGGTTTCCGTGCTAAAACGGTTTGAACAAGTTCTCTTGTGATCTTTTTCTTCTCTTTGTCTGATAAGGGGACATACCATTTCTGCAGTCGAAGCTTTCCCTGACGACTAAAAAGCAACATAAACTGCATCTGTTAAGATAAACAGAACCAAGATTACAGGCAATACTTTGATTCAATAAAGTTAAGATTAACATGACATGTGGCAAAGAGAAGCTTTGAGGGACCCAGCGTTTAGCTAACAAATGATGAATAGCCATCAATATTTCTATGCTAGTAAAAATAGCAGGAAATTCTTGTAGAAAGATCTTTCCACCAGATGCAAATCCTCCCACCTCACCCTGTTCCATTTAAGTTTGGAGGGAAACGGGGAGGATAAAAACAGGTGAAGTGAAAATTCTGATGAAAAAGAAAGATAATTCTTGCAATTTAAGAAACTATTGTGTATGTGTGCTACAGGAATGTATATGGATCAAAAGAGAACTGTTGACATCAACTGGTTTAGATGCATTGGAAATAAACAGACCTACTATTTCCCACCCTACATAGAACAAGCTGTTCTAGTGCCAAACTGAATTACTTGTAGACAGACTGCTGTAACTTGGAATGCTGTCTTCAGTTTATGTTTACATATTTTAAGCAAAACAAAGGAACTAAAATATAAACCCAAAAAATCCCATAAACACACATTTTTCTTAATAAAAGCCTGATTTAAGAAATTCACATCTCATCTTAAAAATTCCAAAATAAATATACACACAATAAAGTGAGTTAATATACTTTTACCAAGGAGAATATAAACCTTTAAAACGCCAAACTAAGAGCTACACACATTCAGACATTATACGAAATACTTCATTTAAAACGATTTAAAAACATAGCATCTACAGATGGAGTGGATGCTGAATTCTAGTGTATTTCACACAAACTATTTTGTATACATTTATTTAGAATCTGCAAATGATGATTAATCTACATGTTTTAATTTTTAAGGAAACCTTGTAATTCAATCGGTCTCCCCAACTGCAAACAGAAAGCATTGTTTCTACAAAGGTAATTTAAAGGTAGAATTCAGATTTTTTCTTTTCTTTTAATTATTCTAAGTTTCAGTACTAGTTTCTGCAAGTAGGATTCAGCCTGACTCGTGGTATTAACCGCATCATACTGAATTTGAACATGGGGTGGGGGAATTTATACCATCCATCTGAATAAAATGGGCGCTAAATTTCGCCAAGAAATCATGCCGCTTTTTGTAATAATCCAAACGGGCATCAGTAAGGTATTTAGAAATTTACGATGCGACAATTCAACTTTAATAAAGTTAAAACTAGCTGTTAACATCACACTTAAAACGCATCACTGGCACGAAATAAACGAACAATATTAGTGATATCAAAGTGCCTCACACAGAAGTCCTGTTAAGACAGCGACATTAGAAGGGGACAGCAAGTAACGCATCAACTGGACAATGTTTCACGCAAACCCGTTAGCAGAACTTGGAAAAGAACAGACCCGTATTCCAGGATCTTGGAGACCAGGAGGACTGGGGGTTTGCTTTTGAAACTCTAGGACTCAAGGGAATCTATAGCAAGGTCCTCCATCTCTCCCCACCATCACTTTATATGACGAATAAATAATTTATGCTCTTTAAAATAAATTATATGTTAACATAGGATGATGCCTTGTCGCAAGGCACAAGTATTCCTTCCCTCTAGTTAAAAACCAACGCTCCGATTTTGCTTCAAATCACAAGGCGCCTCAATTCCTGGAGACTGGTATTAAAAACAATGGGCTCGGCCGCGGAGCGGGCTCGGGGCCAGTGGCCGTTGCCTGCCCGCCGCCCCACGGGGCCGCACTCCATCACTGACCGATCGAGCCCGGGCGAGGTGACAGGCAAGGAGCAGGGAAGACAATGGCAACCGCCGCCGCGCAGGGGGCGCCAAGAGTCCTCCGTCTCCGCCACCCCCGGCCGCCGACCCCGCCCGCAAATGCCCCGCAAAACTTGAGGCGATTCCCAAACCACAGGTGCCGCGGACCCGCTGCAGCGTTCGAAACTGGCCCCCGCAGCCCGGGACGCGGCGCCGAGTGGAGAGGGGCGCGGACGCAAAGAGAAGTGAGNCTCGCCAATCCTCATTGCTGCGAACCTGAGGAGTTACTGTCCGTTCCCTGCTGAAAAGCCCGACCGGCACCTCTTCTGTATTTCGCTTCTTTCACCCTCACCTCCCCTTCAGCCGCTTGGGTTCCAGTTTAGTCTTGCCGACGACTTTCTCTGCCTGGCATGCCCTTGCTCTCAAATATCACAGCGCCTATGAAGCCTCACTCACCCATATACCCATTAGCACATCTTGAGTTTTCTTCATTTTGCATCCCAGCCTAGTTCTCTGCCTGGTATGTAACACCACTAATAAATGTGAGTTGACTGATAAGGACTCTAAAACGGTAGATTTGTTAGTTAAGAGCCATGATGCTGAGCACTGTGTCTGGCACATAATGGATGTCCATTTTTTTCGAATGAGAGAGTAGCTATATCATCCAGTCCGACTCATCTTTTACAGATGAGGAAAGAGGAGCCCCCACGGGATTAAGTGACCTTGCTTGAGCAGCCACGGGTTTCTCATGTCGAATGCTATTCATTATCCCAGTCACCGGTTCTTACAAAGGAAATTTAGAATATTGCTTTTGTTAAGCTATGGCCTTTTTGCAGAGGTACCCAAACATAGTCGCCAGAATTTTTTTTTTTTCGCCAGAATTTTTTAATGGCCCAAAGGGAAAGTTTTCTAGGAAGCGAAGTTTAATCAATCTAAAGGAATCCTTTACTGGGGATTGTGTTCTTTTAATGTGTGTTAAAATGTCTGTAAAACTAAGTACATAATAGGGATTTGGGGGCATTTTTTAATGCCCTTCTTTGGCAAGATAAAAATGTGTATTACCTCCCCTTTCAGACACTGCTATGCTGCTTGGAAATTTTGCTACTAATGTGTATGATAAGCATTTACTGTAATATTTAAAAAGTGGTCAACATAAAGCACAGAGTTGACTTTCTGTAGGTCTTTAGGTTCCCTGTCCAAATTTCTCTCAGCAACCTGACCAATCCTGTCCCAGAGGCACATGTTAATGTCCCATTTCTCCCTTACTACACAAAACATGCCATTAGCCAAAGACAGATCTAATAGTATGTAATGAAATCTCGCCCTCTGAATCCAAATCTAGAAAAGCTGCTTTTCTGTACAAAACTCATGTCCTCAAATTTCCTGAGATAACTACCTCCAAGTTTAAAGTCATTGGCTGTGTTCCTCATCTTGGTCTGTGGTTCTGAAAATGAGGACGGGAGACTTGCTGATGACATACTGGCAGTCTCTGATGTTCCTAGCCAAGAAAAGGTGGGGGTTAAGGGGAGAGAGGGAGAGGAATTATGGGAAAAATAATTAGCAGCTGAAAGCAGCTATTACATAATCTTGGCTGCTTATTAATTTAGCAGAAGGAATGGCTTATTAAATTCTAATAGCAACAGCACAACTGCAAACAACCTAGCAATTAACAGTGCAGGGCCCATTATTTTGTTAATATGTTCTCTTCTTTTGGCAAGCGTATAAGAACAAAATTTATGGAAGCAGATGGTCTTTTTCAGTAGATTATAGATGGCTTATTCCCAGTCTTAGATTAAGTGTTAATTGTGCATTCACTGTGAAAGACAAAAGGAGCACTGTTATTGTCTTTGTTGGTAATTAACTGCTTGACTTTGATTCCCACAATTTGGAAATTGTGGGCTTTGTTTGTTACATAGAGGGTTCTTCTCACCTAGTATCTTCTTCATCTGTCATGTTAATAGGGTATCTTGCTTTTAGTCCTCTGCTATTGTTATCTGGGTGGTCCTGATTTCTTGATTGTTACTGATTGATGGTACAAGAATTATTTTTTATGAAAAACTAAAAATAAGATTTTATTATCTTTTTCTGATACAGGAGACATTTATTACACTACTGTTTCTCATGGAAAAAGAGCATGTGGTTTCATGATGTACGGCTGCCAGATGTTTCCCAGGTTTCAATGGTCCTGGTAGATAAAAGAAAATTAGCAAGGTCAGAAGAGAGAAGAGATTTATCATGGAATAGAAATAACTGTATTCCAAGTGTACAGAAGGGGAAGAATTGAAATATTTCTGGTAACCTACCTTTTATTTATGTTTTTATTGAGATATAATGGACATAGCACATTATATTAATTTCAGATGTATAACATAGTGATTCAGTAGTTATATATATTGCAAAATGATTGTAGTAAGTCTAGTTAACATCACTTGTTTTCTTAAAAAAAAAAAAAGTTCCTAGCTTTTATTTGTACTAAATCCAAGTGGTGAGGGTGAAATAGAGATTTCTACCTTCTAACAGTAAAATTTTGAGATTTTTATAATTTTTCAAAAATAGTTTTAATTTCCTGTTAAATATGTGATGGCCATATGTTTTTATCTCCTCTCACTCTCAAAATGCCATTAAATGAAAAAAAAATAAAAGAAGAGGAATATTTAAAGTATAGACCCACATAGACAGTAAGGGAGGGGACATTAAGGGGACATTAATGTGAGGGTGTCAACAAGGGTGTCATTAAGTACTGACAAGGTACATTATTAAGCACTGACAATTTAAGTAAAAATAGTACTGTATTTATATTGAGAATATGAGGGACAGAAGTGAAGGAATGTTGAAACAGTGCTAAGCCCTCATGCAGTAACAGAAAATAAATCCAGAAATAGAGGATGCAACTAAAAAGATCCCACATGCCCCAACTAAGACCTGGTGCAACCAAATAAATAAATAAATAAAAATGAATATTAAAAAATAACATAAGATTAAAAGGAAGAGATAATTAGCATTATTAGCATATTTCAATACTAGGAAGTGAATTCCAGAAGCAATGATGTCTTTCCAGGGATAGAATCTTGAGGTAGGATGTAATAAAAGTTATTATTACATTTTATTTTAGTGTAGGTTTTACTTAGTTTTTTGAAATACTGTAATGAAGTAGATAAAAACTCTTCTGTTAATGCTAGCACTGTATTATGGATTTTGTGCAGTGTTCCTTTAGCCAGTCTATATGTTATTTATTATTTATTAAATAATGTCTTCTAATGGAATTTAGTGCTGAATCAGTATAGAAAATCACAGCAAGTGTAAGAAAGATACTTAGAGTCTGTGAATTTGCATCTCCTAAGATAAAATTGTTCTAAGGAGAAAACTGGCCTAAAATAATGAGGATTTATGAACCAAATCATTTCATGTAGAAAGGGCTGTCCCTGTCACAGAGTCCTCCACAATGAACTAAAGAGAAATGTGGAACATACGTTCTTTCTTGAAGCCTGTTTCCATAGCTTTGAAGAAAATGCAGGAAAATGACCTTCTCCTTTTAGTATGACATTAAAGCAAGGATTCTCAGCCTGGGCAATTTTATCCCCCACCAGCGGACACTTGGCAGTATCTGGAGACATTTGGGTTGTCACAGTGGGATAAGGGAGCTCAGGAATAGTTGTTGATGCTGCTGTAATGCACAGAACAGCTTCTATAACAAAGAATTATCCAGCCCAAAATGTCAATAGTGCCGAGGTTGAGAAACCTGAGTTAGTCAATGAAGAGGTTAACATGCAGCAACGGAGATATCATATAGGTATTTCAAGAAATAAAATAAGCACTTACCTTCATATGTTTGTTTTCTCTTGGAATAGTTGGGAACATTCTTAATATTTGATAGGTAAAATCCATAACTGCTAAAAAGGCTGGCCACATATGTGAGGCAGTTAGTATTCTTTAACCTAACAAAACCCCATTCCAGTACTCTTGCCTGGAAAATCCCATGGATGGTGGAGCCTGGTGGGCTGCAGTCCATGGGGTTGCTAAGAGTCGGACACAACTGAGCGACTTCACTTTCACTTTTCACTTTCATGCACTGGAGAAGGAAATGGCAACCCACTCCAGTATTCTTGCCTGGAGAATCCCAGAGACAGGGGAGCCTGGCGGGCTGCTGTCTATGGGGTCGCACAGAGTCGGACACAACTGAAGCAACTTAGCAGCAACAGCAGCAACCTAACAAGAATAAGCTATCCAAATGGGATTTTTGTTCAAAGTGATCCTAGAATATTAGTGGAAGTTATTTACAACCAAGATCCATGAGGTGACTATTCCATCCATTCATTCATTAACATATATGTTTATTATGTTTGCTCTCTGCTTGGCACTATGGAAGGTAAATGTAGATGCAAAGACAAGTAAGATGTTGACTCTATCCTAAAGCTCCAAAATGATCTGACACAGAATTCCATGTCTTTTGGCAACAAACTCTGGATGGTCAGGGGAGCAATCACCAGTCAAACATGTGAATACATTTTCTTTTAGGAAACCCCTAGAGATGCTTCCGGAGAAGGCAATGGCACCCCACTCCAGTACTCTTGCCTGGAAAATCCCATAGACGGAGGAGCCTGGTAGGCTGCAGTCCATGGGGTCACTAAGAGTTGGACACAACTGAACGACTTCACTTTCCCTTTTCACTTTCATGCATTGGAGAAGGAAATGGCAACCCACTCCAGTGTTCTTGCCTGGAGAATCCCAGGGATAGGGTAGCCTGGTGGGCTGCCATCCATGGATTTGCACAGAGTTGGACACAACTGAAGCGACTTAGCAGCAGCAGCAGCAGAGATGCTTCATAGAACTTTAGATTTCTGTAACTGACAGCTTTGGAAACAATCTGCCTTAATGACTTCCCAGGGCTCTTCGCAATCTTTTCATTCTGTGAGTTTGCTACAACACTCTTAATTCACAGCCATATAAGAGATTCAATATATTTTCAACAAAGCAGTTTGAAATAATTTTCTTTTGTCCTGGTCCTTAAAATGAGACATTTCAGCAGTAATCTAACTCAATTAGATGCGTGGTTCTAGGATATTCTTAGGGGACTTGTGAAAACACAAGATGGCTGGGCCTTATCCCCAAAGTTTCTGATTCAGCATGTCTGAGGTGAGACCTAAGAATTAAATTTCTTTTTTTTCTTGTTTTAAATTGAAATATAGTTATTTTATATGGTTGTGTTAGTTTCTGGTGTACAGCAAAGCAATTCAGAGAGCATGTGTATATATTTATATATATTTATAAGTATATATATATTTTATATATATATTTATAAGGATATATTCAGAGAAGGCAATGGCACCCCACTCCAGTACTCTTGCCTGGAAAATCCCATGGATGGAGGAGCCTGGTAGGCTTCATTCCATGCTAAGGGTCAGACACGACTGAGCGACTTCCCTTTCACTTTTCCCTTTCATGCATTGGAGAAGGAAATGGCAACCCACTCCAGTGTTCTTGCCTGGAGAATCCCAGGGATGGGGGAGCCTGGTGGGCTGCCGTCTATTGAGTCGCACAGAGTCAGACACGACTGAAGTGACTTAGCAGCATAAGGATATATTCATTTTCAAATTCTTCCACTGTAGGTGTTTACCTGTGTTATATGTAGTAGTTCCTATCTGTTAATCCCGAGCTCCTAATCCATCCTCCCCCCACTTTTCCCTTTTGGTATCTGTAAGTTTGTCTTTTATATCTGTGAGTCTGTTTCTGTTTTATAAATAAGTTTGTGTCATTTTTTTAGATTCCACATATATGTGATGTCATACGATCTTTTCTCTTTGTGTCTGACTTACTTCACTTAGTATGATAATCTCTAGGTCCATCCATGTTGCTGCAGATGGCATTATTTCATTCTTCACTGAGTAATATTCCATACTGTGTGTGTAATATTTACACACACACACACACCCACACACACACACACCCCACATCTTCTTTGGGCTTCCTTGGTGTCTCAGTCGGTAAAGAATCCACCTTCAGTGTAGGATACCCGGGTTCAGTCCCTGGGTCGGGAAGATCCCCTGGAGAAGAAAATGACAACCCACTTCAGTATTCTTGCCTGAGAAATCCTATGGACAGAGGAGTCTGGCTGGCTACAGTCCATGGGGTCACAAGGGTCAGACACGAACCACCACCACATCTTTATCCAATCATCTATCAGTGGACACAGGTTATTTCCATGTCTTGGCTATTGTGAATAATGCTTCTATGAACATAGTGGTGCATGATTCTTTTCAAATTAGAGTTTTTGTCTTTTCTGGATATGTGCCCAGGAGTAGGATTGATGGATAATATGGTAACACTATTTTTAGTTTTTTAAGGAACCTCCATACTGTTCTCCATAGTGACTGTATCAATTTATATTCTAATTGGCAGTGCAGGAGGATTCCCTTTCCTCCACATCCTCTCCAGCATTTATTGTTTGTAGATTTTTTGATGCTGTCCATGTTGATCCATATGATATGCTATCTTACTGTAGTTTTAATTTGTATTTCTCTTACAATTAGCGATGTTGAACATCTTTCATGTGTCTGTTGGCCATCTGTGTGTCTTCTTTGGACAAATGTCGATTTAGTCTTCTGCCTATTTTTTGAATAGGTTTTTAAAGTATATATATATTGAGCTGTATGAGGTACTTGTATATTTTGGAAATTTTTCTCTTGTTGGTCACATCTTTTGCAAATATTTTCTCCCTTTCCATAGACTGTCTTTTCATTTTGTTGGTGGTTTTCTTTACTGTGCAAAAGCTTATAAATTTGACTAGGTCCCATTTGTTTATTTTTGCTTTTATTTCTTTTTCCTCAGGAGACTGACCTAAGAAAACATTGCTATAGTTTATGTCAGAGAATCTTTTGCCTGTATTCTCTTTTAGAAGTTTTATGGTAAGAGCTGCATTTCTAACGTTCCTAGGTGGTGCTGATGCTCCTGGTCTTAGAATCACACTTGGAGAACCACTGTGTGTTAATCGCTCAGTTGTATCTGACTCTTTGCGACCTCATGGACTGTAGCCTGCCAGCTTCCTCTGTCCATGGAATTCTCCAGGCAAGAATACCAGAGTAGGTTGCCATTTCCACTACCCTATAGAAAAAAAAGCTATGATAGGTAGTAGAAAAGTTCTCAAAGCCAGTGATTGTGATATAATTTTCCCAGACAAATGATTTAAAGGAAACTTGAGATCTGAATATTTTTTATTGCTGATCTCATTAAGTCTTATAACATTGGGAAAGCAATATTCCCAGTTATATGAACCTGAAACTCAATCTATATACACAACCCACAGTTGCCTGTGATCATGATGTGCCTTTTACAAACTGTAATAGTAATAGTCCAAGTTAGCACTTAGGGCACTTAGAGAAACTTGAAGGTTGTACCATAAAAATCAGATTCTTACTTGATGAATATCACTACTGATATAAATTTTTTTCCAACCAGTTCCTCCAAATGGGGATTACCCTTAAATACTTTGTCAGTGATTACAGACATGAGGTGGAAGGGAGAGAGTTGAGAGGGACCAGCTAGACAGAATCTGTATCCCTGGAAAAGGCGGAAACCACTAAGTAGTATTTTAATTAAAATCTGCCTTCTCTTCCTTGGCACCTGGCTACCCTGTTCCTCCACCTCTCTTGCAGTTAGATAGGCCTGTGGGGCTGAGATCAGGCCATGAAATGTGGATGGAAGAGCTGTCAGGCTGGGCCCAGAAAACCTTTCACAAGAAGGTGCCTTCTTTCCCTCCTGCCTCAATCCTGCTTTTGCCCCCTGGATGTGGACACCCAGGGTGACCTTGGAAATCAGGCTTTGAGGATGGCTGAGTTGCTGTCAGCCTGGGTTCTTGAATGACTACATGGAGCAGACACACAGAATACTACCACCATCATCATTCCTTCCACCAGTTGTACTTTAAGTGAATGAGAAATAACTATATCAAGCCAGTGATTTTTTTCCAGATTCATCTGTTACAACTCTTAGTGTTACTAGTCATCCTTGCAAACTGTTACATACTTTATTACAAAGAGAAGAAGCCATAACGATGGAAAGAGTGGTACATTTTCAAGTGGCTAGCTTTTTCACTTTCATGCGTTGGAGAAGGAAATGGCAACCCACTCCAGTGTTCTTGCCTGGAGAATCCCAGGTATGGGGGGAGCCTTGTGGGCTGCTGTCTATGGGGTCGCACAGAGTCAGACACGACTGAAGCGACTTAGCAGCAGCAGATAGCAGAGCTTTTTATCTCGATTCTGAACCTACTTTTTGTGCTCCTACATATGTCTCCCTTTGATTGAAATATGAAGAGAAACCTATATATAAAATCTTAGTTCAGAATTTAAAACTACTCATCTATCAAAGGGGCAGAAAAGACTGATTTGAGATTTTTCATTAACTTTACATTTCTCTGGCAAAACATAGCATTTGTACCAGGCAGTAAATGATGCAATATTTAAAAAATCAGATGACTGAAAGAGCCAAGAAAATGGCATGGGGGAGCATATTCTGGTGAACTATCCCTAATTGTCAAAAGTGGATGATATTGTCAGTCTTTTAGAACCAAGATACCAAAGCTGACAGTTTGTTTATGATCAGATTATATCTTTGTCTTCTAAATACTATAGGACAAAGTTAAAACATTATCCTAAAACACTATTTAGAATACACAGACATTTCAATTGAATGGTTTGAAAAAATTTTAGAAATAATACATACATTTTAAATGTAACAAATAAGTGAAATAATGGATTTTTAAAGGTCACTTCACTTAAAAACTTCATTTTACACATAAGGAAATTTAGCCCCCCAAAAGTAAACAAATTGCTCAAGATCATGAGGAGCTCAGAGCCCTATGTTCTGTATCCAGCCAGTGGTTTCCCACCATAGACCATTGTCTCCTGTCCATAAATTACTAACCCAGTATCTCTAGACAAAAATAAACAGATAAACTGGAAAACCACACACCCACAGCACCTTAAAATACAAAGTCTTCTTTATCTTGCCTTTCTGCTTGGTACTAAAGTATTTCTGTCTGCACTAACAAACTGAAACCTTTGCGATCTGCAGGATTGGGATAGTATTTTAATAATCTTTCTGTCACAGAACCTAATCCAATACTTTGCATAGAGTTCAGTTCAGTTGCTCAGTTCTGTCTGACTTTGTGTGACCCGTATGGACTGCAGCATGCCAGGCCTCCCTGTCCATCACCAACTCCCAGAGCTTACTCAAACTCACGTCCATCAAGTTGGTGATGCCATCCAACCATCTCATCCTCTGTCATCCCCTTCTCCTCCCACTTTCAATCTCCCAGCATCAGGGTCTTTTCCAAGGAGTCAGTTCTTCGCATCAGGTGGCCAAAGTATTGCAGTTTCAGCTTCAGCATCTGTTCTTCCAATGAATAGTCAGGACTGATTTCCTTTAGGATTGATTAGTCTGATCTCCTTGCTGTCCAAGGGACTCTCCAGAGTCTTCTCCAACACCACAGTTCAAAAGCATCAATTCTTTGGCGCTCAGTTTTCCTATAGTCCAGCTTTCACATCCATACATGACTACTGGAAAACCATAGCCTTGACTAGATGGACCTTTGTTGGCAAAATAATGTCTCTGCTTTTTAATATGCTGTCAAGGTTGGTAATAGCTTTTCTTCCAAGGAGCAAGCATCTTTTAATTTCATGGCTGTAGTCACCATCTGCAGTGATTTTGGAGCCCAAGAAAATAAAGTTTGTCACTGTTTCCATTGTTTCCCCATCTAATTGCCATGAACTGATGAGACTGGATGCCATGATCTTAATGTTGAGTTTTAAGCCAGCTTTTTCACTCTCCCCTTTCACTTTCATCAAGAGGCTCTTTAGTTCCTCTTTGCTTTCTACCGTAAGGGTAGTGTTATCTGCATATCTGAGGTTATAGATATTACTCCCGGCAATCTTGATTCCAGCTTGAGCTTTGTCCAGCCCAGCATTTCACATAAGGTACTCTGCATATAAGTTAAATAAGCAGGTTGACAATATACAGCCTTGACGCACTCCTTTCCCGATATGGAACCAGTCCATTGTTCCACATCCGGTTCTAACTGTTGTCCTTAACCTGCATACAGATTTCTCAGGAGGCAGGTAAGCTGGTCTGGTATTCCCATCTCTTTAAGAATTTTCCATAGTTTGTTGTGATCCACACAGTCAAAGGTATTGGTGTAGTCAATAGAACAGAAGTAGATGTTTTTCTGGAACTCTCTTCCTTTTTCTATGATCCAGTGGATGTTGGCAATTTGCCCTCTGATTCCTCTGCCTTTTCTAAATCCAGCATGAACATCTGGAAATTCATGGTTCATGTTCTATTGAAGCTTCACTTGGAGAATTTTGAGCATTACTTTGCTAGTGTGTGAGATGAGTGCAAGTGTGCGATAATTTGAACATTCTTTGACATTGCCTTTCTTTGGGGATGGAATGAAAACTGACCTTGTGGCCACAGCTGAGTTTTCCAAATTTGCTGGCATATTGAATGCAGCATTTTAACAGCATCATCTTTAAGGACTTGAAATAGCTCAGCTGGAATTCCATCACCTCCACTAGCTTTGTTCATAGTGATGCTTTCTAAGGCCCACTTGACTTCGCATTCCAGGATGTCTAGCTCTAGGTGAGTGATCACACCATCATGGTTATCTGGATCATTAGAATCTTTTTTGTATAGTTCTTCTGTGTATTCTTGCCACCTCTTCTTAATATCATCTGCTTCTCTTAGGTCCATACTGTTTCTGCCCTTTATTGTGTCCATCTTTTCATGAAATGTTCCCTTGGTATCTCTAATTTTCTTGAAGAGATCTCTGTTCTTTCCCATTCTATTGTTTGCCTTGATTTCTTTGCGTTGATTACTGAGGAAGGCTTTCTTATCTCTCCTTGCTATTCTTTGGAACTCTTCATTCAAATGGGTATATCTTTCCTTTTCTCCTTCTCGTTTTGCTTCTCTTCTTTTCTCAGTTATTTGTAAGGCCTCTTCAGACAAGTGATTCTGCCTTTTTGCATTTCTTTTTCTTGAGGTTGGTCTTGATCCCTGCATCCTGTACAATGTCACAAACCTCCGTCCATAGTTCTTAAGCCGCTCTGTCTATCAGATCTAATCCCTTGAGTCTGTTTGTCACTTCCACTGTATAATAGTAAGGGATTAGATTTAGGTCATACCTGAATGGTCTAGTGGTTTTCTCTACTTCAATTTAAATCTGAATTTGGCAATAAGGATTTCATGATCTGAGCCACAGTCAGCTCCCGATCTTGTTTTTGCTGACTGTGTAGAGCTTCTCCATCTTCGGCTGCAAAGAATATAATCAGTCTGATTTCAGTGTTGACCATCTGGTGATGTCCATGTATAAAGTTGTCTCTCTTGTGTTGTTGGAGGAGGTTGTTTGCTGTGACCAGTGTGTTCTCTTGACAAAACTCTGTTAGCCTTTGTCCTGCTTCATTTTGTACTCCAAGGCTAAATTTGCCTGTTGCTCCAGGTATCTCTTGATTTCCTACTTTTGCATTCCAATCCCCTGTGATGAATAAGACATTGTTTTTTGGTGTTAGTTCTAGAAGGTCTTGCAGGTCATCATAGAACCATTCAACTTTGGCTTCTTTGGCATTAATGGTTGGGGCGTAGACTTGGATTACTGTGGTATTGAATGGCTTGCCTTGGAAAGGAACAGAGATCATTCTGACATTTCTGAGATTGCACCAAAGTACTGCATTTCGGATTCTTTTGTTGACTACGAGGGCTACTCCATTTCTTCTAAGGGATTATTAACCACAGTAGTAGATGTAATGGTCATCTGAATTAAATTCGCCCATTCCAGTCCGTTTTAGTTCACTGATTCCTAAAATGTTGATGATCACTCTTGCCATCTCCTGTTTGAGCACTTCCAATTTACCTTGATTCATGGACCTAACATTCCAGGTTCCTATGCAATATTGTTCTTTACAGCTTCTGACTTTATTTCCATCACCAGTCACATCCACAGCTGGGTGGTGTTTTCACTTTGGCTCCGTCTCTCCATTCTTTCTGGAATTATTTTTCCACTCTTCTCCGGTAACATATTGGACACCTACTGACCTGGGGAGTTCATCTTTCAGTGTCCTATCTTTTTGCCTTTTCATATGTTCGTGGGGTTCTCAAGGCAAGAATACAGAAGTGGTTTGCCATTCCCTTCTCCAGTGGACTTCGTTTTGTCAGAACTGTCCACCATGACCCATCCGTCTTGGGTGGCCCTACACGACATGGCTCATAGTTTTATTGAGTTAGACAAGGCTGTGGTCCATGTGATCAGTTTAGTTAGTTTTCTGTGATTGTGGTTTTCATTTTGTCTGCCCTCTGATGAATAAGGATAAGAGGCTTATGGAAGCTTCCTGATGAAAGAGACTGACTGGGGGGGAAACTGGGTCTTGTTCTGATAGGCGGGGCCATGCTCAGTAAA
>SJYA01003310.1:298679-335989 GCA_006410615.1 Neotragus moschatus | reverse complement strand
GGGGGGGGGGGGGGGGGGGGGAGGAGGGAGAGAGACTGGGTCTTGTTCTGATGGGCAGGGCCATGCTCAGTTAATCTTTAATCCAATTTTCTATTGATGGGCGGGGCTGTGTTCCTTCCCTGTTGTTTGACCTGAGGCCAAACTGTTGACCCATGCCTACATGGAGACTCCTGGACACTCAAGCAAGTCTGGCTCAGTCTCCCACTGGCCTCCAAAGTCAAATTCCCTGGCAGTTCTCAGTCCCTTTGCTGGATCCCCAGGTTCAGAAATCTGTTGTGGGTTCTAGAACTTAACAGTACAAGAATATCTTTGGCATAATTTTTCTGCAGTTTTTGAGTCTTCTGCTTGGCAGCTCTGTGGTGGGGCTAAAGCCCTCCAAGAGGGCTTATGCCACACGCAGTGTGACCCATGTCTTCTGCAGCCAGGGTCCCTATCCCTGCAGCAGGTCACTACTGACCTGTGCCTCTGCAGGAGACAGTCAAACACTGAAAGGCAAGTCTGACTCAGTCTCTGTGGGGCCTCTGAGTCCTGGTGTGCACAAGGTTACTTGAGCCCTCTGAGCATCTCTGGAGGGTTGGAGTTTGACAATAAACTTGATTTCGCCCCTCCTACCATCTTCTTGGGGTTTCTCCTTTATCCTTGGATATGGAGTATCTTTTTTTGATGGGATCCAACATTCTCCTGTTGATGATTGTTCAGCAGCAAGTTGCAATTTTGGAGTTCTCGCAGGAGAAGATGAGTGCATGCCTTTCTATTCTGCCATCTCTATTCTTGCCATAAGTCCATGGAGTAGATGCTCAGAAAACATTACTTTGAATTGGATGCTAAAAGAAAAATAAGCCCATATTGCTCAAATAAACTCCTTGAGTGTTATCAGTTTTTAATGCTCCTCTCACCCTGCCATAGCATACGGAGTAATCTCCTTTCCATCCCCACTAATATTGCTCTGGGTCAGATCAACAGACTGGATTTTCTCTCTCAGCTCATTTCCTCCATCTGATCCCATTACTGTAATTTCTTCTGCACGTGGCCATCTGAGTGTTTTTTTTTTTTTTTCCCCTTGAAACTTAAATCCAGTGAAGATTAGACCCTCTACTTAAAATGATTCAATTTGTTTATTACTTTAATATTTATGCCTAAGTCTGGGCCAGATACTCATTGGGTCCTAGGGGTAAAACAGAGAACAACATAGACATGAAACCTTCTACCAGGTGCATATACTATAAGGGCAGGAGGGCACAGTTTACAACCGGCAATCCCACTGCAGTAAAGTAAGTGTTTCAAAAGGGAGAAGGCCAGGCTGCTGTGAGAACATACAGGAGAGGGCCTAAACCAGACAGCAACAGTGATAAGTGGTAGGGTCACTTCAGTCACTCAGTCATGTCTGACTCTTTGTGACCCCAGGGACTGCAGCATGCCAGGCTTCCCTGTCCATTACCAACCCCTGGAGCTTGCTCAAACTCATGTCCATCGACCTGGTGATACAATCCAACCATCTCTTCCTCTGTCGTTCCCTTCTCTTCCTTCCTTCACTCTTTCCCAGCATCAGGATCTTTTCCAGTGAGTCAGTTCTTTGCATCAGGTGGCCAAAGTATTGGAGCTTCAGCTTCAGCATCAGTCCTTCCAATGAACATTCAGGACTGATTTCCTTTAGGATGGACTGATTGGATCTCCTTGCAGTCCAAGGGACTCTCAAGAGTCTTTTCCAACACTACAGTTCAAAAGCATCAACTCTTTGGTGCTCAGCTTTCTTTATAGTCCAACTCTCACATCCATATGTGACTACTGGGAAAACCATAGCTTTCACTCTATGGACCTTTGTCGGCAAAGTAATGTCTCTGCTTTTTAATATGCCATCTAGGTTGGTCATAGCTTTTCTTCCAAGTAGCAAGCATCTTTTAATTTCATGGCTGCAGTCACCATCTGAGCCACAGGTCGGGTCCTCTGGGAAGGGTACCCATGCTGCAACATCTCAGAAGCCAGCCTTCATGGTGATACAAGCATGTGAGCCTGGAAGGACAGGGGCTCCTCCTGGGCCTG
The DNA here is from genome assembly GCA_006410615.1 of Neotragus moschatus. Lineage (NCBI taxonomy): Eukaryota > Metazoa > Chordata > Mammalia > Artiodactyla > Bovidae > Neotragus > Neotragus moschatus. The sequence continues at coordinate 333,949 of SJYA01003310.1, read as the reverse complement.
TATAGCATTGCCAGCAGGATGTCTGGCATGGAGGGCCCCCAGTTCCCGGATGGAGAGTGGGGAGCCCCCGTCTTTATTACAGAGTTCTAAGAATTTCCAAGGAGTGTACATTTTAAAAGGACGCCCCATCCCCTTCCCATCCATCCTACCAAGAGGGCCACGGCAGATTTGGGGAGGTCAGAGAAGGATTTTTGTAGGATATAGCCATTATGCCAAAACTGGGAAAGAAAAAAGTTAGTCAAGAGAAGACAGGCAAGAGTGTTCCAAGAATGGTATGTACAAAGATGAGATGAGTGTATGACTGTCTTGCTGACCTAAATAGAAGATCAGTGTGGTCAGGGAGTACCTAGGTAAATATAAATCTGCAGAGAATAAGAAGACCAGATTATACAGGATGTTTCATCAGGATTAAAGCCTTTAGGCTTTATAAAAAGATATTGGGGATATTGAAAGATTTTAAGCAAGGGCAGTACCATTACTGGATTTGAGTTTTAGAGTTTCAGAAAAATCAGTCAGGGTGAAATGCAGTTAATTGTAGGATGCACTTTAATCTGAGTTTAGTTGCAGATAAAATAAACCATTATAACTAAAACAAACAGAAGCAGTCTGAAAATGATTGGAAGAGCCAAATCTAGGCTGAGTTTCTGGGAAAACCTTCCAGAAAAACACTGCAGAACTTGACTGCCAGGGAACTACTATGTCTGCAATAATCAGTGAGCTGGAATGCTGAGAAGCTGTCTTCGCTGCTAGCTTCAGGCCTATACTGCCTCTGCTGTAATTGAGAAATAAAAAATCTGCTGCTAGCAAAGTAGACACCATGGGTCTACCTTCTTTACACTCCTGCAGCTAGAGACTGGACACTGGACTCCCTCTACAACTGCCCCTGCAAGTCAGATGCTTCCCTAACCATGCTAGTCGGCAGCAATAGGAGAGGTGAGGCTCCCGCCTCTTCATGATCTGTTACTTCCCCCTTCCAGGTCTTGCATAGGTGCACCTGATTGTTGGAATCTACATCTCAACCAGAAGCCTTGCTTTGGAGTGTAGATTTTTGTTTTCTGGAAGGAATACTGAATATCAGGAGCACCGATATTGAGCAAGCAGATCCACAGTGTCCACTGCAGGGGTCAAGACTGGTGGCTGAGAGAGCAATTGAGAAGCTATTAAATAATTCACATGAGAGGTGGAGGTAGCTTGAACAAGGAATAAAAAGAAATAATTGATTAGAGAGAGTTAGGAGGTAGGTTGCTTTGATCCCAGTGTAGAGGAAGTGAGTGTAAAGTCAAGGATGCCACTGGGGGATGTTTCCCTCAGAGACAGATCCCAAGAGGAAGGCAGACTGGTGGTGAAATAATGAACTCGTTTTTCATCCTCCAAAATCAGATATCGTGGGGCCTCAAAATGGACAGTGGGAGTTGCTGATTTAAATCTGAAGGCCCAGGAGTAAGGTTAGGGCTGAAACTAGAGGTTAGTGAGTCATCAGCATAGAACTGGTAAATTGAGCTGAGTAGGAGGATGAGGTCACTCCAGAAGATTGTGTACAACAATAATACATTTCTTTTAAAAAAATACCATGAAAGGCAGAATTATAAGGTAATTTCCATGATGTTATGTTAGTTTACCTGGCCAAAGGGAGTTTTCAGATATAATTAAGGTTACCAATCAGTTGACAAAGTAGAGAAATTATGAAACTGGGCCTGACTTAATCATATAGGACTTTTTTAAAGATGAGAATTTTCTCCAGCTAACAGAAAAATAAATCAGAGAAATTTGAAGCATAAGAGGGATTTGATCAGAGGGAGTTCTTCATTGATGAGATAGAGGTCCTGCCACGGCAGGACCTGAGAATAGCTTCTAGGAGGTGGGAATGAACCCAGCTGACAGCCAGCCAAAAACAGACCTGTCTTATGACCACAAGGAACTGAATTCTGCCAACATCCTGAGTGAGCTTGGAAGAGGACTCCAAGCTCCAGATGAGAATGCAGCCCCAGCCAATACCTTAACTTTAGCCTTGTGAGACCTGAGCAGAGGACCAGCTAATCTGGACTCCTGACCCACAGAAGCTGAGAGAAAATTGAAATGTTGTTTTAAACTGCTAAGTTTGTGTAAGTTTATTATAAATTACTTATTCACATACCCAGGACACAGCTCAGGAACACTAACTTTTAGGGGGCAGGCAAATGAAAAGCCTTAGAAGAAGACTGAGAAGGAGTGGTCAGAAGCATAGGAGATCGAGAAGTATGTAGAGTAATGAAGCTAAAAGAAGAGATCCTGATAAGAAGAAAGTTGCTGAATGTGCCAAATATTGCTGAGAATTCAAGAAGAAATAGAAAAGGCTCATCAGATTCAAAAAAGCCATTTGCATGAAGTGATGTGTGGAAACACCCTGGGCATATAGAGGAAAAAGTAGAAAGGGAGAAGTGAAGATTTACAATACAAATACATCTTTGTATTTAAAGAAGAAGAAAGAGAGCTGGAGAAGGGGGGATGGCATCAAGTTTGAGGTGCTCGTGTTGCTCCAGGACGGAGAGCCATATTGATGTGTAGGAGTTAGTAGAGAGGCAAAGGTTGAAGATATGGGGGGAAGGAGTAAATACTAGTCCTACAAGGAACCTGTGAGGGAGGTGATGCAAGTCAGATAGGGTATAGGCTAAATAAGAGAAGGGATATTTTTTCCATTTTGTTCCTGATCAGCGAATGGTGGGAGAGAAAAGAATGCCAGCAAGCACATATTTTGGTGGTAGGGAAGCAGATTCTTCCCCTCTGACATAGAGGGGGAGGGCAGATTATCTGCAGATTTCTCCCAGAGACCTTGGAGAACTGGAGAGAAGATCCTGGAGCAATGTGAACAGATCACTGAGGGTGCTGAGTGTGCACTGGAGATGAGATCTGTGGCTGGGTCATTCTGGAATTAGGTGCTTTGGTGGAGGGTTGAGATTTGCCTGATGGCTGAGAGAGAAGGATGAAACACTGCAGTGGAATTCAGGCTAGAAAAGGAGAGCTATTCCCAAGCAGGGAGTTTGGGGGCAGGAGGGAGGTGGTGGATGCTGATATGATAGAGCAGAAGGAGGCAAAGTGATGGAGTCAGTGGAAGAGGAGGACCCTGTGCGCACCAGGGCCAGGTTAGAATTAGAGCAGCTGAGTGAGCCAGCTGGATGTGTTGGGAATCGTGTTCTGAGATGGACCTGTGAGGGCATTGTTTTAGAGGTGGGGGAGGTGGGAGGTTGGGTGGAAAATGTAACAAGGGTGGAGTGGTGGCCAGGTAGAAAGGAGGCAAAGGTCACTGGAGCAGAGAAGACCCAGGAAGGGACTCACTTGGTTGATTGGTGCTGCTGCTGCTGCTGCTAAGTTGCTTCAGTCGTGTCCGACCCTGTGTGACCCCATAGACGGCAGCCCACCAGGCTCCCCCGTCCCTGGGATTCTCCAGGCAAGAACACTGGAGTGGGCTGCCATTTCCTTCTCCAGTGTATGAAAGTGAAAAGTGAAAGGGAAGTGGCTCAGTTTTGTCCGACTCTTAGCGACCCCATGGACTACAGCCTACTAGGCTCCTCCGTCCATGGGATTTTCCAGGCAAGAGTACTGGAGTAGGGTGCCATTGCCTTCTCTGGTTGATTGATGAGTAGTAGGTTATCTATGTGAATGTCAGAGTCGTTCGGGATGGTAGCAAGACCTGATGGAAAAGGTGATAGTTGCTAAAGACTCCAAAGAAGGAGTAGTATTTAATGGCAGCAGGAGGAGTAGGATGTGATTAAAAAAAAGAAGTTTCTATTGAGACGTAATTCACATGCCACACAGTTCATCCATTTATAGTGTACAATTTAGTGGCTTTTAGTATATTCACAGAGTTGTGCAACCATCACCACAGTCAATTTCAAAACATTTTCCTCACTCCAAAAAGAAACTCCACACCCCTTAGTCATCATCTCCAGTCTCCCCAGCACTCCCCCTTCCCCTACCACCCAACCCCTGGCAGCCACATCTGCTTTCTGCCTATAGATTTACCTATTCTGACCATTCAGTATAAACAGAAACGTATCATGGGTGGTTCTTTGTGTCTGGCTTCCTTCACTTAGCATAGTGTTTTCAAGGTTCATCCATGTTGTGGCAGGATTTCATTTCAGAGCACGATTTTAATGGCTGGAAAGAACCTCAAAAGAGTTCGGGGAGGATGCAAGGCAAACACTTGCCTGTACGCAAAGTCAACTCTGGTCATTGACATTCAGCTTTGAAATTGTTATAAGTAAATCTCTTCCTTCTCTGGAGAGTATCTAAGTCAGTATTAAACACTCATGCTTGCTTTTTTCCCTCCCACCCTCAGCAGTAAACATAACCAGAAGTCTTGCTTAATGACGAAAACTGAGTCAGTCATTGTTGCTTCATGTTAACTACTTGCCTAGGAAACATTCATCTTATAGAGGAGATAATGAGCAAAACTGGCAATGCCTTAATAAGCTCTAAATTAAGCCTACATAATGTTGAACAAAATATAAGAATCAGCAGAAAAAGTTTTTTCTACTTATTGATCATTAGTGTTAATGAGAACAGCAGCAAGTGGCTTTGTTCGTGTTCACTTAGAAAGTATGAAAACAAGGTAAACAAGCAATTAGGAATGTTAATGCGAGGATTCAGTTTTCATCATGATAATGGAATAATTTATTTTCTAACCTATTGACCTTAGAAGCCCTCAACAGCTTTATCTTCTCTGGTCTTTGGATAATATTTTTTTAACCATGTTGGAAACTGAAACTGCAAAAATGGGATCAGAGCCTATTAAAAGCAATAAAGCTGAATGAATGCATCAACCTCCGGGAAATGTCAATTACACATAAGCAGAAGGGACTGTTATCTGTATGAAGGGACTAGAGCCCCTTATTAATAATGGTACAGGAAGTAATCCAAGAGACTAAATGTGCTCGTGAGAGGGGCTAAGGCTCTCTGAGGAGCTCAAATTGTAAAAGACACATAAAAACCTGGGAAGAGGGAGGGAGGTAGTAATCAAAGACTGAAACCACAAGAACAGCACAGAGCTATAACACTAATGCAAGAAAGACCAGCTAGAGAGAACTGAAGCTTGCTGAAGGGTATTTGAATTTGAAGGTTCACTGTTGCAGTGGAATCTCTTTTGTTTGCCCAGGATCTCTCACTCCTTCTAAAAACAGTACCCTTATTCTTTAGGGAAACTATTCTCTCCCCATACCACCATCACTCCCATTCCAAGGATGCAAACTAAAAATGCAAATCTTCAGGTTGGGACATATCACATCTGAGATTATGAAGACAGTTTTTAAAAGAGATTCTTAAAATATCTGCAATCTATGTTTTCTATAGATTAGAAATAGAAGTGCTTCCTGAAGACAGGAGATGGACAAATGTCTTGGTTTTCAAAACTGGGGAGATGGTGTAGTAGTCTAGTGTTAATCACTCAGTCATGTCCGACTCTTCGCGACCCCATCCAGGCTCCTCTGTCCATGGCACTCCCCAGGCAAGAATACTGGAGTGGGTTGCCATTTCCCTCTCCAGGGATCTTCTCAACCTGGGGAGATGGTAGATGATGCAAATATTAACAGGATTTCAATATTTATTCTCTGTTAAGACTATCAAATGGGTGATGCGTGAACTCCCAAAGAGAGAAGAGGTGATCCTTAAAGAACCCAGCACGAATTCACTAAGAAGAGATAGCCTGACAGGCCTCGCTTTCTTTTGTTACATGTTTATTAGATGAGTAGTTCAAAGGAATCCTGTGGACATAGAGTTTCTGTGCTTCTGAGAGGCATTTTTCAAACACTTCTGTGGCATCCTTCCTGAAAAGATGGAGAAACTGGATGGATGATTGGATAATTTAACAGCATAATCATTCTATTGTAAGAAAGCTGATTAATGGATCTCTGTCAAATCTGGCAAATTTTGTTGAAGATCTGTCTTGAACAGGGTTGCTTTACTCTCATGGTCCTTTTTAAGTATCTGGATACGGGCTGAATGGACCTGGTTATCAGTGTATAGAGAACAAGAATCTGGGAGAGAGTGTGAATAAATTGTGTGAATAAATCAGCTGACAAAGCAGATTCCAAATTGGCGTCGGCCCAGCAATGATGTATCAGCTAGTATCTTTTGCAAAAAGGCAGGGTAAATATGTAAATAAATGGTCATCTCTATTAAAAGTTTAATGGACAAGTTTTAGTGTTCTATCCTTGGAACCAAAGTTGAGGATGTAGGGAGAACTTGCTAAATAGCAGCATGTTGAAAAGAAGACTTAGGGATGTTAGTGGCCTTAAGCCAATACAAGCCAAGAGCATGATAAGGCTGTAAAATAAAAGAAGAAAAAAAGAAAACACCAAAGGAATGTTGGGCTGCTTAAGTAGAAATATAGTATTCTGACTGTTCTGGGCTTTTGATAATCAATCTTACTAAACTTTGATTTATTATGTTCAATTCACATAGACCAACTTCAACTCCTTCATAGCAGTCCTATCATAGAGTACTGTAAATCATGGGATATGAGCAACAGCTGAAATGAGTGAAGAGGGTTAGCTCAGGGAATAAAATAGGAGCAAAAGGATGGCTCTCTCACAACGTTGAAAGAGCTGGAACATAAGACAGAATTCTCTTTAGTTTCAAGAGGAAAATGAGCATTGACAGATAAAAGTTACTGGGGTAGTAGATTTCAGATAAAATATAAACAAGTAACTACTAATAATTAAGAGTCTGGAATCAAAGTAGGTGAGCTCCCAGTTGTTGGAGATATTCAAACAAATGACTTGCAGAGGGGACTCCTCTGCTATATGAAGGGTTGGATGCTCAGAACCTTAAAGGCTTTTTTTTTTTTTTCAATTTAGGCATCCAGAAAAATCCCACCTCCAGTCAGTTGTCTGGGGATTTGTGAGTATGTGTTTTGATGTTGTTTCTCTCCACTCTAAGCAGAAATGAGATGTTCCTGATTTATATATCAGAATTCTGGAATATACAGGCACAAATAGGGTAAAAGGCCAGTGTCAAGAATTTGCTTTGGCTCTCCCCTATAATGCCCAACCCACAGGCACTCAGTGAAGAGGCTCTTTTTTTGAAGCTTCTCTGTATTTCTCATGAAGATGCTTTCTCACTTTATATCTCATTTATATTCATGATGCAGCCTTGTATTGAGGTGATTTCTCTCCTTCAAGTGCCTTCTTTTTGCTTGTGGATATCTCCTAATTTAAGAGTGAAGAATCATGTGTTTGTACTCTAAAGAAACTGCACCTCCACACTATGATTTCCATCATTGTAAATTTATGTTAAATAAAAATATTTTCCTAATTCTCATCCTAGACTTTCATGCATTGGAGAAGGAAACGGCAACCCACTCCAGTGTTCTTGCCTAGAGAATACCAGGGACGGGGGAGCCTGGTAGGCTGCCGTCTATGGGGTCGCACAGAGTCGGACACAACTCAAGTGACTTAGCAGCAGCAGTCTCTCTCCAGTAGGACTTTGATTTGAAAAGTACTTGATATTTGACACAAAAGCTTAGAAGAGCTTTTCAGGGCACAATAGAAAACATAAGACTTGCCCTACCAACCCAAACAGCCTCAGGCTTTAAATCCTGGCTTTTTCTGGGTCCCTTAGTCAGTTTGCTTAATCTTTCAGAGACAAAGTTTCCTCATTTGTTAAAAGAGGTCATTAATATATATTTCAGGAAGTTATTTTGAAGGTGAAATAAAGTATGCTAATAACTTATCATAATGCTTAGTAGGTAGTAGATATACCATGGAATATGAATATTATTATTAATTTCTCACACAGTAACTTTCCAATAATCCTCAGCCTCCCTTAAAGTAACATGTCTAAGTTAATTTCTTAACACTATAATATTTGTATATTAAAAAATTTAGTGCCGGTTGTCCGTTTCTTTCCCTAACACAATCATTTAACTACAGCTCAAATGTCCTAACTTCATAATTATTTATAGGTTTGTGAGAAAAAAAAAATTGTGTGATGGTAACCAAGTCCAACACATGTCTTTATTATTAGCCTCGACTTTTTCTACTACTGGTTCTGCAGAAAGAAGCTATAGTTTTCCCAAAATGCCTTGCCTAGCAAGAGCAAAGCAGTTGCAGGGTTCAACCAAGCCTGGGGCACTGATTGTTTCCTTCCTGTACTTTGCAGAAATTGGCCTCCTCTGTTTGATTTGAAGTCATGAGTCTGGATCACAGTGAGTGGTACACTCTGCTTAATGAATCATTAGTAGAACAGAGAAAAGAACAGACTCAATTACATGCTGGGTTGGTTAACCAGCCTTTCCCTGAACATTGCCCTCATCCAGCCTACGCTGAAACAGGGAGGCTTTTGTATTAGCAACGACTCCCTCGCCAGTAGTTCTGTCTGTTGAACCTAAGACCCATATTCTACATTCTTGATTGATTTTAATCTGACTTGGCAGCTTTCTTAAGTACTGCAGCCATCTGAAAGCAAGAATAATGAGGGCTTTGTACAAACAGCGTAACTGCTGGGTTCCAGGCCTCCTTTCCCCCTTGCTGTCTTCTTGACCACATGCTCCATCACCTACAGGTGTCAAACTCTGTGTGATGGCCCTTGGGGTCAGGCTCTTGGGGCTTGCTCAGAAGGTGATAAGCCCAAGAACCAAAGGGAAGAGAATGGGGCAGATAAACGATTAACAAATAATCAAGTGATAGTAAGTACTACCCTTCTCTCCCTCACATCTGGGGCTCCAGCCTTAGAATATTAAACTTCTTTGAATGAGCTATGTTCTCTCCCACCTCAGTGACTCTGAACACCTGTGGAATCCTTCCTTGGCCTTCAGAAAACCTCAGCCCTTATCACCTCTTCATTCCCTAGGTTGTAGCCTCTCCTATGACCTACTGTGACTAGTCCAGAAGTTACTTACAAGCAGGGGCCATGTCTTTTCACTTTCCTTAGTTCAGAGACTTCACACAGTGCCTGGCATATAAAAATTGCTCAATAACTCCTGGTTGATTGACTGAACGGATCAGGGGAGAGTTGAAGGCCAATCTCGATTTATTACGTAAATAAAACAGCCCCCGTCATATCCCAGCAGAGCCAGACAACCCAAATATAAACACATAAATCTGTCAAGTGGTGAGGAGTGCCAAGAGGTGAAGGGAAGAGAGTGACAGAGGGAGACACACAATAAGCAGATAAATAGGTCAGAAGGTGATAAATAGGGAGAGAGAAATGTCAGAGAGGGGTCTCGGGAATCTCTATTTCAAATACACTGGTTGGGAAATGCCTCTCTGGCAAAGTGATATTTGAGCACAGAGTTGAAGAAAGTGAGGCAGTGAACCAGCAGAATCCAGGAGGTAAGCTTTCCAGGCAGAGAGAACAGAGACTGCCAAATCTTAGAGCTCGGCACGAGGAAGCAAGCCATATCTAATGTAAGGAATTGGACGGAGACTAGTATGGCTGGAGTGAAGTGAATGAAGAGGATAGTGATGAGAGGTGAGATAAAAACAAGAACATCACCACCACCACAGAGACAAAAGGTGCAGGATGGATTAGCTATAAGTACTGGGCTTTGGGCCCAGATGAATGTGATAAACCCTCAGAGAAAACTTACAAATGAGACCCTAAATTCCTGTGGTTGGGGAAGAGGAGAAAAGCCAGAGGAATGGAAGGGCGTGGGGTGGGGTATGGGGGGCGTCCTAATTCTGAAAAAGGAGACAGTGCCAAAAATAACAGCCTAGTATGCTTGATGTTATTCCCAGGTAATTGACTACGATATTCAAAGAATGATTTATAGGCACCCACACAGGAAGTGAGTGAACTGTGGGAGCTAGGATGGTGGGGTCACAAAGAACATCACATAAGCTATCAGACTTCCTTTCACTTACACCTTCATGAATGATATTAAGCCGGTTGATCAAAGTAATGTAGTACAAATCGTGTACAGAGATTTCTGCAAAGTATTTGGCAAGTTCTTGATATCCTCATAGATGAGATGGATAGACATGCTCTGAATGGTCACCCTGTTAGTTGGCTTTGTTCTTTTTTATTAGTTTCTTTTTTTTTTAAGTGTGGTAGTAAAATACACATAATATAAAATTTACCATTTTGAAGTATACACTTCAATGGTATTAAGTACATTCACAATGTTGTACAACTGTCACTACTCTTTAGTCCTAGAACTTTTTCATCACCCCAGAAGGAAACTGCTATTCTTATTCTCCACTTTCCCCTACCCCCATTCCTGTGTAATCACTAATCTGCTTTCTGTGTCTGTCTGTGAGTGTGCTTATTCTGAGTGCTTCGTATAAATGGAGTCATATAACATGGCCTTTTTTGTCTGGCTTCTTTTACCTAGCATCACGTTTTCAAAGTTCATCCATGTTGTAGCCTGTATCAGTACTTCATCCATTTTAATAGTTGAGTAATGTTATATTAGATTTTGTTCACCCATTCATCAGTTAATGAAATTAGAGTTGTTTCCACCTGTAGGCTATTGTGAACAATACTGCTCTGAACATTTGTGAACAATTTTTGTTTGAACACTTGTTCGTAATTTTTTTGGGTATATACCTAGAAGTGGAATTGCTGGGCCATATGGAAATTCTGTTTTTAACCTTTTGAGGAACTATTGAACTGTTTTCCACAGCAGCTGCTCTTTCCATTGGAAGCGTTAGAGGCAGAGTATAGTGGTAAGCACCAAGGGTTGGCTCTAGGAGGACTCTGCTCCTCTTTACTTCTAGAGAAGTTAAGAAAGGCAAGAGGTACCACATCAGGAGAGCATCATCAGGAATTAGGAAGACTTGGATTAATGGTCAGCAGAATGGCCTTGCTGAAGTGAGACTCATCCTTTTCTAGGATGTGAAGCACCTAAAATTTGCATACCACAAATGCTTCTCATCTGAACACCTTGAGGTCCTTCTTATGAGACAGTGTGTTACTCAGCTCCTTGAGGGAAGACCTAAGCCCATCCAGCAGACTATCTGTCTCTTGAAATGGCAAACTGATCAAATTTTCAGGTGACATCCAAATGGAAGGATTTTGAGTCAGGATTTAGAATCAGGATTTTGAAAGATTGAAGCAAACAGGAAAGATGAGTTAAAACCTAACCAGATGACATTTATTTGTATGTGTGTGTGTGTATTTTTTTTAATTTTGCAAATAACATCAGTGGGTCAGATGGGTCACCTGCAGAAAAAAATCAGAAATTTTCTTTATGTGTGTGTGTGTGTATTTATTTATGGCTGCACTGGGTCTTTGTTGCTGCATGTGGGCTTTGTCTAGTTGTGGTGAGGGGAGCTACTCTTCATTGTGGTGTGCAGGCTTCTCAATACGTTGGCTTCTCTTGTGGAGTGTGGGCTCTAGGCTCACCGGCTTCAGTGGTTGCAGCACATGGACTCAGTAGTTGTGGCTCACTTACTGTAGAGCACCTGCTCAGTAGTTGTGGTGCATGGGCTTAGTTGCCCTGAAACATATGGGATCTTCCTGGATCAGGGATCAAACCCTCGTCCCCTGCCCTCGCAGGCAGACTCTCAACCACTGGATCACCAGCGAAGCCCAGAGATTTCCTAGGCCAGTTAACACAACCAGTCTATCCTAAAGGAAATCAGTCCTGAATGTTCATTGGAAGGACTGAAGCTGAAGCTGAAACTCCAATACNCCCTGTTAGTTGGCTTTGTTCTTTTTTATTAGTTTCTTTTTTTTTTAAGTGTGGTAGTAAAATACACATAATATAAAATTTACCATTTTGAAGTATACACTTCAATGGTATTAAGTACATTCACAATGTTGTACAACTGTCACTACTCTTTAGTCCTAGAACTTTTTCATCACCCCAGAAGGAAACTGCTATTCTTATTCTCCACTTTCCCCTACCCCCATTCCTGTGTAATCACTAATCTGCTTTCTGTGTCTGTCTGTGAGTGTGCTTATTCTGAGTGCTTCGTATAAATGGAGTCATATAACATGGCCTTTTTTGTCTGGCTTCTTTTACCTAGCATCACGTTTTCAAAGTTCATCCATGTTGTAGCCTGTATCAGTACTTCATCCATTTTAATAGTTGAGTAATGTTATATTAGATTTTGTTCACCCATTCATCAGTTAATGAAATTAGAGTTGTTTCCACCTGTAGGCTATTGTGAACAATACTGCTCTGAACATTTGTGAACAATTTTTGTTTGAACACTTGTTCGTAATTTTTTTGGGTATATACCTAGAAGTGGAATTGCTGGGCCATATGGAAATTCTGTTTTTAACCTTTTGAGGAACTATTGAACTGTTTTCCACAGCAGCTGCTCTTTCCATTGGAAGCGTTAGAGGCAGAGTATAGTGGTAAGCACCAAGGGTTGGCTCTAGGAGGACTCTGCTCCTCTTTACTTCTAGAGAAGTTAAGAAAGGCAAGAGGTACCACATCAGGAGAGCATCATCAGGAATTAGGAAGACTTGGATTAATGGTCAGCAGAATGGCCTTGCTGAAGTGAGACTCATCCTTTTCTAGGATGTGAAGCACCTAAAATTTGCATACCACAAATGCTTCTCATCTGAACACCTTGAGGTCCTTCTTATGAGACAGTGTGTTACTCAGCTCCTTGAGGGAAGACCTAAGCCCATCCAGCAGACTATCTGTCTCTTGAAATGGCAAACTGATCAAATTTTCAGGTGACATCCAAATGGAAGGATTTTGAGTCAGGATTTAGAATCAGGATTTTGAAAGATTGAAGCAAACAGGAAAGATGAGTTAAAACCTAACCAGATGACATTTATTTGTATGTGTGTGTGTGTATTTTTTTTAATTTTGCAAATAACATCAGTGGGTCAGATGGGTCACCTGCAGAAAAAAATCAGAAATTTTCTTTATGTGTGTGTGTGTGTATTTATTTATGGCTGCACTGGGTCTTTGTTGCTGCATGTGGGCTTTGTCTAGTTGTGGTGAGGGGAGCTACTCTTCATTGTGGTGTGCAGGCTTCTCAATACGTTGGCTTCTCTTGTGGAGTGTGGGCTCTAGGCTCACCGGCTTCAGTGGTTGCAGCACATGGACTCAGTAGTTGTGGCTCACTTACTGTAGAGCACCTGCTCAGTAGTTGTGGTGCATGGGCTTAGTTGCCCTGAAACATATGGGATCTTCCTGGATCAGGGATCAAACCCTCGTCCCCTGCCCTCGCAGGCAGACTCTCAACCACTGGATCACCAGCGAAGCCCAGAGATTTCCTAGGCCAGTTAACACAACCAGTCTATCCTAAAGGAAATCAGTCCTGAATGTTCATTGGAAGGACTGAAGCTGAAGCTGAAACTCCAATACTTTGGCCACCTGATGTGAAGAACTGACTCATTGAAAAGACCCTGATGCTGGGAAAGATTGAAGGCAGGAGAAGGGGACAACAGAGAATGAGATGGTTGCATGGCATCACCGACTCAATGGACATGAGTTTGAGTAAGCTCCGGGAGCTGGTGATGGACTGGGAGGATTTAGTTTTTCCTTCAGAGAGTAACAAAAGCTAGGAAGAATAAATGCCTGTTTAAGAAAAATCAACATGACAATAGCTGCTAGTGCTAGAGGCTACCCAGGTAGCCTGTTGAAGAATGCACTAAAAGTGCCTGGATTTATTTCCAACATCTCATAACAGATTAATATTAAAATTTCAGTAATCTTCTATACTGACAAACTCAAAAACCACTGGTTACCAAATATTTTGCTTGATGTACTGATATCTCTCTTTCTTAGGAGCACTTTCCCCTCCAGGTGCCATACCTAATGCAGTTAATGAATGGAGTGTGTATAGGAGAGTGGGAGTAGGGGTAGAAAAAATTCAATTTAGACACCAAATCAGAAACTGTATTATTCCAGAGTCAACTTCCACACCATTAATTTTTTTAAAACTTGAAAATCCATCAAAAGGCTTATATAATACTTTTTATCTTCAATATCATTAGAGCACCAGAAAACAAGACAATTACATTCTAAAAAATTACAAAAAAGTAAATCATAGAATTCCATTCAATTTTTAACTATGTATAGTATTTATGAATATATAAATTGCAGATGAAAAATAAGAAAAAGGTAATAAACATGATTTGTTTCTAACTGTGAAACATGCACTAGAAAATTCAAATCTGCTCTTGCAAAATCTTTTTCACCAGATTTTCTCCTGAGGGCCTGGGCATACTTACAGATTTCCAGATAAAGAATGCCTCATAAGACTTGAATTTTCACAACTGACTTGATTTTGACAGTCCTAGCTCATATCAAAGGACTTAACTCTTAGCCAGACCCAGAAAAAATCTGCATGAAGTGACATAGGAATATCTGTGTTCCAGTCCAGTTACAGTCACCACCGTTTGTAACCTTCACCTGATTTAAATTTAAATCTTTTGTCTTGCATTGTTCTTTCAACTTGCAAACAGCAGTAGGAGAAGGGGAGCTGGTAAATAAAACATCCAAGAATATTATAATTTCCAAGTGTTGAAAGAAAGCTCATCTGAACATTATAGCAGGAATGATTTTAAAGTAATGTTTGCTGTTTGCAAACACAAACAAGTATTCTGTGTTATGTGGTAGTGTTTGAACTTTAAGTTAACTGATTACTTAAAACTTTTCAGAACCATAAATTCATATATCATAAATACGGCTACCCTAGCAAAGAGAAAAACAGGAGTTGTTCCATAACCCAGAGTAAAATGTAAATGCCTCATCTGGATAAGATGACATCTTCATGAACAACACTTATAAAATTCAAGTCATTGTGGGGCCATAGGAAGATTCTAAAACAACTCAGCTGAGTCTCAGACAGTTCTCAGGTAGGAAATACTGAAACTGAAGTCTCTATTAGTTTCAGTACAGTCCATTTCAAACACTTTTTTCGTCTTAAAGTTACTTGCAGACTAGAATGGTAGTGCTTGGTAAGTTATAAAAATAAGTGCTGATAAGGGCAGTCATCCCAATAAATAGCACTTTTGGAATGCTGGTAACAAATAATCACCTCTTTTAGATTATATGCCTCAAAGGAAATGTGAATGCATTTTGAGTTTTTCCAAAGAACTGATTTCCATTTACAGTCCAAAAGCCGATGGTAAAGCTGAAAAGTTCCAAAGAAAAATATTGAAAAGAACATTACACCGTTCTGCTTCCCCAAGATAAATGTCGTATTAATTTAGCACAGGAAAATGGGTGAATATATGCACTTACTACATTTTACTATTTCGCAGTCTGTCCTAAGCCTGTAGTAATAATTAGCATCATGATCAAGAATACTACTACTGTTTTAATTAATATGTGAACATCTCCCTACTATTATTATCAAGAATAGAAATGTTAGACTACAGACAGAGGCCAAACCCTTGCTCTCCTCAGTTTGACACAGAATGTTCCAGTAGGGATTGGTGGCTAAAACAGGAATTCTTTATGTATTTGAGGAACCATGACTATACTAAGAAGGTCAAATATGCAGTCACTAGCAAATCCGCCTTCTCTCTGGGGGCAGGCAATGGATTAAGAAAAAAAACTCTGGAAGTTCAAGATTTCAGTTGTGCATATTAGAGCTTAGACATTTTAAGAAATCTAGATTTTCTTGAAAAGTAAATATAAAACTAAAAGAACTTTACCTACATGTTCATGTGGTACCTCTCATATAAACTTAAAACTTTTAATCTTGTTTTTAAGGAAATGCTTTGAAATTCCTTTAAATACAAATAATAGAAATCGAACCAGCAGCAAAAGATCCAAATTGTAGAGAAAAGATGGCAATTCTACTGAAAAGGAGCCCTACTTTTCTGTGCAAGGTGGCCAGCCCTGACTCAGCACAGATGGGACAATAATAGCTACTGAATTTTTCTACTGCTGGATTATCCATTTCATTAGGGATTTAGACTCAGAGAGAGAGCTGTGCATTTTTGCTCATTCCTGTTCTCAAAATAATAATATCCTTTCCTCAAGCTAGTCTATTTTATTTAAAGTTTTCTATAGTTGAGATTGCTGTAAGCTATAATACCCAGCAGAATCTTTAGAAATGGCAAAGGTATATTACTTTTTACGGTGCAACCCCAATGATCTCCCTCTTTCTATCTCATTTTTATTTAACTTACAAGAACACATAAAAAATGTTGAATTTCCCTGTTATCCCTAGTCTGTGACCCATGTTAAATTGTATTTACCTCAGTGAAAAATGTTTCCACAACATTTTTTGACATATAATTTTACATAATGAAGCATGAATGACTATTCATGATAAAAGTTTTAAAAAAACAACCCACACTAACATTGTTGCACTAATTGATTGAGAATCTGGTATATAAAACAATATAATTATTTCTAATATTTGCTTGAATTGTCCATTTTTCTTGTGAAGAACACACAGAGTCAAGAGTGGGCAGAGTGTGTGCATACAGGGAAAAGTTAAACTATGCCTGTCTTTATTATGATAATGGAATACTTTACTCTCAAGAAATGAAAGAGAATAGTATCCATCCCCAATTCCCCTTGTGATGGTGTTAGGGAATGTTCTCCTTTAGTGATCAAAATGAGAATGTGAAAGCTTTTTGTAAGCTATAAAGTAAAATTCATATATAAGTTAGTATCATTGTTGGCCTAATACTTATTTGTATCTGAGGCTAAAATGAAACACTTGGAGGTTAATTCCTGTCTGGTTCTTCCAAGGCCAATCCTGAGACTAGGATTTGGGTGCAGGGAGTAAACAGGGGACGTGACCTCAGGGAGCATAAGTGAGGGAGTGGGGACTTTTGGACGGTGAGGGAGAAGTCAGCAAAAAAGTCTGAGTTAAGTCCCTGGCCCTTCCTAGATGCCCTGTACCAATGAGCTCACGCTGAAGTGAAGCCCTAGGGCAGAGATGGAGAGAGACTTGGTGGTTGCTGGAGGTGAAGAGCTGTCAGCAGGAACAAGACTGTCTTTCCACAGCTGCAGATGACCCAGGCCCTGCCAGGGGGACATGGGGCAGGGCATTTGCAGTGTGTGCTGAGAAGGCAACCATCATACACAGGCTCAGAAGCAACATCAAGAGCAGGCTTCCAGAGTCTGATTTGTGCTGTCTATCTTGGTTGGTCCCAGGCCAGTCATAAACACTGCATGGGTGAAGCATTCTAGGTGAAATTACCCTCAGTTTCCTTTAATACTGTGTATTGGTGCCACTATTAGCTATTTTTAGATGTTGAGATTGAAGTGCTGTGCAGCCTCTGCTAGGTTTCATGAAATTTATTGATATGGTTTGGGAGGCAACACATTCTAGTACAATTTGTTTTAAGCCTGGATTCTCATTAGAATCATCCAAGGAGATTTGAAGGAAAATACTGGCCCCACCCCCATTTAAAATAAGGATCTCTAGATGTGGGGCCAAGGTCTTGGTATGTGTGTGTGTGTGTGTGTGTGTGTGTGTGTGTGTAACCTCTCCAGATGATTTTTCTTTGCAATGAAAATTTAAATCACTTGGTAATGAAAAGAATGTAGCTTTAGAAAAACTTTGAAATCAGTTAGCCTTATGTAGAGAATGCAACCACTCCACTAAGCAGCTGTATAGAATTCTGTGAGTAACATATCTTCTCTGGGCTCAGTTTCCTCATTTGTAAAACAGGGATAGTATATCTATCTCATAGACTTCTCTGAGAATTAAATGGATGCAAAAAAAGCCTATTCTTGTGCCTGGCACACAGTTGGTGCTTAATAAATGTCAGTTCTCACCTTCCCTGTATTGTCAAACTTGCTCTGAAAAGTACTTCTGTGTCTCCATACATTGGAAAATGAAAATTAAGTTTTTACATGTAGATAGAGAAGGTGGAGAGCTGTAAGAACAAATGGAGGAGAGCAGGATTGGACTGTTACACTGTCAGAAGTTGAGGAAGGAGAATGTATAAAAAGAATAAACAACTGATTTAAAATGGAAACAAGAAAACCACAAACCAGTTAAAATACAACTGTGCAATGGCTTCTTCTGGAACAGATTTAGGTTGGCATGAGAGCTAGTCCCTGCCAGGATAAGTGGATACAGTGGTGACAGGCCTTGCCCTCATAAGTGTCTGTGTGGAGTTGAAGTCCCAAGTGGAAATGCCTTCAAAGCACAGGTAAAATGTTAACCAGGAAGCCTTTATAGCACTCTGTGCTGTGCTAAGTCACTTCAGTCATGTCTGACTCTTTGTGACTCCATGGATTGTAGCCCACCAGGCTCCTCTCTCCGTGGAATTCTCTAGGCAAGAATACTAGAGTAGATTGCCATGGCCTTATCCAGGGTTATAGCACTCTAGGTTAGGCTAAGTAGCCTCTTCTGGGTTTCTTGGGTTACTTTAAAATTAGCATTCTGTATTATATTCAGAGTAACTATTCGTGTGTTGACTAGAAGACTTCATTTCTTTGAGGCAGGGCTGTGTTCTTTCATTGACAATACTCGGTAAACAATTGAATTCAACCATTATCAAACTAAGTGAAAACAGAGCCCAGAAAAACATGTCAAACTTTGAGCTTGTCTCTCACAACAAGTGGCAGCCTTAATACCTTCCCCTTTGTTTCAAGAATGCTGAGTTTGTCCAAGTAGAGAAGAGTTTAAGGAGAGACAAAGTGTGAACCTGTTTTGCTTCCATAAAGAATACCTGTCTTAAAATGGTGACAGTATTGCATAAGAAGGCAGAGCAAAGAGTTACAAATAAATGGAGCTGAGACTCTTACTGAACTTTATTAGTTGTGTGAGCCAGTTCTGAGTTGGGGTTTCTGTGTTTCAAAAGCCAAAGTTTCCAAGTAAATATGGTTGTTTTGGGTAAAGACAGGATCGAAAGGCAATCTTTTGACCCTCTGCTCAGCCAAATAAGAAAGAGCCTTGGGCAAAGAGTTGGGCATGACTGAGCAACTAACACTTTCACTTTGGGCCTGGAACACTTCCTTACCAAGAGGTTGAGAGCCCACACAGCCCATACTGGTCTTTCTGTCTTGTATGGAGTATCTTTCCTTGTTTTATGCTCACAGAGTGTTGATGGTGCCTAAGTATGTATGTTAACGGCCCACAGGCAGGCACCCAGCTTTCAATATTTCAGATTCCACAGGGAGAGGTCAAGGTCCTTCTGTTGCAGCACAGGAGGGGTGTGCATAGACCATTGCTGTGTTGGCTGCCCTGGGGCCTGCTGGCCACAAGGGGCTGAAACCCACTATTGAAGCTGATCTTGCTGTTTCCTCTCTTTGTAAGTAAAGCATCATTCCATCTGGTGCTTGACTGTGTTGTGTTTTCCTTGGCAACTCCAACCCAACACACAGGTAGGTAGAAGTGTTCGGAGTCCTCCTCTAGGGTTGGTAGCCAGTACATGGTGTTCAGCCTGACAGTCACATTTATGCAAAAGTATAGTGAATGTCTTATCTTTAGATAAGCAGGATGACAACTAAATTTCTTAGCATCAGTAGTTATATATAGTTGGAACTTTTCAAAACATATGGTAAAGCAAACCAAGGACTTTAGGTTAAAAGGGATTTATTGGCAGGATCTTGGGATAATTTATTGCGCCCTGTGTCTCAGTAGGGGCAGTGATGTGATTGGTGGAAAGATGCCCATAACACAGTTAAAGGAATGTGTTTTCTCTGATATCAAAAGATACAAAGACAGCTGCACCCAGCAACCTCATAAAGCAGGAGACGATGTGGCTTGCATCCTTATTCCTCTAGGATCCCTTTAAGGACAGTGAGCACAGACTGAGAACTTTGCTCTTCTCTACCCTTGAGGTCTTTTTACTCTCTTAGCCCCTTTCAGTCATACTGGGGAGAACCTGCTATCTGCTTGCCTGCTCACTGTATATGAGAAGTAAGACACAGAGATATAAGCAGATAGAAGATATCAGATAGTAGACACACTCCTCATTTGCCATGAGACTGGTAACATTAAAGGTTAATTTACCACAAGTTTCTAGATCTGAGCCTTCAGACCTGCCTGAGGTCCATTCCATACTTCTAGAATAGAGACTGAATGAACAAACCCAACTCTTAGGGAAGCAAGAACGTGGGAACCTCAGGGACAACATTGGAACCCCCCCTCCTCAAGATTCTGACTCCCTACCCATATCAACCAGGATATTGAAACTCTTGATTGATGGCAGATCAAGGGCTCACATTCTCCTAGAAGTTTCATTCCCTTAGGACAGTTATTATTTTTTTTTGTGTGTGGGATCACAGTGTAGTGCTGTTATTTTTTGAGAAACCACCATACTGTTTTCCTTGGTGGCTGTCTTTTTAAAACTGGTACATTCTTCTTCTTTTGCATCTTTTTTTAAATTATTATTATTTTTTTAGGACAGTTCTGAAAATGTCCAGGGAAGGCCTCTGACAGAGCAAACTTGGATCGTATATCTTCTCCTATGAATTGGGTTGTCTTAGCTCAAGCAGCTATAACAGAATATTATATATTGGGAGGCTTAAGCAACATTTATTTCTCAGACTTCTAAAGGGTGGGAGTTCTGATTAGGGTGCCATCATGGTTGAGTTCTGATGAGAGCCTTCTTTCTGCTTTACAGTTGCTGAGCGCCGAAGAATTGATGCTTTTGAACTGTGGTGCTGGAGAAGACTCTTGAGAGTCCCTTGGACTGCAAAGAGATCCAACCAGTCAATTCTGAAGGAGATCAGCCCTGGGATTTCTTTGGAAGGAATGATGCTGAAGCTGAAACTCCAGTATTTTGGCCACCTCATGTGAAGAGTTGACTCATTGGAAAAGACTCTGATGCTGGGAGGGATTGGGGGCAGGAGGAGAAGGGGACGACAGAGGATGAGATGGCTGGATGGCATCACTGACTTGATGGACATGAGTCTGAGTATACTCCAGGAGTTGGGGATGGACAGGGAGGCCTGGCGTGCTGCAATTCCTGGTGTCGCAAAGAGTCGGACATGACTGAGCAACTGAACTGAACTGAACTGAACCTTCTTACTTAGCACAGAGCAGAGAGAAGAAGCAAGCTCTCTCTACTATGACAGCACTAATCCCATTTATGAGGGCTCCACCTCATGACTTAATCACTTCTGAAAGAAAGGCTCTACCTCCTAAAGCCCATGCATTCAAGGTTAGGGTTCCAACATATGAATTTTGGGCAGACACAAACATTCAGTCCATAACGTGGTTTAAAGAGGTGGAGTGATGGGAGTTGGGAGGAGGGTACTAGTAACACCATTACAATCACACTATTGGACTAGTGAAGATGAGTTCTCCAAAAGAAGAATGAATCGTTCTCACAAAGTGGAGTGATGGCTACGTAAGGTAAGTAGATGCCACCACAACAGTAAACTTTCAAAATCCAAATAACCTTCGCCACTAACGCCACTAACTAACCCTGTTCCAGAAAAGTTATCATCCTCAAGGGCCTTGTCTTTTAAAGAATGGTGCCCAACAGGGTTGTTTTTCTAATCATGTTTAGTCATGACAAATATTGCTGTGTTCCTGTCCCTTCATGAAAATACTTAAGGACGGAGAGTGACTGTGGTTCTGTTTCTATGACATGGCTAGAATATGCACATTTCTAGAGACATTAGGAAGATTAGAGGTTGCCAGGGCCTGGAAAGAGGTGGTAATGAGAGTTAAAGAGAGTTTCTTTTTGAGATGATGCAGATATTCTACAATTAGGATGATGGTTGCATAACTTTGTAGATATAGTAAAAACTGTTGGATTGTACACTTCAAATGGATAAATTATATGGTATGTGTATTATATCTCAATGAAGCTGTCAAAAAAAAAAAAAAAAAAGAAGACTAAGTGGTTTTCTTGGAAAGAAGTTTAGAAGCTGGCAAAATAAGAAAAGCAGCAAACCAGACCCACAACGGAAGACAGTGGGTGGGGACAAGGTCATGATTTAACTTGGAGCTGTTCCAAGTACGGGCCCCTTACCAGCAGCTGGAGCTCCTGGAAACTCATTAGAAATGTGAATTTTGGGGCTTCACTGGTGGTACAGTGGTTAAGAATGCCTGCCAATGCAGGGGACATGGGTTAGATCCCTCGTCCATGAAGACTCCAAATGTCACC
Organism: Neotragus moschatus; assembly: GCA_006410615.1. Lineage (NCBI taxonomy): Eukaryota > Metazoa > Chordata > Mammalia > Artiodactyla > Bovidae > Neotragus > Neotragus moschatus. The sequence continues at coordinate 312,022 of SJYA01003310.1, read as the reverse complement.
AAGCAACTAAGCCTGTGTGCCACAACTAGTGCAGCCTGAGCACCCTAGAGCCTGCGCTCCACGACAAGAAGCCACTGCAATGAGAAACCCACGCACTACAAGCAAAAGTCTTCCCCCACTTGCTCGCTGCAACTAGAGAAAGCCCATATACAGCAACAGAGACCCAGCACAGCCAAAAATAAATCAATAAATCTGTAAAAAAAAAAAAGAAATATGAGTCCTACCCCAAGCTACCACATCAGAATCCTTGCGCATCACTAAAGCTGAGGAAGTATTAATTTAACTCATTGTTGCCTTTAATAAACAAGAACTCCTTCCCTAAACAGTATGCTAGGTGCTTTCCAAACTGCAGCAAACAAGATATAAAAGCAGCATTGATGCATTTAAAAAAAATGTTACTTGAGCAATGGAACCTTAATTCTGTATTTTGAAGATAACAATACCAACATAGCAGGGCTTATTAGCAGCCAGCAGTTATTTGCAGAGAAGGTAGTTATTTGCTGAAAGCTACTGAAGCAGTTAACCAGCCTGATGTGCCTTGAAGCTGCAAGTATTTTCTCCATGACCTGCTGGAGAGATACCTCTATCATTTTTCTCCAGTGAAGATGCTGAAATTGGTGTGAATGCAATGAAAGCTGAGATGCAGGTGGAAATTCAGAGATAGTTTTGTCATCTTGAAAGCCAATTACTTGCTCCAATGCCACATTTCCAGATCCAAGGTTTGAAGACAAATTTATCTCCTGTGATCATGTGAAGCATTGTAAGTGCTGAACACATATTAGAAATAAAAAAACAGAGCAAGAAAAACAATCTTAAGGCAGCTTCTGAAAATATTCAGAAATTATCTTCTTTAAATCCTGCACAATGCTCAGTTGGTTGAGCCTGCTTCAGTGAAATTGCACTGTCACCATCGACCTAACCTTGGACTTCAAGAGGTAAATTTTGACCTTGGTCAATTACTATTAGGAAAGAAACTTAATAAATCGGTGATGGCGTCACTAGGGGCAGGCAGAATTCCATGCAGGTGGTGCTGGCCAGAAACATGGTGTACCTGTTCTGACCTCACTTGAAAGTGAATATCCCTTTGGTACAAAATTACAAATGATGGTGCAGTGGTTGAAAGAGCAGGCCAGCAGCTGTCTGAGCCCAAATGTTTCTATAGCTACAGTAAACCACTGTACTTAAAAAAAATGACTATAACTTTAAATAATACAATTTTAATATTGTAAAATAAAATTTTATGTATGGAATTTCATCCTAGGATAGAATATTTGCTTCTGGCCTTGCTTGGGCCATTGGGCATGTGGCTGAACTGTGTTTTTGGTGCATCCCAGCTTTAGAGTGGACAAAACTTAAAATTAACATTCAATATCCTGGTTCTTAAAACAATTGCTTGGCCTCTTCTGCAGCTCCATATCAGCTTGTGTCCTTGTTAAGTTTTCTTCTCCTTCCCATTTTCTGCTTAATTCCTCTCAGAGGACAAATATAAAGTCCTTTCATTTTCTTAAGGGAACAATTTGGCCCTATCCTACCTCTGCCTTCAAAATCAGCTAGGGCCTTTCTTCCTATTGTTAAGGTCTTATAGTAAGTACTGAAACCTAGAGCAGCACCTTGCCCAGACCCTTATGTAAATAAAAATGCATATGAGCAAATATATATATATATACTATTTATAATATACATGATATGCAAATAATGCAAGATACTAAATATTCAACTAAATAAAAATTTCCAGTGAGTGGAAATCAGGGGTGCATGGGAACTCTCTATGCTATCTTTACAATTTTTCTGCAAATCTAAATTTATTCCCAAAATTTAAAAAATATTTTAATAATGGATGAAAGAGTAATATGTTGGAGAAACAAAACAATCCTGCCAGCAAGACTTCCTCCATATCAATTTTAGAAGAGAGAAAACACATGATGCAGGTGGTCCATGCAAGAGACTACAAATTAGGACAAAGTCTCATGTAATTTATAGAGCAGAGCAGAAGAAAGAGCAATGACTTCTTTTATCTCCTGGAAAGACAAAGGACTGTGCCTTCTGAAAGTCTCCTACCAACCCCTTAGCTAATTCCAGAGGTACACGTGTATTCTATACCTGTTTGCTCCTGGCCTTGGAGATAACCCTGTTGTAAAGACTGGAGACTGGGCTTAACCCGTAGAGAGATTTATCTCTATTCCTAAGTTTAGAATGAGGGCTCAGATTCATTCTGTCCCTGTGTTTTAGGAAGTACTCTAAAGAAAAGGGGTGGGTAGGTGAATGGTCTCTTTGCCCACTGCAAGTAGAGAAACTGATTTTATTTGCTCTCACAGTATCCTGGGTGGAAGACATGCAGCAAGGAGAACTGATAGGCTGCTGGTGAGGATGTAAATTGGTAAACCCCTTTGGTAAACATTGACCATGCCAAAGCCTTTGACTGTGTGAATCACAACAAACTGTGGAAAATTCTTAAAGAGATGGGAATAAGAGACCACTTGACCTGCCTCCTGTGCAATCTGTATGCAGGTCAAGAAGCAGCAGTTAAAACTGGACTTGGAACAACAGACTGGTTCCAAATAGGGAGAGGAGTATGTCAAGACTGTATATTGTCACCCTGCTTGTTTAACTTATAGGCAGAGTATATCATGAGAAACGCTAGGCTGGAAGAAGCACAAGCTGGAATCAAGATTGCCAGGAGAAATATCAATAACCTCAGATATGCAGATGACACCACCCTTATGGCAGAAAGTGAAGAATAACTAATAAGCCTCTTGATGAAAGTGCAAGAGGAGAGTGAAAAAGTTGGCTTAAAGCTCAACATTGAGAAAACTAAGATCATGGCATCCAGTCCCATCACTTCATGGCAAATAGATGGGGAAACAGTGGAAACAGTGACAGATTTTATTTGGGAGGGGCTCCAGAATCACTGCAGATGGTGACTGCAGCCATGAAACTAAAAGACAGCTTGCTCCTTGGAAGAAAAGTTATGGCCAACCTAGACAGCTTATTAAAAAACAGAGACAATACTTTGCCAACAAAGGTCCATCTAGTCAGAGCTATGGTTTTTCCAGTAGTCATGTGTGGATGTGAGAGTTGGACTATAAAGAAAGCTGAGCACCAAAGAATTGATGGTTTTGAACTGTGGTGTTGGAGAAGACTCTTGAGAGTCCCTTGGACTGCAAGGGGATCCAACCAGTCCCTCCTAAAAGAAATTAGTCCTGAATATTCATTGGAAGGACTGATGCTGAAGCTGAAACTCCAATACTTTGGTCACCTGATGTGAAGAACTGACTCATTGGAAAAGACCCTGATGCTGGGAAAGAGTGAAGGTGGGAGAAGGGGACAACAGAGGATGAGATGGTTGGATGGCATCGCCAACTCAATGGACATGAGTCTGAGTAAACTCCGGGAGTTGATGATGGACAGGGAGGCCTGGCGTGCTTCAGTCCATGGGGTTGCAAAGAGTCAGACATGACTGAGCGATTGAACTGAACTGAGAAAAGAGAAGATACACCTACCCTAAGAAACCCTGGTCTCTTTGCACCAGGAGACATAAAGAATAAAATGACCACCACAGCATTATTCAAAATAGCAGCAAACTGAAAACAGCCTAATAGTCCACTGACCAGAATGATGAATAAGTAAATGCTAGTATATTCAATTGGAGAAGGCAATGGCACCCTACTGCAGTACTCTTGCCTGGAAAATCCCATGGATGGAGGAGCCTGGTGGGCTACAGTCCATGAGGTCGCTGAGAGTTGGGTGCGACTGAACAACTTCACTTTCACTTTTCACTTTCATGCATTGGAGAAGGAAATGGCAACCCACTCCAGTGTTCTTGCCTGGAGAATCCCAGGGACGGGGGAGCCTGGTGGGCTGCTGTCTATGGGGTCGCACAGAGTTGGACATGACTGAAGCGACGCAGCAGCAGTATATTCAATAATAGAATGTGATGGAGCCAGTGATCATGATTGAAGTAAAATTTCACCCATCAACATGGCTGTCTCACAAATACACTAATGAGTAAAGGAAGTCACAGAATATAGAATATATAAAGTATGAAAACACAGATATAACATTCAGAAGCAACCACTTTAAATGAATACTCTTTACGGATTGATATATATGTTATAAAATTATTAAGAAAAGCATGGAAGTAGTAAAAAAAGGATACATAGTTAACAAAAGTTTGTATCCCTTTCACTTCTGGGAGTGAAAGGGATACAGATGGGGCCTTGAAAACATCAGTAACATTATTTCTTAGATTGAGCAGTGGATACATGGATATTTATTTTATTATTCTTTATACATTATGCAGGTAATATAATCTTTTAAAGTATGAAGTAGCTTGTGATAGATTATTTGCTTTAATGGATGGTAGAAACAATAAAAGCTAAGGGAGAGGCTAGTGCTGCCAGGATTTCCAGAGCAAAACCCTTCAGGAGGAGCTAGCTTCAGTTGGGCCTCTGAAAGGAAAAGTGAAGTGAAAGTGAAAGTCACTCAGTCCTGTCTGACTCCATGTAATTCTCCAGATCAGAATACTGGAGTGGGTAGCTGTTTCCTTCTCCAGGGTATCTTCCCAACCCTAGGATCAAACCCAGGTCTCCTGCATTGCAGGTGGATTCTTTACCAGCTGAGCCACGAGGGAAGCCCTTTGAAAGGAGGAATAGTTTTTTTCACATAGTTTTTCAAACTTGGAATGAATATTAGAGTTCACTTGCCCCACCCCTTCTTTTTGGGAATGAAGAAATAGAAATACAGGGAAGTATCTTTTAAAAAAACTCAATATATCTTTTACACTGTCAGACCAGTTGCAAGGTGGAAAAATCTGAGTGAAAAGCTCTTTTGAGAAGAGCATTTTAGGAGTTGAACACCATAGCCTTACAAATGTCAGGCTGTGGTTCCTCCCCCCCTTTTTTTTTCTCAGTTTTTCACAATTCTCTGCTCAGTAATGCTACCAACCCCATTCAGGGGGCCCCACGAGTGGGTAGTTCAGCTATTATTAGTCAGGTACGGCTATGAGTGAATGGGTTGAGAACTCAACTTCCTCGTTTGCCCCCTGGCAGGTGCTGCCTGGGGCCTTTGCTTGGGGCCTATGAGATTACATCTGGGATAGGAGCAGCACCAGAAGAACATCCTGTCCACAGCCTCCTGGAGTCCTAGGACATCATCGCCACACATCCAGAGAGTGCCAAGTACCAGCAATGTTATGTATTAATACTATTCACTTCATCTTTAAAAATCTGCCTCATTTCATCATAGACTCACACAGCTACTCAGTAACAGAATTTATAATTCCCTCTCCCACGCCTGTGAGTTTTTTTTTTTTTTTTCATAAAAGAGGAAGTAGAGATTCAGAAGTTAACTTGTCAAAGTTCACACCTTCAAAAATGACTGTCAAGTTTCAACTCAGAGCTGCTTGGTTCCAAAGTAAGTGCTGTTTTCACTATGACCTGCTGTGAAGTATATTATTATTACTTATTTTTTTTAACAACAACACAAAAACAACAACAAAGTGACTTATTTGCAACACAGCCCAGTTCTCATCACTTCAATACAGCATTGGAGTAGAAAAGAGTCACAGTAACTATTTAATCCTGTTTTTCCCCTGTCATGAATTGGCAATTTATTTATGATTTTAGTATTTCACTGGGAATAAGTTTGCCAAATTAAATACTATGCAACATTTGGGACATGTTTGTACAAAAAATTACTCATTGTTATCTGAAATTCAAATTTAACTGGGCATCTTTTTTTAAATTAATTTATTTTAATTGGAGGATAATTACCTTATAATATTGTGATGGTTCCTGCCATACATCAACATGAATCAGCCACAAGTATACATGTGTCCCCCCAGCTTGAAACCCCTTCCCTCCTCCCTGCCAGCATCTTCTATTTTTAATTGCTAAATCCGGCAACCCTAACAGAAAACCTTTGAGGAAATACTTTATTATTTCTAGTGAGGTTCTCCTCTTCATGAGGTAAGGAGAAACACATGGAATAGGTTAGCTACTGAGTAAAAAGGTTAAGTAAGTCTTCTTGAGTCTTAACTGAGGGTGATTTTGCTCCCTCCCAACATTTAGCAATGAGTGGAGATATATTCGGTTGTCCTAGCTGAAGGAGGGCTTACCTTGGTACTGAGTGGTAACAGTCAGGGATGTTGTTAAATAATTGACACTGCACAGGATAGCCCCACAACAAAGAATTACCTAGTCCAAAATGCCAGTAGTACCAAGGTTGAGAGGGTTTCCCTGAGAGCTCAGTTGGTAAAGAATCCGCCTGCAATTCATGAGAGCCTGGTTCCATCCCTGGGTAGGGAAGATCCCCTGGCGAAGGACTAGGTTACTCACTCCAGTATTCTTGGACTTCCCTGGTGGCTCAGCTGGTAAAGAATCCGCCTGCAATGTGGGAGACCTGGGTCAATCCCTGGATTGGGAAGATCCCCTGGAGAAGGGAAAGGCTACTGGTCCTCAGTATTCTGACCTGGAGAATTCCATGGACTGTATAGTCCATGGGGTCGCAAAGAGTCAGACACGATTGAGCAACTTTCACTTTCACCAAGGTTGAGAAACCTTGCCTTATAGAATCACTCATCTAAGATAGTATAAACCCAAGAAAATTATATATGTGTAATTTAAATCCCTTTAAGGCTACCAATATATTTCCAAATAGGGCTTGGCCTTCTTCCATTTCTCAGAAAAACAATGCCAAAGCTGTTTATTTATCTGAACCAGTTACCTCATAACTATGGATGCTGGTGGCAGCAGGGGCACATGCAACTTTTTACATATTATTACAATAAACTTTTGATATCAGATTTATACTCTTAATTATGTTCTTTGAATGATTTTTATATATTTTTACTGTTCTTTTTACAAATAGAATAATTCATGTGAACAATAAACAAATTCAGTTGTAAACTATAGAAATGTAGAAGTATGTGATGGTAGATGAATTTTCACTAGAAAACTCAAATTTTTAATAATTTTAAGGAACACATGTTATTTGTTAACGAAAATTTTTAATTAACCTTTAAGATTAAACCTGTGTGCTGGAAACTAAGGGGAGGTATAAGAAGCATAAAAGAGCCTCTTGGAACTTTCTATCTGATCTGTAAGAGAAGACATTTCTCAAGCCAGCAAGTATTAATAGCATGTGAGTCAGTCTATGTTTAAGTACACTAAGTTTTTCAGAACTGCTTTCAGGGTGCGATCAACGTAAGCTAGAGTTTTCAGGGACAAGGCAGGATTTTCGAGCAGCTAACAATTTTGACCCATTCTTTTCTCTTAAAGCTGGTAAATATCATGGATTCACTTCTCTTGCCCAATCCCACCTCCAAAATACACACACAATTATATATATAATATCTAAGTTTTCACTAATCCCCCTGAAACCTATGCTCCAAAGATGTCCACAGCCTTGGTAAAAAAAACTCTGTCCTGCTAGAGAATTAGATCTGATTAGACCAATGAGGAAAAGAATAGTTTTCTAAGGGCAAGGAAGCAGACCCAAATGGCCAAGCACCTCCTATACAATCTGGTACATATTGAGTAACATTCTTGATTTATACTAGGGGCGGAGTTAGAAATGAAGTGGTCCTCAGAAACAGTCTCCGTATTAGTTTGAAATAGATGACGGTCAAAACTGGTTGGGTACTGGCAGTTTCATGCAGTTCAACCTGATATATGCTGTATATAATGAAATGCACTCTAATCCAATCTGTACCTCAAGTCAGTAAGAGCTTTGAAAGTGAAAGTGAAGTCGCTCAGTCATCTCCGACTCTTTGTGACCCCATGAACTGTAGCTTACCAGAATCCTCTGTCCCTGGGATCTTTCAGGCAAGAGTACTGGAGTGGGTTGCCATTTCCTTCTCCAAGGGATCTTCCCGACCCAGGGATCAAACTCAGGTCTCCCGCATTATAGGCAGATGCTTTGGTTGGTCTCAAAGTTGGAGTTACTGTGGCTGTTGGTCCTGGGGTAGAACTTTCACTGAATGATTGGAGGGATGGCTTTAATTTTTTGTTTTAATAACTAATGAAAGTTGGGAAAGTTGTTTTTCGGCTATTTGCTGTGTGACTCCTTTTCTCCTTTATCTGCTTCCTTTCACTGGGACATTGGCATGTAGAACTTGGACCTCTAGGTGCTCAAAATGTGCCCAAGTCTTGAACAGCAAGTAAATCAACCTGTAAAGATAATTCTAACTTCAGTTTGTAGCCTTTAACATTTTATCCAGATTTATTTCCAGGCCCTGAAGTGAAAAAAGAGCAGTATATTCTAAATTTATTTCTTGTCAAGAGCCCCTAGAGATGGGGAACACAAGAGACCCTTGTTCAACATCCTTGAAAATGAAAATTTGTTATATTTTGGTGTGATTTATTTAGAAAAGAAATTTCTATGTTTAAAAAAAAGACTAAAGACAACACATACTAAAATTATTTGAATTTTACAGATGATACCCTACTAATATTTTTAGTTTAGCACCATCTGTTTATCTGAAATTAAATTTCTGACAAATGGTCATGCCAAGAGATGCTGTTTTTATTTTTATGTGCAGCTGAAACATACAATAATAAAAATCTGCTAGAGTTGAAGAAATATGTTCATAAAATGTTTCTTTTTTAATCTGAGTTGGCTGAGAAAATGACTTTTTAATCTAGTGGCAGCTGCTTTCATTTGGCTGGTGTTCAGGCTAGTTTATGTTGGAGACAGATCATTTGTTTTATATTTGGACGCAGTATAACAAACAGTGCCTTTTGAGCTATGAGGAGGACTCAGATATCACAAACATCTTATTTTCCCTATTAGTCTACCTTTCTAATTATTTCTTGTTTCTCTGACGGCACAAGTGTCATGCAATAGGTTTGTAAATTAAAAGCACAAGTGGCAAATTGCATACCACCCAGTTGCTGTTATTTTTATTCAACTCTAAGAAAGTCAAATCCTACATATTAATTGGCATTTGTTTATAGAAAAAGAAAATGATGGCTTTTGAAAATATGACTCAGTGGAAACACTTCTTGTCACACTGGCTTGCAAATAGAATCACTGCATTCCCTTTGGGTACTATGGGTGATTCCACTGGGAGCCTGATTCTTCCCAACAGAGTGTTAATTAAATAGAGCCACCTCTTGGCACTTCTCTTGCTCTAACTACACTTCAGAATCCTCCAGCCGCCTCTTTAATCAACATGTGTTGGGTGTCTACGTTTAGTGTTAGGTGCTGCAGCTACCACCGTGATTTCAAAGGCAGTGGCAAGGACAGGGTTTTATTACATTACTTCTAAGTCAGGGCACCTAAACCTATGTTAGCAAAGTCATTAATATCTGCAATTGACTTGGAATGATTGAACTTCCCAAGGAAAGTAAAATTTAATACACGAGAGAGATCTTGCCTTTTTCTCTTTGCACCCCAGCACTTAGCTGGGGTTCAGTTCAGTCACTCAGTCGTGTCTGACTCTTTGCGACTCCATGGACTGTAGCATGCCAGGTCTCCCTTTTCATCACCAGTTCCCAGAGTTTACTTAAGCTCATGTCCATTGACTTGGTGATGCCATCCAACCATCTCATCCTCTGTCATCCCCTTCTCCTCCTGCCTTCAGTCTTTCCCAGCATCAGGGTATTTACCAATGAGTTAGTTCCTCACATCAGGTGGCCAAAGTATTGCAGTTTCAGCTTCAGCATCAGTCCTTCCAATGAACATTCAGGACTGATTTTCCTTTAGGATGAACTGGTTGGATCTCCTTGTAGTTCAAGGGACTCTTAAGAGTCTTCTCCAACACCACAGTTCAAAAGCATCAATTCTTTGGTGCTCAGCTTTCTTTATAGTCTAACTCTCACATCCATACATGACTACTGGAAAAACCATAGCCTTGACTAGGCGGACCTTTGCTGGCAAGAAGAACTAAAGGGCCTATTGATGAAAGTGAAAGAGGAGCATGAAAAAGTTGGCTTAAAGCTCAACATTCAGAAAACTAAGATCATGGCATCCGGTCCCATCACTTAATGGCAAATAGATGGGGAAACAGTGACAGACTTTACTTTGGGGGGCTCCAAAATCATTGCAGATGGTGACTGCAGGGGACATGAGTTTGAGTAAACTCCGGGGAGGCCTGGCGTGCTGCAGTCCATGGGGTCGCAGAATCAGACACGACTGAGTGACTGAACTGAACTGAAGGAGATCTANAGCCTCTTGATGAAAGTGAAAGAGGAGAGTGAAAAAGTTGGCTTAAAGCTCAACATTCAGAAAACTAAGATCATGGCATCCGGTCCCATCACTTAATGGCAAATAGATGGGGAAACAGTGACAGACTTTACTTTGGGGGGCTCCAAAATCATTGCAGATGGTGACTGCAGGGGACATGAGTTTGAGTAAACTCCGGGGAGGCCTGGCGTGCTGCAGTCCATGGGGTCGCAGAATCAGACACGACTGAGTGACTGAACTGAACTGAAGGAGATCTATATGCTAAGTGCTGGGGTGCAAAGAGAAAAAGGCAAGATCTCTCTCGTCTATTAAATTTACACTTTCCTTGGGAAGTTTAGTGACACCTGCAATAAGGGTGGTATCATCTGCATATCTGAGGTTATTGATATTTCTCCTGGCAATCTTGATTCCAACTTGTGCTTCATCCAGCCCAGTGTTTCTCATGATGTACTCTGCATATAAGTTAAATGAGCAGGGTGACAATATACAGTCTTGATGTACTCCTTTTCCTATTTGGAACCAGTCTGTTGTTCCATGTCCAGTTTTAGCTGTTGCTTCTTGACCTGCATACAGATTTCTCAAGAGGCAGATCAGGTGGTCTGACATTCCCATCTCTTTAANGTTTCTCATGATGTACTCTGCATAGAAGTTAAATAAGCAGGGTGACAATATACAGCCTTGACGCACTCCTTTTCCTATTTGGAACCAGTCTGTTGTTCCATGTCCAGTTCTAACTGTTGCTTCCTGACCTGCATACAGATTTCTCAAGAGGCAGGTCAGGTGGTCTGGTATTCCCATCTCTTTCAGAATTTTCCACAGTTTATTGTGATCCACACAGTCAAAGGCTTTGGCATAGTCAATAAAGCAGAAATAGATGTTTTTCTGGAACTCTCTTGCTTTTTTGATGAGCCAACGGATGCTGGCAATTTGATCTCTGGTTCCTTTGCCTTTTCTCAAACCAGCTTGACCATCAGGAAGTTCAAGGTTCACGTATTGCTGAAGCCTGGCTTGGAGAATTTTGAGCATTTCTTTACTAGCATGTGAGATGAGTGCAATTGTGCAGTAGTTTGAGCACTCTTTGGCATTGCCTTTCTTTGGGATTGGAATGAAAACTGACCTTTTCCAGTCCTGTGGCCACTGCTGAGTTTTCCAAATTTGCTGGCATATTGAGTGCAGCAGCACTTTCACAGCATCATCTTTTAGGATTTGAAATAGTTCCATTGGAATTGCATCCCCTCTACTAGCTTTGTTCATAGTGATGCTTCCTAAGGCCCACTTGACTTCGCATGTTTATCTAATAAATGTACTTTTCTTATTGGGCAGTAGCAATTTAATTTTGTATGCCAACTTCTCTTTAAGAACAAAACAAAACCCAATGCATTATTTTGAAATGAAGAGTCTGATCTTCAGCAATAAATTTATTACTCAAAAAAGTGAAATACACTTTTAGGAAAATTGATTTATCAAGTCAGCCTGCCATAACAAAACACCATGGACTGGGTGGCTTAAACAACAATAATTAATTTCTCACATTTCTGGAAGGTGGGAAGTCCAAGCTTAAGGTGCCAGGTGATCTGGATCCTTGTGAGCCCCATCTTCCTGGCTTGCTGATGATAGCCTTCGGTAGTCTTCTTACTGTGTCCTAACAGGGGTGAAAGAGATATTCCCCTTCTTATAAGGCCATAGTCCTTACAGAGCCCTTATGACCTCATTTTACTTTAATTATCTTCTAAACGCCCTTTCTGTAAATACAGTCACTTTGGTGGTTAGGACTTCAACGTTTGAATTTAGGGAATGTACAATCCAGTCCATAGCAATTGGACTGAACTAAAATTTTAAGACACTTTAGTTTTTGGACTCTTAAATTACCATGAAAACAAGCAACTTAAACAAATTTGGTATTAATATTATTACCTTTTAATTTCATATGTCAAAAATAAGCCCATTTTTAGAATTGTGTTTAAAGTTTGAAAATACACCAAACTAATCTATAGAGTAATAAAAGCCAGGAGAGCCATTCCTAGGGAGAGGAGGATATAGTGACTGAGAGAGGGCACAGAGGGGACTTCTGGGATGCTCCAGTGCCCCAGTTCCTGTTTGGAGGAGCGTCAAAAGGTGTGATCAGTTTGTGAATATTTGCTGAGCTGTTCATACATAATGATTTGTGCATTTTTCTGTATGTGCACTATAGCTCAACCCAAAACTAAAACACGAAAATAATACTGAGTGATGTATATAATACCAGAGATAAACTGCACAACTATCCCATTTTATCCCAACCTAAACAGCAAAGAGGCTATTCCTCCGTCTTCTAGTTCAAAAAGTCACTAGAGGTTAAAATCTGATGAGTAGGAGTGTACAAAGAAGACTATCCCTGTGTAAGGTTGACATAATATTATCTTCCCACAAACACCAGCAGAACTGCAGACATAGTGAAAATTTCTGCCTGACATTGCTTGATGTTGTCTTTCTCTGCCGGGTGGCTCAGCAGCTGGAGGCTAAAAAGCCAGGTTTCCAGGGAGAGGAGGAAAGCTTTCTGGAGAAAGAGCAATATGGGCTCCAGATCAGGCATAGCCAGGGTCCTTTTGAGAGTGGTGGCAGTTTTAAGCAGATTGTAAACCAACTTTGTCCTGTTGTTCCAGAAAGTTCCACCTGCCCTAGGAAGAGGCTCTGGATCTGTGCGAGTACAAAAGGTGGCTTTTCTAGATAATGTGTGGAGCTTTAGAGTCAAATGATATGTTTGTAATCAGTGTTCCTAGAAGCATCACTGTCACACACCTAAGGTGAAGGTTGTTTTCCCAATAGACAATTGCAGTTAAGGAGTTTGTACCGTATGACATTTTTGATCAGCCAATGGCTGCTTTTCAGAGACCTTCCAGATTTACAAATAGGTTACTGCTCAGCTTCCAGAATACCATGGCTGTACTCCATTGTCCCCATTTCTCACATTCAGCATTTTTTGCTTCACATTGTGTTTTAACTTTCTCCAAGAAGTTAACAACAGAAGCCAGTTGAACTTGTTCAAAACCTTTTATGTTTGTAGAGTTGACTGAGCCATAGAGGCAAATGGAAATTTGTTTGAGGAGAACTGGCTCTGTCAATAATTATCTAGGTGTTCTTGTATTGTCTGTCATGTGTAAAAGAGCACATTTACCTCT